>VYXF01012173.1:272825-348972 GCA_013397295.1 Polioptila caerulea | reverse complement strand
CTCCTACACCTTATTCTTTCCTGTATCTCTTTTCTCTCTTTAAAAAGAGCTCTCTTTTGTGAGGAAGAGAGGACTTTGGGAACAACTCTAACAGTTTTGTTGCAATGTGTAGAACGTGAGACTGTACACACTGTGATACCTTTGCACCTGGTAGAGAACTTTGCATGCTGAATAGACAATCTCATATATCTTCTACTACTTAAAGGAAGAAAAAGGTAATTTTCCCTTCAATGATGGGGATTACTACAGATATCATAAGGTTGGCAACAAAACAGTTCTGTTTTTTTGTTTAAAAGACTGTTCTATATTTACTGCAATCTGATTTTAGCATATTTCAAATCCTACCAAGAATTCTGAATTTTTCTTTTTTTCCAAATGGGCATTAATGATGTACATATTGTGACTTTTAAATCGCTGGGTTCAATAATGAATAGTTCATTGACTGCTGGTTCAATGAATTGCGTGGAAATTCATGGACCATGCAGGCAAAGAGAAAAGGTAACTGTTATTATTTCAAACGAAGATTTTATGTCTTAGTGGCATTGTGAAAGATTGACCTTCACATGAGATATTGCTGTTCTTGCATTACCACACTGATATCAATAGAAAACTGCTTTTAATCTACACAAAGGGTCCTGTTATCCTCTCAATGCATGGGGGATTATCATGCTTAACTCTCCAGAACATCGAGAGGCAAATAGACCCCACAGTCTCTATTGCTGTGAAGCAGTTTCTTGAACATAATTCATATGCATTTCAATGATGGGTTTGAAAAGTTCTGTGATTTGTTCGTGTCTGTGTATGTGTGTGTGTGTGTGAGATTTGTTTTGCTTTGTTTTAAACCAGGAAGTTGGCTTTTTGCTGTAAACTTGTACAAGAATGCTATTCGACATGTAGTAACTTGCTGAGTTCTCGATATTAGTAATTAGATTAAAATATTCATGATCATCTCACTTAACCATATGATCTCTTCTCAGCAATGCTCATTCTGGAAGCTAAACATTTGTGTTTCAATGGAAATGTAAATGTGAGATTTATATAGGAATCAGGCAGAGGGCAAATCTCATTTACAAAGTAAACCAGGTATTATAAAACAATAATAATACCAGGCAGTATATTTGTTTATCAGCATTTATTTTGATAATCTGCAATTGTGACAATATTTTTCATTGCTAACATTTCATTGCATATTTGTCTTTTGCATTTCCAGATTAATAAAATAGCCATGGGTTACTGTGTCCCTATATCCATTAACATACACATATACATACATACAAATATATATATATATGTATGTATGTAGGCATGTGTGTACTGCGTCCACTCAGTGAAAACTTTTAAATATTAAAAAGAAGTATTGCACCCATATTTCATCTATTCTTACAAGACAAGAATGACAGTATTAAGATGCACATTCAGGATAGCACTCTTTCTACTTTGAACGCTGTCAAGAACAAAGTGCTTTACAGACTTAAAATAAATCTAGGTACTAATCCATTGAATTTCTGACAACAGGAGCCCAAGGTTTCCATGCACTTAGCTGAGTACTGCATAAGAGCTTGTGCATTATTTATGTCCACTAATGGTGTTGCAATGCTCTTTGTGTGAAGCAGTGACAGTGCAATCTACTAAGATAGCTGCTGCTGTGGACAAAGCCATACATTTTCCTGGGCTTGAATTTTTGACAGAATACTCTATTAATGCCAATTCTGCTTAAGTAAATGCTGAACAGGGGTCAGTTCCTCCCCTCCATTCCCCTTATTATTTAAGAAAACAGAGCCATAAAACTGAAAATGATGTTCTGGGCTTTGCTGAATTTTGCAACACAATAGTAGCTGATAAAGGTCAGTCTGCTTTTTTGTCTACTTTTATGATTTTGTGTGATGGTCCACAGACTAAATAGGAAAGCTCTTAGCATTGGAGAAGGGAGGTGCTATTAATTCTAGTTTCATTGCCATTATACTCTTCAGTGGATCAATAGAATTAAATGAGCTGAGATATTAGGAAAATATTGTGAAGAGAAGTAGGGTGGTATTATTTGACCAAGGTTAGGATGAATAGAAAATAAAGAACCATTTATATTGGGATGTCAATAAATCATAGGACCCATATATAAAATGGAATAGGGCATAACAATCATAAGCATTCAAATGACTATAATATCTTTCACTTTGTAAAATACGTTGATATTTGGCTGGCAATTTAAAGGGCCACTGCAAGTATTTTTTTTTTAAATTTTATGATTTTTTTAGAAAGATTATTTCTCTTTGTATAAAAGGTCCTATTTAAATTGAGTAATCATAAGTCTATAATAATTTGTTTAAAAAGACCTGTCTTCGTTTGCTTCTTAATCATTAGGGCCTGGAAGTTCTAACAGGGACATGGCTGAGCCCTAGGTACCTTTTCCCATGTTATTTCCTGTTTCTGCTGCCTGCTGCCTCTGTAATCTCCATTTCAGCCTTGCTGTTCCTAGGAAATCCTTTTCTTGAGAGCTTGTAAAACATTGCAAACATCAAATAAATCTGCAGAAATTACTAACCCAAAAGATATGAAGTAGCTCCTTTGGAGTCAACATTCACAGATTCCTGTGGGAGAAAGGACTTTCAGATATCTGAGAAGGGGAAAAAAAAATTGCCTTTATTCCTTTTCAGAACCCACAGTGTGAACAGCAACGGTTCTCACCATCTGAAGAGCTCAGTGACTACAAAGCAAGCTTTTTTCATTGTTTCTTTCTACAGTTAGGAAAATTGAGGTTATACACAGATGAAGTTTTCCTAAAGTAATAGACCTATAGGTAGAGGTGTAGTCATGTCACAAGCCTAATGGTTACTTGTAAGTAATGTATTTTACTAAAAAAGAATTAAAATTTATTTAATTCAGAAAGAAATCAAAACCAAATCAAACCAATTTGTGCAATAACTTGAGATAAAACTGACAAATTGTAGATCCAAAGTGTTTTTGTTTAGCAGTAGAACACTTCTATTTACTCTTCATGAGCCTATTTTAACAAACTTAAGCACTCATGCTGTTGAAATCTGAAGAAAATCTCATAGTCTTCATGGCCATGATTTTTTTTCTTTCCCCCTATGCTAACTTTTTTTTGCCTGTCCTGCCTCTGCCTTGTAATATAAGCTGTCTTCAAACTTTTAGGTCTAAATGAAAAAAAATCTTGTTCTTTCTTAGAATCACACAGTATTATGGATTTTTTTTTTAAGGACTTCTGAAGTTTTTGGTCCAATGCCTCACTCAAAGCATATTCAGGAGTAATAGATTGTTCTGGACTGTGTCCAGCTGAGTTCTGAATCTCTACAAGGTTAGAAATACAACAGTATCTCTGGGAAGACTGTTTCAGAGTGTGCCCACACTCAGTATTTACTTTTCTTTTTGAGACAGAATTTCCAGGGTTCAAACCAGGTTCATGATTATGTTCAGGGCATTGTTGTCCTGGGCTGTGTCTTCTTTATAGTTTGTCATTAGGTAGTTGTTGATTACTGTAAGATACAAGCCTTCTTTTGGTAAGGATGAACAAATACATCTCTCAGCCTCTTCTCTTGGCTTACTCTGCCAACTCCAGAATTGGTGCTGCAAGACAGTTATATTGGATTCCTCAGACAGGTCCTCCATTCACTGATCTTCTTCCAGGAGTTCAAGGAATTCAAGAAAGAATTGCCAGGAAGAAATCTTAGTTTCTTTCAGTTTTCATATTCTGTCCTCCACCAGCTTTCCTCCTGCTTACTCAGTTATTACTTGAAAACTTTCTTTGGACAAGTACAAGTAGCAGCAGCATAACTTTTCGTAACCAAGCTGTCTTTCAGATCTGCTCTTTTTTTTTTTTTACTTTTATTACTTGATGGAGTTACATCTTACACATCTAGAGCATGAAGATTTTCACCTGAGATTATTGTCTAGTCTACTTTCATTGACATTTTTAACATGTAATTCATCTACTTTTTAATGATTTATGCAGTAGGTTGGATGATAATTTTTTCTTCCCCACTGGCGGCCATAATGGAGAATTGCTGCAAAGTCTTCATTTTTATATAAGACGAACACTATACCTACAGAGAATATTTTGTAACACTGACTATGATTTTTTTCCCCTGTACAGATTAACCTACCTCTTTAAAACCTTATTTTTCCCTATCACTGGCTTCTTTTACCTCTTCCATGATGGTAGCTTCACTATCCTGCTAGTGCGTTGGGTAATATTACTTTACTTCCAGGATATATCTGAATTTTAAAGCTCTCCTTGCACATCAGCTCTGATTCATGGCCTGTGGTATGTCACCACAAAACTAGAACACTTTTCAGACTCTCACAACTTTATGTCACGAGAAATTTTTAGATCTTTGTGAGTCTTGCCCTTTCTATCACATTAAATACCATCTCTTAACTTTCCTTTTCAAGACCATTCTTAAGCTACCCCTGACCTATATTCACTTCACATTAAGCACAGTTTTAAACATTAACCTTTGAGCAGTGTGTGACATGTGCCATCACTGTCCATTTGTCATTTTTTTGGAATCATAAATCATTGTAAGGCACGCGTTGTATGCACATGTAGAAACATGTGTAAGCCTGCCTGCAGTTTTCACTTCTCTCTCTTAAAACTCTGATGTAATTTCTTTGAGGGATGGGGGAGGAAAGGCAAAACAAACAGGCACCTTAGACAGCACTCACGTCAGATAAATATTTGGTAGCTCTCATTGTTTCCTGGTTCTTAGATTTTTGTTTCTTTGCTCTTACGGCAGCCTTATGCAGAGATCAGGCACTGTGTATTTGTTTCACCATTGTGTGAAATCTAGCTGTTCCTTGACTACCAACTCTGAATGCCTACAGTGGAATTCACACCTCCTCACTGATGAGGGAGATGTATAGACCCAAGCTAACCAATTTACAATACCTGCAATCAGTGGGGAAAAAGAAACATGATTCATCTGATCTCTTTTTGATATTTGCATTTTGATGGAATGCCCCACACTTAAATGATTTATTTAGGTGGTCTGATTTTGGTATAATTCTAGGTCTATCTGTCTGAGACAGTGGAGAAAATATTGTTGAGATAGAGTTCTGAAAGAGACAATTATAATCACCATGAGTAGTGGGAAAAGCGTGCAACTCCCACAAAATACTCAAATAGCATAAAAACAGTTCATGCTCCCTGTAAAGGATTAAGTTCAAAGGTCACTCTTGAGAGACAAAAATTAAATTATCTCTCTATTTAAGCTTTTATATAATTTATTTTGCAATCTATATTCTGAACTACAGCACTGAAAATCTGAAGTAGTTCAACAGCCTTGCAAGGTAAGTAGAAGTTGTTTCTGCTTTACCTGTCTGGCCTTATACAGATATATGTCTGTCAGCAGAGCTTTAAATTTCTCTGTTTTCCTGATTTCAGTGACCAGTTTGCATGTGTTGAGAAGTTGATCCCTTATATGTATACTAAAAGGAAATAAAAGGAAGGTTATTTTGTGTCACTCTATAGCATACTCTCTATCTGTACTAGAAAATCTGACACAAACCCTGGTTTTCCCCAGTTTGTTTCAGACACCATAAAAACCCCGTGTTTCTGAGAAAATAACGTGATTCAGTCTGTGCCAGTTTATTAGTAAATAAAGTGTCCTTTGCAAAGGTTTAAACAGAGTACCAGGATCTTCTAAGGGTAAATTGTGATTATGATCCCTGGCATCTTTTTAGGTCTGCACCAACTAATGCCTTAAAGACAATGTTCTCACCACTTTTGTTTAGTAATGTAGGTGTAGTCCTGAGTGCCACTTCAACGAGCACTAATTCCTGTTCCACATTTCATGAGGAAGAATAGACGGACACTTGGAGTTCTGGGTTAGAGAATATAATTTAAGTCACTTAGGAGAGGACTAACAACCATATAGAATATTTTCCAAGGCTATTCTTTTAGAAGTTATTCACAGCAAAATTAGGCAGAAAATTTCAGCCCAAAAGCAACCGCTTTATGCAGTTTCTTAGTAAAAATCTCGATTGAGCTACTGTGCCAAAGATCAGCTATCCTTTTTCATAATCCAAGTGCTACTATAGTTTGACAGTGATTTTAAACAGAAGAGATCTAAACTTGTCATGAAAATTAACCTTTATATGTTCTGAATGATTTAAAAAATTTCAGGGGCAAACAAATGAAATTGTTCAAATATTACAAGATATAGAAAGTGATCAATGCATGTGGTTCACAAACACTGTGTTATATCTATATAGCTATGCTTAGACTAGTTTAGAAAAGATGACTAAAACTATTTTCTGGAAATGTGTTCAGCTAGTATCAAATATCTTATACCCATAATGTGCCGTTGTCCTGATGCAGGGTAGCCATAACCACCTGATGGGAATAGTTCCTGTCCCAGGCTTCTTCCTGAAATGTATTCAGGATTATAGTAGCTACATGTAGTTTTAAAAATTTATTAATATACACATGAAATTATATGATCTTGAAAACACTGTTGTGTTTTGAGTTGTACATTTGTGTTGAGTTGTACATTTGGTATAGCTGAGTGTATCACCAAAGAAACAGGTAACCAAAGTCAGAGTATGACTTCCTACTTACTGATTCCATGGTCACAATGATTGCAAATGATTTGAGAACTAATGTGATTTAAACTTTTCTTACTTCCTGGAACTGTGTACCAATCACCAGGATATTGGGTGAACTACTGGCTTTCCCAAATCGTCCTTCTGAAGTAAAGGAATAACGAGAACTGCAAGAGCCAGAGTCAGAAGGTGAAAACGAGGAACAAAAACCAGTTTTGCTGACTCTGGAAATGTCAAGAGAGTAGGAACAGTGAAGGCAGAACACATGTGGTTAATTTTAGATGTGATGTGACACCTAGAGTCAAAAAACAGACAGGAAGCTGGAATACAAATTTTCTTTAGGAAATCCTAGTTTAATTTTGTAGATGTAAGAATTAATAGTGCTAAGAGTAAAGCTGAGAACATAAGATATGCCTTATTGGATTTGCCCATTTCCAGATCTAGTCCAGATCCAGCTAGCCTAATCCACCTTTTTAGCTTGTCCAGACCAGTCCATCTAGCACACTAAGGTGTGTATGGTCAAAGAGACTCTGTTGGAATGACATGGTAGTCTCAGCCCTTTCAGCTGTGAATTCAGCTTCCAAGGTATCCACATTTTTTATCTTAAGGGTTTTAGAATACACCTCCCTGCTTGGGTCAGTATACTTGTTCAGCTTTTGCCCACTTCTAAATACTTGCCTTTTCATAACATAGTTCTTCATAAAATGATTGCTATTCACTGGCTTGGATAAGCCTCTCTGTTGGTTCAGTAGCAGATTAGAAAGCTGATAAGAAGGAACGCTGCTGGGAACAACCACACAGAAAGTAAAGGAACTTTGAAGATGTGTCTGGTTATAATGTGACACTGAAATCTGGGCACGTCTTCCTAACTCTCCTCTCCAGTGTTTCTGACGCAGAATAATGAGTCTATAAACACAAATTGCTTATGTTATTGAATGTTAGTTGTACTATTAGATTAATTAGTTTAAAAATCCAGATGTGGAAAATAGAAAGAAGAAAGCTGTTGAATATATCTTTAAGGTGTATAAATTCAGAGATTTGCATTCTTTAAAATTTTCTGGCAGAAATCAACACTGCTGGTAAATATGTAACAGATGTACCAATGTGCCTTAAGATTAATACATTATGGACAAAAAAATCATATTTATTCCCATCACAATAACAGTTTGTTTGGATCACCTGCTCTTTCTGGTTGCACCTGTGGCTTGTTCATGTGGTTGTAACATGGGAAAATGCCAAGATCAATACAAGCTGTGGGTTCTTCCTCCCTTGTGTGGGTGTTTCTTTTAGTTGTTCCCCAGATGTTATCCGTATACAGTCTTTAGATATAATGAAAAGAGAGAGAGAAAAAAAAAAAAAGAAAAAAAAAGCACTAGTGCAATATTTAGGCTTGAGAAAATGAAGCAGCCAAAATCCAGGGAATTCTAAACTCCAGAGTAGTTTTCAAACTTCATCTCAATTTTGCCTGTATGTCAGTTCAAATTTTTTGCTACATACACACACAGTAGCTTATACCGTACAGCCTTTATTCACAAAGAGCTCCTCTCCTCTGCACAAAGTTTAAAGCTCTATTGACTTAAGAATCATGCGTTGGAGACCAAATATTCTTCAATAAATCCTACTCTGCTTGATATACTACCATCTTAGGCAGCATAATTTTATGTTCCCACTATCAGAGAATTGTCTCGTGAAGTTTAATCTAAGTTCTCTGAAAAAGCTGTGCTCTCCTGAATTCTGGGATATTGACTGTTCTTCATGTTAAAGTCAAAGAATCAAAAAGGCTGGAAGAAACCTCCAAGATCACCAAATCCAGCTGTCAACCTAGCATCAGCACCATGTTCACCACTAAACCACACCCTCAGGTGCCATATTCACACATTTTTTGAACAGAGGACCAACCACTTCCCTGAGAAGTCTATTCCAGTGCTTGAAAACCTTTTTCCATGAAGAAATTTTTCATGATATTTACTCTAAACCCCCCTGTCACAATTTGGGGCCATGTCCTGTAGTCCTGTCTCTTGTTACCCCTGCCTCACCACAACCTCTTTTTAGGTACTTGTATAGAGTAGTAAATTGTCCCCTCAGCCTCCTTAGCTCCAGGCAAGAGAAATGGGACCTCCAGCATGAGGCATTAAAGTAGGAGTGTCCTCATCAGAGACTTTAGGAAAAGTGATGAAAAGAAGTGGGCACCTCCTCAGGGTGAAGTGCCTTTGGAAGGAAATGTCTCAAATTATTCAACAGAGAAGGTGCCTTTACTGGCTATGTTTTTGAGTGACTTTAATCAAGTTCCTAACACAGTGATGATTAAACATAGCTTAAAGGTTCCAGACATCCTAAGTTATCTGAACAGATTCAGATTCAATGTAATTGAGCTATAACTTCTTCTGAGTTTTGTTTTACTAAGTACATGGAAAGCATTTTTATTTTTTCTAGAGAATCCAAACGTACTTGTAAAATATCCAAAACCAGGGAGAAAAAAAAAAATAGAAATTATATGTAAATTCATGCACAATATGCTTTGAAAATATTTTAAATCTTTTGAAAATATTTTAAGTCTTTTTTCTTCTTCAATTATGGTGGGAGAGAAACAAGCAGGGAGTTGTAAGCAACTATTTCTGATATTACTTTCTTATTTCAGACCAGAATTACTTTGTAATAAAATTACACCTTAAAAGGACTTTTCATATGTTTTAATATCTTAGTTTATCAGGGTTTAAAGCATCCAGTGCATTTGGGTTTGTGTAATCATATCTGAGGTCACAAAAACATCAAATGTGAATCAGGATGTTGCTTAAAAGTTATCAGTTCAGGTGAAGTACCATGATAAATGGGTGTTTCATGCCAACATTATGCCAGTTTTATTCCTAACTTGATGCCAGAGCTGACTGACCTATGAAAATGAGGGTTCAGCCAGTGCATAAATATTCTACTCTTCTATGTAACAAACACTAACAGTGTTGCACTAACATTTTCAAACTATGGATGGTATCCAAACACATAACTCTGAGCCAATTTCTTATTAATAGGACATCATACTTCTAAAGCAGAGGAACAGAATTCTCATTGATCAGAATAAAAAGAAGGCCTGAAATGGAATCTAAATCTCTGTACCTATTTGCATCTAATATTACTGAACAAAAGAACATATCCTTTTTTTAGTAAAAGACATGGAATTGTGCCCAGTAAAAAATAGCTGCTGTCAGAAAGTTCTGGAGATAAGCTTAGTTTTCTGTGTTGATATCTTTGCTGTCTGAATAAATACTGAAAGGACATAGCAGTCCTTGTGATTTCCTTTCTGCATACTGTTGAGACTTAATGTTCAAAGAAAGAGTTCAGAGACTGTACTAATGGTATAGCACCATTCATGCACCAGGAATGCTGTTATGGCAGTGCAAACTCATAACAATTTTCCAACCAGAACTACTACTTACAGCTATTTAAAGCAGTAATGTGATGTAGTCTGAATATGGACAAACAGTATATCCCTCTCTTGTAAGAGTCTTTTGGAGATTTATCAATACATGGAAGTTTTTCATGGATATGCTTCTCCATAAATCTGTTGCAATTTTCTCAAAAACGGTGGGCCATTAATTAACAGTAATGTTTTTCAATGTAAGATCTTTAGTCAAAAGGCCAAGACATCCTAACATCCCCCCCAAAAAAGCATGAGCTTTTGCACATCTTCTTCTGCACTATAACTTGCAATAAATAAGTTGACCTTAATCAAAAGCAACCATAGCAAAAAAAACAAACCAACAAAAACAAAACAAAACAAAACAAAACAAAAAAACCAAAAAGATCAGAAAAAAAGTGTAGCTAAAAACTAATACTGGAAGTTAGAACAGGTAAATACACAGGCAAACTTAGGATGAATAAACAAGGGCTTTTTTTGGTGGAGGATTTTTTGTTGGTTTTTTTTTTTCATCTTTGAAGGAAGGAATAATTTTTTTTCTGGTCTCAAAAGGTGTCAGTTCAAGCTTTTAAATTTTGTTGTTCAACTTCACATGAAACAGTATGAATTTCAAAACTCAAGAAATATGTCAAAAATTGACAGATACTCTCTCCAATATTCTTGCATATTTTTCACAAGAGATTTTCCAGAAGAGTGTACATGAGATTTTAGTCATTCAACATAATCCAACATTTCATTGTTTTTACTGGCAGAAAAGTTTATGTTTGATTTCTTTTTCAAATAGTGTTCTTTTAATTATCATAATACATCGAATGTAGGGCCAGCTCTAGACCTACTGAACCTTGCTTCAATGGGAGATTAGTGAAAACCTTTACCTGGATTTCGGTTTTCACATCTGTAGTCTTTATTTTATTACCATGAATATTTTTTTCTGTTAACGAAGCAGAATTTAAAAATAAAAATATGTTTCTTTAGGAAGAAAAATCATTAATTTATTCTTATCAAGTTTATAATGAGGAAGAAGCTACTGGTACAGAAAGCCCTCTGCTATAGTTTGTTCATTGATAATATTATGAAGAGGGAATACATTTAAATAATTTGCTTATATCATTAGATAGATTACATTCTAAGGGTAGGATATCCACTGGGTCATCTGTGTTAGCTGATTTTTAATTATTTTGGGTAAATGTCACAACTTGTAGTCAACTTCATTTTTTTCCAAAACACTCTGACTTCTATGCAAAAGGCCTAGTAATTCTCGTAAATGTAGTACTTGATGCTGCTTACAACATCTTGTATATAGTTTTACATAATCCATCTTGATAGAGTTATTTTGGC
The DNA here is from genome assembly GCA_013397295.1 of Polioptila caerulea. Taxonomy (NCBI): domain Eukaryota; kingdom Metazoa; phylum Chordata; class Aves; order Passeriformes; family Certhiidae; genus Polioptila; species Polioptila caerulea. Next base: position 337,664 of record VYXF01012173.1, on the reverse strand, counting down.
AGGCAACTTTGTTAGAAGTCATCATGTGTTTACTACATTGCTGTTCCATGAGGCTTCCAAAAAAGAATTATAAGCTTGTCTGAATCACAACCACTGGAAATTTATTTCCATTCTTTTCTGTAGTTTTAACTAATACTTATTCCTTAGGGATGGATAGTAAAAGACAGACTCTTGTTCATTCTGCTTTCTTAATTTCCCCAGGTTGGCAGCTTTTGAAGATTGTGGTAGAAAAACAATTCATAAGAAATAATATGACAAATGCCATTTTGAAGTCCTGATTCCTCTTTTCTCTTTTCATTCCCTCACTGAATGATGTCTTTTGAGTTATATAGATGTGTTATTGGACTCCAAAATTCACTGTTAATTTAATAAGGAGGATAGCAATAAGTATATTTTGATACTTTCCTTCTAAGTCCTGTAAAGAATTCTCAGTTTTACAAAGAATATCTAATTCATGGGAAATTATTTCCCAATTTTCTGCTCCCAGGCAAGCATAAAAAAACTCCAAACCCAAAAACACCGACAAACATATAAAGGGAGGGTTATATATTTTTAAACCATAATTATAGATTTTAAATTTTTAAAGCTATTTTTTTTTTTAGTTATGTGCTGTTCACAGGAAAATTAATTAATTAAATTTTGGGTGGTTTTTTTTTCTGTAGGTATATGTTTAAGACTGCTAATTACTTCCAGGCAGAGCATATATTATTGAAAATATTTATCAGTTTAATATATTTACACACTATGATGGGAAATTCCATGAAAACATAATGTAGAAAGACATAACACCAATTTATCATAAAATATGCAAATATTTTAAGATGGTAGCAGTATCTCCACTATTTGACAACTGCATTATATAAGAATATTGCACAATTGGCACCCACAATATTTTCCACTTTTTTTACAGCAAATGGAATGATGATTAATTTTCTAGCCACCAGTGGGACTGCAACAGCTATTAGATAGGTGATAACTATTACCTAACTGATTACTCATAAAAAGTTAATAGTTTAAAACTGTTTGATGTTTAATATTCAATAGTAAAATTCTGCATATTGGGAAGTCTGAAGTTATTTCCACAGCTAAACCAGATTAAAATTATTGTGATCTATTGGCTCTTTTCCTCTTTATGTTCTTTACATAGGTTTTCATCCATTTTTCACAATTGCATATACACCTGTAGAGCTCTGGTTGCTAACTTTGCTTTGTTTAAACAAACAGCAAGATACTGATTTATATATCTCCTTGCATTTAGAAGTTTAAGAAGTTTAATTATTTTACAGATTTTACTCATAATGAAAAAGAGCTGCAGACTTCAGGGAGAAGTGCTTAGACCTCATGAGATAGTAAATAATTCCTTCCATTGGAATGTTCTTTGGGGCAAGCTTACCTAGGATTTAAATGGCAATGTGTGTGAATAGGGTCAGTGGGCATCTCCCCAGGTTCCACTGCCTACATTGCACAGCAACACACAGAGCACCTGCTGCTGTCTGGGGATGCCTGGCACTGCTGCACCAAGCATTGCAAAGAAACTGCAGCATGCCTGACAATAAAGTACTTCCCTTCCTGTTGATGCACATACAAACAGTAGGGAGTATTTGATTTCCTAGAGCTACATTTTCTGTATGCTTTTTAAGTTTTAGTTTGAGATGGTTCTAGAATATTGGCAATATTGTAGGATATAGGAAGAATCTATCAAATCCTGGCACGTTGAGATTGGCAGAAATCCATGCACATTATATAAAACATAAGTGAATAATACAGTATTTCCTTTGCCTAATAAAACTAAACTATTTGCCAGTTGTTACCCTGCTGAAATTAGATGATCAGGTTAAACTACATGCTGGACAAAAAAGAAATTAGGGTCTAAATTCTCTAGAAAAATGTCCTTACAATTTTAATCTGCTGTACATCATGCCCTTCATGCATAGTCAAAAATCAATGAACATGATTGCAATTATTTCCTTATAAATTTAGAATGCAAACCCCAGAGTTATAAAAGGGAAAGAGTTTCAATCCAAATGCTCATGTTTTCTATTTTTTCCAGTTTTAATTCATGAACCATTCCAAAACACAGTAGCACCCAGGGGAAAAAAAATTCAACAAAATTTCTTGCAAGAAAATACAATGTAACATAGAATAAATTAAAAAGCTTCTGATGACCCCAAGCAGGACCAAGGTAAATACCTGTAGCAGTTGTCCCGATCTCTGTCATTTAAGCTTTAAACTGACTTTAACTAAATGGACTCTTTGGTGTACCAGGATGCACATGACTGGGATGTGAATGAAAGAAATAAAAAATTGAGATTGGCATATGGTTGATGGCACATGCATTGTATGATTTTTGTAATATAATTTTTTAAAAAAATGTATTTTAATATTCAAGAGCAGTAAAAACCTTAAAACAGAAATAGGATTGTCTCACTGGATTTGGAACTTTGGCTTTTAGTGAAGGTTCTCTTTTCTATTATTTTTTACATTACAAAAAGTATATTAAAAACCCCCACCACTATAGGCCTTAATTGTCATATGCACAATCAGCAATGCTTAAGTGGACCCTGTGGATTTTGGTCCAAAACCAAACCAATCAGTTACAAGGTATTTTTCTTTTCTGTTAGATGTTCTTCTGTAATATTTGCATAAATGTAACCATGCTGTCCGTCTTTTAACTTTCACTCAATTAATTATGCTCCCAGCCCCCTGCTGATGGACAAAAATGAGGCTTCATCTGCAAATAGCTTCAGCAGTTTACAGCTTATTAAATGCCAAAATCTAGTTAAGACAGTTTGAGAATTCTCATGTCAGGCATTTCCACCTGCCAGTTTTAACACAAAACTCTTATTAGAAGGAGAAAAAAGTGAACCCAAGATAGGGGAATGTGTGTGGGAGGAGGGAGAGTGAGATAAAATAAGGGTACAGGGCAGGTAAGAATCCTCACAAATCATATACTTAGCATACGTGGCACAGAAAAAGTATATTTTAATTGATTCCCCTAATAACAAAGAACATTGGAAAATATACCAGTTGACAACAAAATGGTCCCTACAAATTTCAAACAGCTTTAATCTACCGTATCACCTTTCATAATCTTTGTAAAAATCTGAACAAGCCTTGGAATAAGCAGATTACACAGTAAAGTATTCTTAAAGAATAACTTTTCTATGACTCTTTTTGACAGGTTTTGCATTTTGCATCAAGCATCTGGTGCTTTCATTTTTCAGTACATAGTGTTCTGGTATACTTTATACCATGCTGTGTTTATTCCTGATTTAAAACAGAAATAGAGAAGCAGTATGGGATACAGGAAAATTGGAGTGTGCCATGCTCCAAGATAAATTCAATACATAGTTTTAGACTATAACCTTGACCAGAACACTTAACATGCTTGAACTTTAAGTCTCTTTAAAACTGGATATAATCAAGAGCTCATTGAAGAATAAATGTTATGCCTGAATGTCAGCTTCTCATCTTGAATAGATTATAAAAAGAGGACTAACAAAATTTCTCTTCCATGATGCAAGTCAAGTTCAATGGTTTCCATTTATTTTTGCTTTTAGCTTATAAATATTTCTTTAGCTGGCTATTTAGTGAGATAGATAAAAATTCCAGACTAAAAAAAAAAAAAAAAGAGATAAATACAAATTTAAAATTTTGAAATGTATTATTTCAGTTGCAGTTGTGATGAACATAATTTCAACTATTTTCTTTTTTTTGGGGGGAGGGAGGTGGGGGCAGGGGGGAAAGGAAAACATCAAAGCTGAAAGTATTTTTTTCCCTAAAAATTCCTGACATATTATCTGGGTTATTGTGACAGATTTTGTCGTGTTTGTTGTCTCAAGTTATAAACTAAAGTGACTGAGCTGAACATGACATGATGATTCATGACAGAAATGTCAGGAATTAAGATAAAGAAGTATAATTCATGTCCAGTCATATAGCAATTAACAATTCTCTTATAAAATGCTTAGATTTTTCATGTTTAATGTAATGGAAAAAAACCCACAGTGTAAAATGTTGTATCAGTTTCCCATCAATATTATATTTAATTTCTGAAGATTTATTTCAAAGTCATATACACTAATGACCCTCTTATGTAGGAGTATACTGAAATTTGGTGATCTGTATTAAGAGAACAATTCCTCAACAAGCAGACACAACACTCAAGCTGTTCCACATGAAATGCCCCTCGTGCATCTGCTCTCCATAGTCTGAATTTTCACTGTACTGGTGAGAGAGCATCAGCCTTCTCCTTTGCACAAATAAATTCATCTTCAAGCAGATTCTTCTCACAGTCAGAATAAAGGGAACACATGAAATATGTTACTGTTTTGCGTGATTCTGTTGTTGCTAAACTACCCCAAAGTGTTTAAAATATCAGAAAAGAAGAAATGTATAAAAGATAATGGAGCATTTATCTTCCTTTATAATATATCAGTATATCTCCTTTATTATGTATCTCAAATCTGATGTTTGTTTTGCTTTTGTTTGTTTGTTTGTGTCCTTTTTTGTTTTCCTTTGGTTTTGTTGGTTTTGGCTGCGGTTTTTCTTTTATGATTTTTTTTTTATTAGATTTTTTTAGGTATAGTGATGGAAGCAAGTACTGAGGACATTTTTAGACATAGCAATCGCCTTATAGCAGACCTGTAGGAGGGTAGCTCATAGCCACTGCTTCAAAACACTGTAGTAAAAAGGTACAGAGATAATTGTGGCAGAAATAGGCAAAAGAGAGAATGAGTCTAACATGGCTGGTGGAATTGCTTCAGGCAACACAATAAAAAAACTAGACTCCAGATGTAATCAAGAGTGACAGAAGAAGAGTGGGGGTGGTGGTAGAGGTACAGAAGGCTTAGTAGGAAAGATAAAGTGGTCATTTTCCTGACATCTGTATTAACTCACAGCTGGCCTATAGATGAAAATTGTATTTTTCCACTTTCAAATTTCAGTGGTTTAACATCATGGTGGAAAGTACGCCCTGGAGACCAAAGCGTTTTCATCCAGACTGGATAGTGACATTGAGTTACTCTGCATGCATTCCACCTCTTTTCTTTGGTATTGACAGAGATGGACCACTTCTAGGCATGACATGGTAGGTTATGTTCTGCCAATCAGTGCACCAATTAATGCCAGTTACACAGATATGTTTTGTGAGATGAATACTCCTAGAACTGATGAATGGCAGAAAATACTGAAGGGCTGTACTGGAAATATTAGTGGGTTTGATAAAGAGTAAAAATTAGGATTATCTTGAATGCTTGGTAACCTGTTTTAGAGAAATTTCAAAATAAGGTATTTTTTGATTAAGTTATTTTGGGTTACGAACAAAATCTTATTCAGAATAATGATTGTGAATAAAATTCATTAAGGTTCATTAATGGAAATGAATATTCAAATACTAAAAATACTTTCCAGTTGCTGTATATTAATGTCCAGTAGTAATTTCTGTCAGACAAAGTGATTTATTTTAAAATTAAATCTAATATGGTTGAGGTGATTTTCAAGTTGGGAAAGTAGGAGGGACAATGAAAAATATAATAAAGTGAGATTTCCCAAAAGAATTTTCAAAAAATTTTTTTTTAAAAAATTTGCAACACATTGCAATTTTATTTCTATATTGTCAAACTTCATATAAGAGATTATGTGATGCAGGTACAAGGCTGATCTCACACTGAAAGAGATTTTTCTCTATTCCATCCTGCCTAATTAAGGTAGTATACGACATACCTTGTTTTGTAGCTTAAATAATTTCATTTTTCCTACTCCTTCCTGTTTGTATTTATGAGAGAGTGTGTGTGTATTGTCCTGGCAATCCAAATCCATATGAATTCTCTATTTTCCTCAGAATATTTTTATGCAAGGAGTCAACTATTACAAGTACTTTATTAGATGTGTTTGATATTTTCTTTGCATCATTTGCTACTGCAGAGCAAAATATGAACAATTCATTTTAGCTTTGATAATTTTTATCCTTATGTAGTGAAAAATGTATCTTACACATATTACTGGATGGAATCAGATAAAGTGAAATCTTTCATTTAATTGGAGAGAAAATGAAATCAGATTTAGTCCATAATGGGGGGTGTGGAGGGTAGGCGTGGAGTTAAATATTTTTTCATTACTTGAGAATCCTATAAGCTCTGGGATACAGAAAATTTATGCTATTAGAGAGAGAAATCTATTAATCCAAAAGAGATTTTTCTCCCTTGCATTTCAATTAGGTACAATACTACAGAATTATGTAAACCAAAAAAACGTTTCCACCTGTAGCATGAATGTAGCAAAGTTGATCGTTATTACAGAGGCAGCAAAGTTAAAACATATTAGAAGAGTAACACATGCTGTATTGCTATTAAAAGTTCCCCAACTGCTCTTTCTTTAGTGCTATGACTATAATATATTCAAAGAAGAAATATATGCTTCATTAGTTGTAGAGGTGTTAGCACTTTCAGCTTTATAGCCAGCAAGAAATAATAGATCATAAAGAACAAGAATGTGTAAAGGAATGAAAAACAGTAATCCAATATATATGTTTATATACAAACACAAACCACAATAAGTTTACATATACACCTGTTTTAAATATATGCATGTACACCTTTTAGGAAGAAAACCTTCAGAATGTGGATATGATTATTTTTATATGTGCAGGTTTCGTGAAAATGATGAAAATGGTAAGGATACAAGATAAAAACACATGCCAATTTTATATTTTCAACAATATAACTGATTAACTATTCTGTGAATATAGTCTGGGGTGGATGATAAAGAACTGAAACTGTTCAGACATTTATTATGCAGCACAAAAAAGGGCAGCTTTCATTTATAAATCATTATAAACTCCCTACCTAACAGTAGTGAGGATAAAATATTTTGATTCTGCTCTTCTTGGGGCTGAAGTGGTAAGAACATATTCTTAGGCACTGAATGCCAGCATTTCCAGCAGCTGTTAGCATACAGAATAGCTAGCTGGATCCTCTAGAAACCTGGGCATTTTTCCTTGTATTCCAACTCCAAATGCTCATTATTCTTCCTTTGCATTTATAACTAATGGGAGATTTCTCAAGAAGGGGTCCTGCTTGCGAAATAATGTAGACATACAAATACATTGTTGGTTCCACTCTGAGGAGCTAACAGTGAGCGCTAACTCTGAATGAAACAAAAGAGGGAATGGGAGGAAGAGGGGAAGGAAGAGGATGAGAAAGGAAAAGGAAAGGCAAAACTAAAGGTGAAGGCGAAGGTAAAGACAGAGGAAGGAAAAGAAAGACCACAGAAAAGTGGTGGTAAAATTCAGGAAGAGGAAGATGGGTGGGCCAAGTAAGGAGAAAGATGAATAAATTATGAAGAGAGTGGGAAAAGCTTTGCAAAGAGCTTAAAAAAAGACGTAGAAAATCTGGACATAGTGTTCAAATACTCTGAAGCAAATATTTCTCTACCTGAGCTTTAGACATTGTAGTGAAGTAGGCACACTTATGTGTGATTCATCTGATCTATGTCAGATTAGGTTTTCAAAAACTCAGATATACAGATGTACTTGCTGCCATATCAGTTGTCCTTCTGATTCAACAGCTGTTCTAAAAGCCAGAGAGTTTTCAACTTTACCACATAAGCAGCATTTTAAACTCAGACTTGTTAAATTGCTCATTGGAGACCTGGACTGACGGTCTCAAAATACTGTTCACATATGTTTTTCTCTAAATCTCCACAAAAATAAGTTCACAGATTTAATGTTCTTATTTAAGGCCTTCATTGAGTGGTCCTGTACTAAGAGTTGTGAATGTTTAATACCCATCTGAAGACATAGCCTTTTCAGGAGGCCAATAAAAAGCCAAAATAACAAATTTTTAATTCAAACTAACTCCTTCCCACTCTGCTACTGTTACTTTATCATAAATGATATACCAAAAATCCTGACTTTGGATGTGAGGCAATGCTTGCGATTTTTTCACGGAATAAAATGCTTTTTGGATTTTTCTATCAGCCACCAATTTTGACCACTTCATAATCTCTAGTATCAAATTCCTCAGAAACAGACTTTGTTGGTGAATTTTGTACAGTGTCTTTTTCTGCTGATATGTAACTGACTGAACATGTATTCTGAAGCCAGCAGGTATTTTAAGAATTATATTTTTTCTGCCTCTTGCCTGTAGTATCACTTTAAATCATCTAAAAGTTATAGGAATACAATTCATATCACCCAACTTCAGCTGTCTGAAAGCAAATTATAAGCATAGACTGGTATCTCTGGATACTCAGTGGAATCTACAGCTGGCAATTCAAAGTGTCCTGAAAGAAGTGTCTGAAATACTTGGATTTTCCCCTTTGGTGACACTTAGTTCTTTTTTGCTGTTGTTTAAGAGTCAAATTTAGACTATAGGAGTTTGCCACTTACACTTGAGAATTTTTAGAAGTGAATCACATCCATAATTCTATATTTACAAACACTGTTCAAATAATTTAAACTCACTTTGCACATAAAGAGATCAGATGAGCAAGGAAGCACATAAGTAAGCCCATACAAAGCTGAAGGAATTATGATTTGGTTTCAGGTTAACATTAGCATTTTTTCTCTCTTTATTCTTTTCAAACAGTCTTTTCTATTTTCTCTGATCTTCTTGCTTGCCTGTTACATATACTAAGATGCCTTCAGTGGTGTATGACAATTGCAGCTGTAAAAAAGCCTAGTGAAGCATGTGTGAATGCAAATAGTCATCTTAGTGACACTAATAATGGAATATAATGCTAGTGAAACCAAAAATGTTTAACACATTTTTGTAATATACTTTGATTTTTACATATGTGAATTAAGGACAGTGTGTATAATGAATGTGCTGAACATTTATCTTTAAATTCTTTTCATTTTTGTACTCAAAATGTTTCAGCTGGTGAAATCTGAAGTAGTGCTGGGTGCTCAGTGTTCTATTAAGCTTCCAATGAAAAATTTTAACATAATATTAAAGGAAGAATGGCACTAAAGTAAAAACTGGTGGATTTTTTAAAATTATTTTATTTTATTTCAGAGTCATTCTTTGACACCTGTGGCTAATAGAGAATATTTACATTTATTTTCTCTTTCAGAAATTCAATTCTTTGAATATTATTTTAATTAAATATTTATTTAAAGTGATTTCAATGTAGAAAAATGGATCAAAAGGGGGCCCTGAAAGAGGAATCCTCCTGACCAGTTTAAATGGTGATAATTCACAGAGCTTGAGCTGTGTTTGATATCTTCTGGAGGCTGTCCTGGAACAGAGACTAGACAGAGCAAAAGGATAAAGTAGATATTTATTAAAAGGCCTCAAAGTGTACACCTGGACCACACAAGGGCCCAGGCAGACCACACCCAAGATGCCCTAAAATGGTCACAAAATGGACACCTGATCACGAGGTCCCACACCTTTATAAGTTCTGGTCCATTTGCATATTAGAATCAATTGTCCAGCCATAGCTTCAGGTTATGAAATTCCATCCTCCTGTTTTTTTCTTCTCACTTCACCACTGTTTTTGTTCTTGGGCCTGAAACTTGTCCTTGGTATCAAGCTAGAGAAGGAATTGTTTTGTCTATCAACTCTCTGAAGAGAGCTTAGTAGCACTTAATATGTAACCTAAAACTGCCCACTAAAATAGCACAGAATCTAAAAAATATAAAAGTAAAAACCTAAGGCATCATGCTCACTGACTGTTTTCATTGTTCCTGTAACTGTTGCCTGTATCCATGCAAAGTCAGAGAAGTTAACCTCTTGCATTCTTTCTAGAACATTCTACCAGGGAATAGTCCTATAGGTTTTATCAAACTTGTTTGGGCAGCGTGCACAAGTAGTTTTCATGTTATGAACCAGCATCAGGATCCCCTAAAACAGAAACTAATTTATATGATAACCCTTTTTAGGTAGTTACACAACTAATTGAAATTTTAAACTTGAGCAAGCTCACTGAACTGAATAATAACAAACTAAAATTAGTGAAAGCATGCCTAGGGCAAAGTGTAGCTTTTTACATTTCTTTTAACTTTCAGTTTGGCTTTTTCTCTGAAAAGTATGAGACCAAGAAAGTCCTAAAAATCACATTTACAAGACTACGTAAAATGCAGACTTATAAGACTGTTTTTCCACTCTGGTGTTATTCTTTTTCAATACCTCCTCCAGAAATTTATTACTGACTGGTTACTGAGAAGTTGACTTGGAATCTACAGCTGTATTGCCCTGTGTAGAAAATCCCCCACTTGAAAACATACACACTTACACTCAATAAGGGAACTGTTGAAGCAATAGATATATAGATATAATATAGATATATTATATACAATATAATATAGATAGGTTAAGAAAAACAGAAAAAAATATGTCATAGGTAATTATCAAGAAATTAGAGTTGTAAGTAGTTACCCTCAACTGCAACTTCAAATGCACTGACTTTATGTATCTATGTCTTAAGAGTTAGTATAGATAGATGATGATCAGGGGAAAAAATGAAGAAATGTAAACAAAAGAATGTTATAGACAATAAATTAAAGGGCAAATGGTTTTCCAGAATTTATAGCTGAACCTAAAGCAGTGCTTAGGAAAGGATCAAAATGCAGCTGGTTTCCACCATCCCGTGTGTGTGGATTAAGATGTCAGTGAAACTGTAGTCCAACAATTAACGTAGTTAATATTTTAGTTAATATTCATAATTTTTGTTTCTATCTAGTGATTTTCTAGTGCAGAAATGATTTTCCACATGCAGTGGAAGTGGTGGCTTTTAATCAAAATGTTCCCATCCTGATAAGTTCAGGAACGCCTAGAAAACTTACCTTCACTAGAATATTGTGAGTTTGAGACATAGAGGCATAAAATAATTTGGGTTGGAAGGAACCTTTAAAGGTCATCTAGTCCTGAGATGAGCAGGGACATCATCAAGACTGGGTTGCTCAGTGCTCTATCCAATCTGACCTTGAGTGTTTCCAGTGATGGGGCATCTGCCATCTTTCTGAACAACCTTCTGCCAGTGGTCCAAAAGCTGTGTTTGGGAGACATACTCGGTAGGTTACTGAGTTTGGTCAAACTAAATGTATCCAACAATGATAGAGTGAATTAAATAGGTCAAGGAAAACTGCCTCATTTTCTGTATAGGCTCAATAGGAGATGCCTGTGTGGCAAAGTAACAGGTTTAAGCCATACCTCCATGAATATCTGAAAGTGAATAATCTGATTAAATCTAGTCTTCAAAATGACACGTTATAGCTCAAACTGAAATAAAGTATTTGAAGTCAGAATAACAATACATGTTTTTGCATATGCATTCAAGTCACACTGAATAATGCCTTTACCTTATATTACTCATGGGCTTCATTTTATCTACAGTAGCAAATAAAAGGAAGAAAGAAAATATAGTTATTCCCAAATATTTTAATGAATTTTTCTAACAGATTTAAAGAAATGTTATTTACTTATTAATAATTGAAAAAGAAATCTGATTTTTCTAATTACTTTAGTGAACCATGAGATCAAAATGAGCAGTAGATACTGCTGACTTTCTGCATCATTCTGTATTGATCATTTATTAATTGTTACAGTCGTGCTCCAATATGGATAAGCCTGGTGTGGAAGGCATCATGGTTGTGCATATGTGGCACTATGTGAAATCATCAATGTTTTCTATGTAAAACATAAAGCAGTGCACATATATTCATAGGATGTTATGTTTGCAGTCACTGTCTTTCTCCTTAAAAGTTGTTTGCTCAAGTATGAAAATTCCTTTAGCTTCAGTGCTACCAGAGCTTGTTTCATTCTTCAGTTTAATCGTGTGTTCATAGCAACATCAAAAGGTTTTATCCTGGAAGATTTAAAAGTTTTATTTTTCTAACCATTTGTTTGCCTATTGGTTCAGAGAAGTTAAATGTAAAATTACTATCTTTTAATTAGTAAAAAGTATTATCTCTGTACTGGAGATACAGGATGCCCTTATTCGACTTACTTTCATCAAAAATTGTAGTTATTCAAGAACACATAATTAGCTTGTTTTAATCTTATCATTTTCAGAGGCATACTACAGTAATTGGCTTTCTTTCCTCTCCTTTTTAGTTAGAAGATTGCTAAAGGATCAATGGAGAATACATTTTTCTATTCTGCAGCATCAATTACAGTGACCCTGGGTGTAAATTTATTGATTTTTCTTATTAGAACATTATCACCAGTTATTCACAGCATGGTGTTTATTAATTAGTAAGGAAAATAAAGATTAATTTGTGAAAAATATTCCTTTTAAGTTCTCTACCTAGCACATTCATAGCTATATGAGATCTCCTAATTGTATTCTGCCTTCATGAACTAGCATGCAGTATTTCATCCCCTATTCTGTTTGTTTTTGCTTGTCATCTTGAAAGAAAAGTTACAGAATTATGTCAGCTACAGTTCTAAGGTACAGAAATTGTCCATTTTGGCTACTGACCTGCAGAAGCTGTACGAGTCTCCTGCATTTTATGCTTATGATGGGTGCTTTATTCTGAGAGGAAATTAATTGGAGGCACTGGAATTCTAAAATCAAAAGCATAATAAAAAAAAAAAAAAGAAAATAAAAAAAGAAGAAAAAAGAAAAGAAAAAAAGAAGAGGAGGAAACAGACACTTATGATCTCCTAGGCACAGCTCAGCATTCCTGTTGTCCCTGCAGAAAATATACCAGGTATATAGAAGGAAACCAGCTTTTATTTAAGGCTTTCTAATCAGAATTATACAGAGCTTAGGAAGGAGAGAGGAAAAAATCAGTAGATTATTCTTTTTTTTCCCATTGGTCTTTTCCCATGAATTTGATTCTTATTCTTTTTCTTCTTTTTTCTTTAATTAAAGAGTTATTCCATCTAAGACCTGTATTCTGGATGGGGAATCTTGGCAACTCAGTCCATAACACATTAGTTAGTGGGTGAATGAGAGTAGATGAAATATTTAAAAGAACATAAAGTAATTTTTTTTTCCTGAGGAGTACATGACTAATAACACATTTAAGATGCATGGATAGCATTTGTATTAATGTTTAGTACCTCATTTGTAGGGCTCTGTTAATTTAAGGCAATTTTGTGTAACAAGACAGAATGTGTTCAGAGTATTTATCAATTTATAGCAATTAAAACAAAGAAATTATTTCTGGATTCAAGAATAGAGCACAAAAATCTACTCATTGGTCAAGCTTTGTGTTTCTATTTTCATGTATACAGGAACAATAAATTTCAAAAGAAGAATTAAAAGTGTTTTGAATAAGATACACATAAAATCTAGATATCCAAAAATTTCTTACTAATTAAAAATATTTTTTGAGGGTGCAAATTCTATAACTATTAACATGAAAAGTCTTCAGCAAGGCCTTTTTACAATGTGAATTCTAACAATAATAATGTGAATAAATAACTTCAGTTTCAACAATTCAACCTTTTCCACCAAAAATACAATGTCTTTCTGCAGTTTACCTTGAAAAAAATCTCAGCACCTATAGGACACAGAACACATAGGTATAAACAATCATTAATATAGAACATTAAAACTCTATTTAGTTGAATAATTGTATTTGAAACCCAGTAAAAAGTTGTTTTTATAAGTGATAATAATGAAACTAAAATTCAGTCTTGAACTAGAAACGTAGTGTACTACATTCAGCAGCAACAAAGGACACTGCTGGAATAAATTATTATTCTTAAGTACTAAGACAGTAATTCTGTCCTGAAGGCAATGCACAGTATCAGCAGAACCTTCTGATGTAATCAAATTCCATATATTATTGGACATGTTAACATTAGGGTTACAATTGTCTAGGTATTTTCCACATTGTATTTTGCTTGGCTTACTAATCAAAATGAGTTGCTTGTGCAGAGCTCTGAGAGTCATAGCTAGCCATATTCTATTACAACATCATTACCAACATTATTGATTCTTGAAGTGGATTTTTATTCTTCTTTTCATTTAAATACATTATTATTATTGATGATAATATGAAAAGCAAAAGGTAGATGTTGATTTCCGACTAGCTTTATTCATGCAATATAGTCAGCAGAATTAACATTAAAATCTCCATTAACCTCAGCAGTATAAATATCGATGGTTTCATAGAATGTAGTGATAGATGTTGATTCACAAAGTACAAGTTTTTTTTAATAAAACGTGCATGTGGAAAGACTATATCACAACCTTCATAACTTATCATAGAATCATAGACTCATTAAGGTTGGAAAAGACCTCCAAGATCATTGTGTCCACCCTTTGACCAAAACCACCACACCAACTAAAACATAGCACTCAGTGCCATGTCCATTTAAGTGTTCTTTTCTTGAACACTTCCAGAGATGATGACTTCACCACCTAGCTGGGCAGACCATTCCAATGCTTAGTCAACCTCTCTGTGAAGAAATTATTCCTGATGTCCAACCTGAATCTCCCCTTATACATTTAAAGATTGTGTTCTCTCATCCTGTCACTGTTTGCCCGGGAGAAGAGACCAACCCCCACAAGGCTGCAGCTTCCTTTCAGGTGGCTGTAGGGAGCAATAAGGTTACCCCTGAGCATCATCTTCTCCTGACTAAACAACGCCAGCTCCCTCAGCTGTTCCTCATATGACTTGTTCTCCAGACCCTTCACCAAATTTGTTCCTTCTCTGGACACTCTCCAGGACCTCAGTGTTCTTGTAGGGAAGGCCCCAGCACTGGACACAGGATTTGTGGAGTGGCCTCACTAGTGCAGAGTACAGGGGGACAATCACTGCCCTGGTCTTGCTGGCCACACTCTTGTTGATACAAGCCAGGATGCCACTGGCCCTCTTGGGGCTACTGTCAACTAGCACCTCCAAGTTCTTTTCTGCCAGGCAGCTTCCAACCACTCTGTCCCCTGTCTATAGGACTCCATGAGGTTGTTGTTACTAAGGGCAGAACCTGACACTTGGCCTTGTTGAACCTCATACTCTTGGTTTTGGCCCATCAATCCAGCCTGTCCAGATCCCTCTGCAGAGCCTTCCTGCCCTCCAGCAGATCAACACACCCCCCAGGTTGGTGTCATCTGCAAACTTACTGAGGGTGCACCCGATCCCCTCTACCAAGAGATCGATAAAGATTATAAACAAAACCAGCCCCAATGCTGAGCCCTGGGGAACACCCCTAGTGACCAGGGGCCAGCTGGATGTAACTCCCTTCACTATCCTCCCCTGGGCCTGGCCATGCAGCCAGTGAGAACAGAGCTGTATGTTCTGAAAGAATAATGACCTCAAATGTAAGGGACACTCAAATTCTGGAACAAGATAAAGAGTGAAGATAGAGGAAAAGATTAAAAAATACCAAAGTACATGTATTCTTGCTTTAGTTAAAAGAGATTATTTGATGACTTTATAAACAACTTACAGGCTTCTTGAAAAAAACAAGTGCCTAAGAATACATGCAGATATTGAATATATCGTTCTTCCTTCTTTAAAAATTAAGTGAAGATCTCTTTAAAAGGCAGGAGAATAGGAAAACAGGATATATGAGGAAAGATGCTTCACTTGATCACTGTCCTTGGAAATATAGATGTAATATTTTATAGATGTAATATTTTATTGTTTCATGTGCAGTAAGTGATTACAATTAATGCTTTCCTAAAGATGACTGCAGCGTAGATTACACAAGCACACAGAACTTCTCAACAGCTTCATCTAGCTCGAAATTAGGAAGCTCATAAAATCAATGACCATAAACTAAAAATACAGATAGTCTGCAAAAAGAGGTAATAAAATCACACAAAAAAGTCTATAAAATTGGACAGTTTTGAAGAGAGTATTCTTGTTAAAAAATCAGTTGAAATATTGAAGTATTTTATACTTTTTTCCACTCACAAATTGCAGTATTTTAAGTCAAGTCAAATCCCACTGAATGTAAGAAGGTTAGGCATCCTGTAAGGTAGAAGGGAAGACAAGTAAATCTGCAATGAATTATTTTGTGGACAAAGTAATATATATAATTATGATGATTTTCACCTACTGAGCCTCCATCTGAGGATGGCAGATTATTATAGAAATAATGAAAAAATTGTTAGAGGTACATAGGCACTTAAGTCATTATTGTCAGCTACAATAAAGGATTTAAATACCTATGAGAATATGGCATGAAGTGATAAGTTCTGATCCGATCTAGAAAAAAAATCCACGGAAACTGAATTGTTCTAATATTACTTACATTTGATTTGTATTTCAGAAGAACTAATGTGTCCTTCATCTGACAGCATTTTTCACCTTAAATAAATTGCCCCTGAGGTGCCACAACCTAGACCAGCCTCCAACTTACAGCAGGACTACGACCCCCACACACCAGCCCGCTGCCTGGCTTTGAGGGTGGGGATGCCAGAGCAGCTGTAGGTGACCTCTGCACTGACTTCACTGGGAAACTCTTCTCCCAGCCACTTGGGCCTTTGGCCAAAATTCCCACTCTGACTGCACAAAGGGTCTAGTTTGTCCCTGGGATTACAACACATCTTCCTTTGAAATCAATTAACCCTTGTCATTGTCTTTCTCTTCTCATTAAGTCCAGAGATGTAGCCCTGTGCTTATCTTCCCACCTTTCCTTTAAAGAAGACAGATCAGCTAACAGCCAGCACAACCCTGGTTGCTGTCTCTGAGAGTTATCTCAGTCACATCTTCTCCGTGGGCCAAAAAGAACAGCATCCCTGTTTTTCCCCTCTAGTAACAGAGGTTTTGGCAGCTGTCACCTGCACAGCATTGAGACTTTCAGGACACAAGTGAACCCTGATCTCTGAGAGCTAGCACAGATCAGGCACGGTTCAGAACAGCTGCTTTAGACATTTTACTGCTGTGGTCTAGAATGTAAGAGAATTTCACAGTGAGGATGTCAATTACCTCAAACACACCCAAAGAATTAACGCTTTTAGACAGTTATTTATTGGAACAGATTACAAAGATATTGTGGTTTTAGAGCAAATAGTGACAGTTTTAGAACAAAAGTAACGCCATTCAAAAGTTTAAAAATGTCTAAATTTTCTTTCTCTAAATTTCTGTCCTGAAATGATGTCTAATGAAGGGTTGATACATATACTATGGCACTTAGACGAGAAAAGGATTTTCAGCTACACTGAATTCCTAGAAAAACAATTCTATATAACAATAGGTACTATTTTTACTGATGCCATCAAATTTTGTAAAATGGGAAAGGCCAAGGTTTTCACCACTGAGCTAAGTGATCATTTTCCAGATTTATGCATAAATCTAGGAAATTCACCAGATTTGTAATTGTATAAAGTGTTATAATTTAAATAACTGAAAAAAAGTCTATTAATATGATGCTAGTACCTAAATCTTTTGTTGAAAATATTTGAGTGTAGCTCCTCCTAGGGAAAATGTCATCCCTGGACTGTTGCCAAAGTCAGTTCCAGTTTGGATTATCTACTTTACATGGCCTGTAATTCACCATAGACTTGTGCAGGAGTTGCTCTCACATGCACATTAGCTTGCTCAGAAAAGGATGATTGCTCTTGAATCAGTGATCTTTGTTGTCAGTGTGTGCTTCTAACAGGATACATATTGTGATTGAGAATTACTATTGGTTGAATTTTACAGATTCAGCTAATGAATCTGGAATTTTATTCCAGATGATTATTATGTAGAAAAAAATTATTTAAAATTTACTGTCTGGACAAGTATCTTGAAAACTGTGAGCAAAGAAGAAGATTTGTGGAAGGAGAAATATAGAGAAACTTTCTTCATACTTAACATTCAGGACTAAGAATTTCATATGAATGATTTCCATTAGTAGAAAAAGAGTTTGCTTGCCACTTGAGTTTTCCTGGTTCAAATCCAAGTGGGGTTGGAAGAAACAGAGTAATAATGGGGACATTTTCCTAAGTTTGTGCTTAAGCATTAGTTAACAGAAGCACTGTCTTCTTTCTCTGGAAACATCCTCTATAACGGCTACAGCTTATGTGAGGTCAAGTCTGATGATGTTTTTTTTTTGGACCCAAATGGATGGGAGGTTCAGTAGCACTAAGATACAGACAGCTCTCTGCAATCTTTAAGAAGTTACCTTTTAACTTTTTAAACTATCCTGCATTTTAAGTCTAAACCACAGCACATATGACAATATTTTCTCTTTGATTTAACTCCATCTGACTGAGATTTTGCACAGAAAAAAATTGTCTATGTTACCTGTGCCAGGGTAGCTCTTTGTGTGAAGGCCACATTTAGACCTGAAGAGAAGTGTACTGGACTTTAAAAAGTAAATGATGATTTAGAAGAAATTAGATGGTATGAATGGATGTCACATTGCAAAGGTCATCCTTTACTCTTTAAAAATAATTGAAAGGCACTCTGGGATTTATTCTGATAACATTCCTGTTTAGTTTATGTTGTAAAAAATTACTTTGTCATTTAAGAAGATGAAATGTAGAGAGTGAGATGATCCACACACACACACAGTTTTTAGTAATACCTTTTTAAATGAAAAGTAAATGAGTTTAGGTGAGTCATTTGTGGCTTAGTTTCCTTTTCATGTTTTGTTACTGACACCATTATTAATAACAGAACAGACATTGTGATTTTAGAGCTGATATTGCTCTGTGTAAAATATTGCTCAGCTAAATTCCTGCTCTTTTGGCAAAAGTAATGCCCTCAGCTGGCAGGGGTACTGACATCCCCAGAAAAATGGTTAAAATGGATTGCTTTGCCTTGTAGGAAGTGGAAAATCTCCTCTTATTTTACTGCCAAAAAATATTTGTAAGAGTCTTCATTTGCCATCCGTTGAGTCTATTCAGATCTTGAATAAATGGAAAAATAGGAGTTAATGTAATGAATAAACTGAAGGTAGTCACTGAATTAATGAGGTAGTTGCAAATTAATTAGCTCACAAGAGTTAGACCGCTTAAACCAGGTCTGAATTTAGCTTATTTTGTTTAAATAAATCTTAGAAATAAATCTTAAAAATAAATTGAATTCAATGGAAAGAAACAAACCAAATAACTCTAGTAAATAAATAAACTAACTAAAGAACTTTGATGATACTAGATATCTATGGCAAGGACCACATGTTTCCTTAATGGTTATCTTCTTGGCATTAATGTTCAAAGGTTTGGGGTTTTTTAATTAACCTAATTTATTTTCAGCCTCTGTACTCTATACACTATCATTTCCAGAATGAATCTGCTTGAATTGATCCAAGACATCTCTGAACTTAGTTAAAGCATTAATTTGAAAAGCAGGAGAGTAAAAATTTGTCTTTTACTCACTCAAACTACTCCTTTTAACAAATCAAAACAAATGTTTAAAGTAGGATATGTACATTCCCTCAGAGGGAAATAACAAAAAGGACTGCAGAAACTGAGGCACAAAGGAGAAAAACAATTTATGAATACATGCAACAGCTTTTCCTTCTCCAAGAAAATTTCATAACATTTAAATGTGCCTCTCAGCATTAGCAGTAGACTAATTCCATTATCATAATTTATTAACCAGATCTTTTGTTCTACGTAGTAATACACTGTGTTTCCATGCTGTGTATTTTTTATCCTGTGACCTAATTTGCGTAAAAGGAAACTCTTATAACTCCCTTGTTGTAATGAATAAAATGTTAATGAAGAACTACAGAGAAATCCCCTTTGCATTAGTTCCTTATTCCCAGGAACATCATCATAAATTTGTTTGCCTGGTTCTGACAATGGTAGTGATGTTCAAGCTGTGGAGAAGCAATAGTTACGCTAAATGGTTCTGATGGAAAAGTTAAAGATATTCAAGGCACTGTCATCAGGGATGGACTATTGGAATTTATCTTTTGGAAGATGAACCTGATAGCTTTGGCCACAATCCAGGGGTTTTTTTTAACATTTGTTATCTGCATTGATAACTGCAGTAGGAGATGCCTTTTCAGAAAATGTAAATTAAAAACAGAATTTTGAAGAAAGATTTTTTCTTTAATACATACGTGAAAAACTACAGATTAGTTCACTTCGCCAATGCATATTGGTTATATTATTCAGTAACTTCCGGCAATGATAGCATGGTAAAAGTATTAAAATATTGAAGTTAAACAATACAAATCATTATGCGTTTGTAATGATTAGATCACTTGTTAGTAACTATTCATTAGAAATTGTTAGCAAGTACTTCATTAGAAATTGCCAGGTTCTACTAGCCTTTACAAACTTTTAGATGGAATATGAAACCATATAGGATGATAGTATTCATAATTGTATTCCACTTAAATTATTTAGCTTTTATTAAGAATCAAAATATACATTAGCTATTAATTGTATTCTGACTACTTTGTCGATATTAGCACAGAACTTTGGAATTAGGTACGTTCGTTATAAAATGTATTAATTTATGGTCTCATTGTCTGGCAGTTCTGGATTTGCTTCAGACAGCTCTTTGGAACTGGAGCATATTCCAGTCATGATGCACTCATATCCCAAAATGTCAGATAATTTGTCAGTTACCCTTCCCTGTAGATTAGCAAACACATTGTAGCACCAAAGTGTTCTTTGTTTACAAAGATCTGACTTACAGGTTATGTCACTTACATGGCTAATATAATAATAAAAATACATCTGCAATTGTCTTAACAGATTCTAATTTTTTTTTCATTTATTTTTAAATAAATACTCTCTAAGTTTTTCCAAGATGGAGGATTATGACTATTAATACAGGTTATACACAGGTATAAAAGCTTCTGTGTGAAAAATTGTGTATAAACCTCTACCTGTAGTACAGTACTATTTCATGTTCCTGGTTTTTGTGTTAGATGAGAAGTACTTCTAACATAATAAGCACAATAAGTGACAAAATGGATCAGCTTGTAGGCAGCTGTTTGCCTGCCTCTGTTCTTCCCAGTACAGCATGACTTCAGTGAGTCATGAGTTTGCTTGCTCAGCACAAGTGACTGGTCCTGTGCTTCTAAAATAGCTGTGTTGACACTCTCTTCAGGAAAAATGGTAGGGAATTTTCAGCTTTTCCTCTATTTAACCCTTTCTTCATGAATCTCTCTTTTCATTCTGTCACAGTCAATAAATACGCAACACATCAGACTTTTAAAATAAAAATATATTTGAAATTTATAATTAATTAAATAGTAAATAAGCAGATTATTATTATGCTGTCATGAACTTTATATGTTTATAGAAACAAATTATATTCCATGCCTTCTGACAAATTCTTTCCTCAGATTGGAAACACAGTAAGTATAAAAACTAGGTGGGTCACAACTCCAGCTGGCGAGTAAGCACCATCCAAACACTTGCTCCCTCCCACCCTGGTGAGGAGGACAATCAGAAAGAAAAGGTAAATCTGGTGGATTGAAGCAAGGGTTTAATTTAGTAGTATAAACAGATAATAATAATAATAATAATAATATCAACACTAATACTTGCAACAGAAATAGTAATAGTAACAATAAGAGAAGGAGAGTCAACAGCAAACCCCAAGAGAAACTAATACACAATAAAATTGTGCACCACCCACTGACCGAAACCCAGCCCATCCCTAAACAGCAATCAGGACCTCCAGGTTAATTCTCCTCAGTTCATGTACAGGGCATATCCTTCAGTATGGAATATCTCTTTGGCCAGTTCAGGTCAGCTGTCTTGGCTGTGCTTCGTCAGGTGCTCTTGTGCACCTCCTCTCTTACAGAGCACGAGACATTGAAAAGTCCTTGAGTTAGAGGAAGCACTGCTGAGCAACAGCCAAAACATCATAATGATATCAGCTTTAGTCTCACTAATTCCAAATAACCATAGCACGGTAGCAGCTACAAAGAATATAAACTGTGTCCTAGACAAAACCACGACAAAGTGTTGTATGAAAATCTGTAAAAAAGAACCCTCTTCATCTGCCTGTGAAATCCAAACACTCTTCTTGATTCAGTACCTGTTAGAAACCTGTGTTGTGCCAAGAAAACTGTTTTTCACACTATGAAAGGAGAAGAGATATCGCAGCAGTGATACATATCCAAAACCTGTTTGTTAAGTCATATCACTCCTCCCATAGCTGCTTAGGTATCCCCTTAATAAAAGTGCTTAGATTGTCTGGACTGGTATGCTAGAAAAATAATTCAGATTCCTAGCTGGTGATCTACCACTGGAGTCAGCAAAAACTGTAGAACAAAGCTCCAAATGTAAAAATGGAACGAGTAAGAATTTCAGTCCTAATGCCTTAACTAACTTTTATTTACTTTTTTTGCATGTGAAAAACTACAGAACTTGGAAAAACACTTTAAAAAATCTGGGTTTCATCTTGTGCTTTGGTTTATACCCTGTTTGGTTTGAGAGCTCAATATCTTGAGCTCAGTCCAGATTTCTTCTTGGTATGTCATAGACTCTGCACAGGAGTTTGGCTTGTGCAAAGTGGAGCAGCAATTTCTACTTCTTCTATGATATAGAGTAACAGAGGCAAGTCCACATTTTATCAGTAATTTTGTATAGGAATATTTACTTGGATCTAGGGAGTTATAGAACCAATTAACTTCTCTATTTGGAGGGTTCAGATCCTTCTCTCATGCCTCCTTGGGGAATACCCTTGGTAATGCCTCCAGGGCATTACCCTTTGTCCAGGCTGCTCTGGAATAGCTGACAATTTCCCTGTGAAGATCAAGCGAAAAATTAATTTTTAACAAAATATAAGGGGTAAAGCAATCTAAGGGACAGGAAGAGTTTTTGTTGAGATTCAGCTTTTAAAATCAGCAATGGTGTTGAAGTTGCAGATAAATATGAAGACTAAACAATCACTTGTATTTTTACTGTCCATATTATTTCAGGTTTTAAGAGAGAGAGAGAGAGAGAGTGAGAGAGGGAGAGCAGAGAAATTTGAGTTCTGATCTTGCTGGGATCAGTTGGGCAAGAGGAAGTTCAGACTGTACATCAGGAAAAGGCTCTTGAGAGAGAAGGTGGTCAGCCAGCAGAACAGCTTCCACAAGGAAGGGGTCATGGCAGCAAGCCTGCCAGAGTTCAGTGTGTCTTGGCAATGCTTTTAATCATATGGTTTAAATTCACAGAAGAGCAAGGAGTTGATCCTTACAACTCCCTTCCAACTCAAGATACTCTCTGATTCTGTGATGCAGCTGTAAACATAATACCAAATTAATAAAATTCGATTTGGATTAATGTTTCTGCTATGAAATTACTGATGTGACAACATGGAATAATTCACTAGTATTTTATTTATTAAAAAAAAAGAAAAAAATCCATTCATTAATATTCTTCATTTGAGTTTGCTAGAATAAATCTGGGTCTTCACCTCTTATTTTTACTGGTGTGAGTACTGCCTGTATACTGTACAGATATAGCAAGGTACCAACTAGTTGTAGGAAAGAATAAATATGAAAAAAAAAATACTAGAGCATAAGTTCTAATTAACAAGTAGGAAACTGCAGATAGAGAAATTGTTTGGGGTGTTTATAATTTTTTATCTTTCCTGAACTGACAAGTCATAACCCTTCCAACTCAAACCATGCTATTATTCTATGAAACCTATTTATAAATTGATGCAACTGTTTCTGAAAATCATTTGGCGCTTTGTTTCTATCTGCCACTATTGGGAGACTGCAACACTTCTGTTGGTTAGAAGTCTTTACCTAACTTTCAGAACAGTTTTGTGTGGTGAATTGATCCTGGTTGCACACCAGGTAATGACCAAGTCACTCTATCACTCCCCCTCCTCAGCTGGATAGGGGAAAGAAAAATGCAGTTATTGGCTGATGGGTGGTACCAAAACCTTGCCATGCTAACCCAATACATCCTGTTTAAAATCATGCATATAGTCAGTTATTCTTGAGGCAAAAAGAGGCTTTATCTTAAACAATTTCCTTTCCCCCATTTTCGTGTCCATTTCCATTTTCCTTCAGATGTGAAATTAGCATATATATTTTTCTGCAGTATCTTCTTGCAGTAGCTTTTAATTGTAACAATAATAATTCCATTGCATTATTTCTAAATAAAGTGAACTAAAAAAATATTCCAGAAGAATACTCACTTGTATGATATATGAACAAATTTTTCACTGTCTTCATTGGAAAATTTTCCTTGGTGCATTTTGAGCTTAGATAATATACCTAGATTTCAATAGCTGTATGTCCAGCATTAAAATATCTCCTTCAAGAAATAAGCCCTAATGCCCAGACTAAGGGTTCAGAGCTAATCTATTCTTTACTGGATTTTGCATGCCCACACTGAAATCTCTTTAACCCATAATATGTGTCTTTATTATTTCCTTGTTTGTGGGCGGGGTGGTGGTGTGCATTTTTTCATCCCAAGACACCTGGGTATTATGGTTATGTGATTGTCAACGAGATTAATGTTTTCAAGAGAGAATATTGAAGACATGCCACATGCCTCAAGAAGTGATATGAAGGCACATGGAGTGCTTGACAGTGTCGGTGTGACAGAAAGGAGAAGCATGTATAACATGAGATGAACAAAACTCAGTCACAGCTCCAGAGAACAGGCTCAGGAGTGAGATGAAAATATCTCAGCTCTTCATTGTCAGACTCTCATCTCTTTTTGAGAAAACCTAACTATTTTATGCCAAACCATAAGCCATGTGTTTTGTGATGTAGGTGAGTTTAACTAGCTGATTAACTTACTGCTTATGGAAGTCATTCTTGCTCTCAGTCTCTAAGTACTTCGAACTCTTCCATTCCATTTCTATTACTCCAATCTGATCTGTTATTATTTCCTGCCATATGATAACCTGATCCTATATCAGCAATATTTCCCAGCTTTATACTGTTGGCACATTTCATTAAGAAGCTCTTAGTTTATATTGCAATGAAATGTACGTCAAAGTATGTGTCAGCCTGTCTGCAGCCTGGTACTTTAAAAGCTCACTCTATCTCATCACAGGAAGGATGTTTCTGTTTCACTGTCATTTCAAATGCCTTGCTGACTCCTGTAGTATTTCTGGCTTGAAAGACTCATGGGGAAATTTAGTGTGCTGGATTGTGTCCAGGTAGATTTGGCATAGCTACATACCCACCATCGACATTATCAGTTAATCCTTTACCTCCACACTGCACATCACTGCCACTTCTCTAGGCTGAGGTAATGCATTTGTCTTTGCAGCAGAACTAACTTTAAGTTCTAACTCATGTTCTCTGCAAAGTGACCACATTTTCTGATTTCTTGTGTTTTACTATGCAATGTTGGTTTGGTTTTTTTCCAAGGGTTTAATTCAGTTTGTCTTTCAGAAATTATTTTTATCTTTTTATGTCTTATTCTCTGAAATGTTTCATTCTTAGCAATCAGTTCTGCGTTGTGTTTCGCATAAGGACTTGTTAAATTTATTTTTATAGATGATTTATATGTTTATATCTAAAAGCCTTCACTACAATTTTTTTTCTCATGGTTTGGAGCCATGATCACCTTTGAGTGTTTTGCTGTTATGCCTAGCTGATAATGGTCCTACAAGGTTCTCTATTTTTCATTTTTATAAGTGAGACTATTAAATACAGTTCTAAATTTATTCAGCCTTCTAATTTAAGCAAAACTAATACCTAAGTATGAATACAAGATTTTATGGCTAGGTTCTCTGTGGTATCTTTTCTTACTCTTAAAAGAAATTTAAAATCATATCTTTTGGTTTAGTGATTATTTACTGAAGAAATGTTGATTATCATCTCTAGATTATCTGAACCTGACTGCCACTCTCTTTAAAATGTATTTTAGTTCTCTCTTCAGGCTTTCACTGTTCATTATATCATTAACATTTACTGCTACCTCAATACTGATACCTTTATTGCTCTCCGATGTGGACACAGCAGATTTTTGATTGCTGTTTCAGTTCTGCCAAATATTTCACCAATTTTTTGGTTTCACTACAGTCAAGATAGTTCTGCAGCATCAATTTTGTTGCAATACTGTGTAAATAACAAGTTTAGGAAAAAATAATAGAACAGATGTGAGCTTGAAGGCTAAATTTTTTATGTTTAGTATTTATAAATTTTATTTCTCTATCTGAAAATGTATGTAGTCTCCTAGTTGTCTTGTTCAATTTTTATTACTATGCCACTCTTTTTCTAGTTTTTATTAAAAAAATAAAAGAAAAAATAAGCTTCCTCCTCCAGAAAGCTTTACAACTATTAGAATCTTCATGGAGAAGTTGAGGAATTTCTTTCCCCTTAACAGAAACTTTACTTTCCAAATCATGTATGTGTTAGTTTAACCTTGGTACATATGCTTAGCTAGAGGCTAAGAAAAGAAAGGTTCACTATTAAATGACTCATTAATCAGCTTTAAATCTGATGAATAATACTTTACAACCTCTTTGACATGTGGTAGGGTCTGCAGCAAGTTTGGCATAATGGTTTCACTTAATAAACACCTGATTAGCATTGTTTAACAGGTTTGGATTGCACGAAAACAGTAAAATGGCCACAGTCTATCTAGTTAATTCCTCATTAGCAGCCTTACATTCACCGTGTTTGACAGATTGTGTACCAGCTTTGACACAAGGTGACCTCTTGAATGGGCCTGTTCATCACCTTCAGTCTGTCATAAATGGAGTCAGTATAAATGTCAATAAGAATGTGCCATCACCAGAGATCTTTGAGAATTAGAATCCATCTGGTATCATAAAGGTTATTTTTTCCAACCTTATCATTACAGACCTGATGAAATTATATTGAGTAACAGGTAAAAATGTAAGGAGATAAAGCCACAGTAAAATGTCTGGGTGGAGCCTTTTATTTAATAGGTGTTGTAAAAGCTGAAAATTTGCAGTATGTAATCCATTTCAGAAAGTGGAGAAAAGGTATCATAGCTTATAAATGCATAGTTCTTACATTTTAAACAAATATGAAAATATTTTATCTGGTTAAAAGCTTTGGGAAACTGTTTGCTATTTTAATTTGGATTAATGCAGTTCTAAAATACGTTAACGTTTTCTTTGAAGAGTGATCACAGTTTGACAGCTCATTCACTTTATTTCCTCACAGTGTGGACTATCCAGGAGCTAGTGACATCCTGGTTCTGCTATGGGGACAAGAGGAAAATTTTAACTGAAATAATTGGAGAATCTGATGCAGCCAAGTTATTCTCCAATATGAATTAATCCCAACTTCTTCCCTGATGTGTACTCCATCTAACAAAGCATAATGTTATACCAGACAGTGCAGTGGTCATAGAAAATTAGTCAGCATCACATTACACAAATTCCACATACAAGGTAGGAAAAAGTCCCTGCAGATCTTCTACTGATTGAAGGTCCTGTGAATTTGGTGAATTAGAAAATCTTTCCCAGTACTAGTTTTTATCATGAAAACTCTAATTAAAAATTCTGTCCTTTAGAATTTATTTCTAAAGTACACATAACTGGTTCTGGGAATATGATGGTGGAATATATAGTTCAGCCTACTATACCTGCAATGCAGAGCACAGCAGTAATGGAAATTTCTTATAGAGATTTTGGTCAGCTAGTAAATTGAAAAAGATACAGTAAAAAATGAAGGCAAAAGAAATGGGAAACGAAAGAATGAGTTCTGAGCTCTCATTGGCCATGAAACACAGACCCCATGGGACACCATTACCTTCTACTCTACTGCTGTCCACTGTGCTGTCTTTCCTGAACCAGTGGAGGAACCAAAGAGAGAGACAGAAAAAGGAAACTTGATATATAAAACAGGGAAGATGAAGACAGTTTCAGGCTGAAGACCGGGGTGTAGGGAGGAAGTCGTGTCATAAAGTTTAAAAGCCTTAATCAACATTTACAGTTACACTGACATGAATATTATAATTCTTCCATATGATATATTCAGACTTCTATCAAAGAAAGTACTCAAATCTATGCCTTTGTCTCACTTTTCTCAATTGTCTGTGTAGAAACCTCAAACAGCTGTACATAATCTAAAATGGGGGGAAAAATTATCCAGTGCAGAAGTAAAGATGAGCTCCATATGGTGTTATGAAGATTCCTTGCGTTCTCTGATGAAATGCACTGTGCTCCGGAAGCCTGGAAATTCAGTACATAAGATAATGTTGTCCAAATTACGAGTCCACAATTTTTTTACACAACAGTGATTGTGTCAACCCTGAGGAACTTCAGTATCATCAATAATCTTCAGGAATTTTGCCTAACTAAGAGAGACAGTGTCAAGAATGGTCACTAAACCTTGCTTATCTTTGTCCACATGATTATTTTAATTAATTTGATTGAAATTAATTATCTTAGTAAGATGGCTGTCTCCTCCCTCTACTTTGTTCTGGTCAGGCCACATCACGAGTGCTTTGTCCGGTTCTGGGCTCCTGAGTTTAGGAAGGGCAAGGAACTACTTGAAAGGTTCCAGTGGAGGGCTACAGAGATAATTAGGGGACTGAACCCTCTCTCTTATGAGGAAAGACTCAGGCAGCTGGGCCAATTTAGCCTGGAGAAGACTGGGAGGGGATCATATAAATGCATACAAATATCTTAAGGGGATATATCAAGAGTTGGACTTTTTTCAGTGGTGCTCACTGATGGGATAATGGGCAATGAGCACAAACTAAAGTTCCATCTGAATATTAATAAACACTGGAACATGCCAGAGAATTTGTAGAGTCTTCTTATCTGGGGATATTCAAAATCTGCTTGGGCACAATTCTGTGCAACCTGCTCTGGGTGACCCCTGTTTTATCAGGGGATGTGGCAGTTTTAGTTCAAAACCAGGTGGATACACCAATTTTATCTAGTGGTTTTGGTTTGCCAATTTGAGATTTCTCGGCCAATGCACCAATTTATGTGGTGGGTTTACTTTCTGCTGTGAGATAAGATTAGGAGAAGAGCAAAGCAGGCTTAAACTTTGAAAGGTATAAAGAAAATTTTATTAACAGAACTAAAAGAAGAGTCATAAGAATCAGAATAAGACCTTCAGAGCACTTTTCCTCCTGCCCGCACAACTTTTGTCTTTGTCACTGAAAATGTACAGAAACAACACCCAGAATTCTCAGTCCACTAAGAATATTCCACTTCTAGAATAGTCTTTCTTCAGTTCACTTAGGGAGAGGAGTGTCTCGTTATGCTATGGAGAATTCTCCACAAGAAAACAGTTCTCTTGTGGTTTCAATTTCCACAAACAGCAGCTGCCTGGGAATCTGCATTAATGAAATTCCTCCCATCTCTCACAACTTTCACACACCTGTGTTTATGGGCCTTGTCAGCTTACGGACTAAGGGATGAATGGCTGAAAATACAAAGGTTGTTTTCATCTATCTCTAAGATCATCTTTGTCTCTGAGAACAGAGGTTCTCTTCTTCTTTTGGGGCAAAAGGGGTCTTCACTCATTTCTCTCTGTTTAAACTTCTCATAGGACCACAGCTTCAGCCTCTACTTGTTCAGCATGGATACCTTTGCTCAGGTCTACAACTTGAACGTTCATCTCCCCATAGCTTTTTCTATGATTTAAAGGGATAGTCAATATATCATAGTCTATTACCATGGCTTACAAGAGAATTTCAGCTTAAAAATAAGACATCTCTTCATTCGCCTCTCATCTGGGACCTGACTTCTTTACTGACCCTGGTGTCTTCATGTTGTTTCTCTACATGTCTTCACTTCTCTTATTTCTTTTACTTGGGAGAGGATTGAGGTCTGTAAATCTCATCTATGCACTGAAAGGGACCTGCAGAGGGGAGGGTGGTGGCCAGCCAAAGCAGTCACAATGATGGATTTAAGGCTGTGCTGGGGGGGCTGATGTCCTTCCCTCCTGCTGCCTGGGAGCCACCAGGGCCCAGGCCAGCATGTTACCTGTTCTCAGATAGGAAGAGAGCTATTCCTGGTTTTTTTCTCCTCAAAATATGTGTTAACAAAGGTGTATCCACCCCTTTCATTGGTTTAATCATGTGTCAGTATTGAGAACTGGCCACTGATTGGTTCTCTGTCAGGTCCACTGGAAGCTACCAAGATTCCAAACAGGGAGCCACTTCATTCCAAAAAATGAATCAGTTCCTCACTAGGACAGGAGACTGGACTAGATCTCCAGATGTTCCTTACAATACCAACCATTCCAAGATTCTGTGATTCTTCAGAGTGCTGAACTTACAATTCAGCAGTTTAAATGTGTGATATGTTAATATTTGGAAATGAAATTGGAATTATTCTTAAACTTAAATATAAGTTCCTAAATATGCATTAAAAGACACAGAAAAAAATAATGCAGAGCACTCAGGCATTTATGCCTTTGGAAGTACTCCTGAAGGCAACTTTCCTGCAGCGCTAGCAAGAGTGCAAAGAAACTTGCTGTGCCTACAGAAACATTATTGTTGAACACAGCCTTGTAATTTAGGCAATTGTTTTTGACAGGTCATAGTAATATAGAAGTCACTTGAGGCATAAGTTCATTTTGTCATGTCCAGTTTATATACATCAGACAAGATGACCTACAAAACCAACATTTCAATGGGACTTAGCTGATTTCCATAAGCTAAGGATTGGACAAGTGACTCTTAAGGCTGTTTTGTGATTATGTCTAGAAATTATAAAGGTTAATTCAATGATGTAATTTTAAGAGCAGAGATTTGATCTTACCTAGTAAAAAAAGTTATATATTAAATGAGATATACTGTTTATCATGCTTTCTGGAATCCAAGGCTTTTTTTAGTACACCTCTTTGTGATAATAAAGATGTGGACACACAACAGAGTATTCCAGCTTTTTAAGCAGAGATGAAGCAATTGAAACTCCTTGAGTAGGCTACTTGTGAAGTTGATAAAAGTAGGTGGTTACATGTTCATAGCCTAGAAGTCATAGTTGCTTAAAGCCTAAAATATTCAAGTTTATTTTCAAGCAATTGCTATATTTTCAGAATTTTTCATTTTAATTTTCCACCAATCTTTGGTCTTACTGTTGCTCATCTTCTATTTTTATNTCAGAATTTTTCATTTTAATTTTCCACCAATCAAAAAATTGTAATGAAAATCTTTAAAAAAACAATTTTCATCATTTTTGTTTGATTTTTTGTATACATTATTAANTGTAGAACACTAACTAAAAAAGAAAAATGGAATGAAGTGAATATTCAGTTTAGATTTTGGACTACACAACAAAAGTTCAGAGATTTTAAAAATAATTTGGGGAAGAATTTTTGAAATTATATTTTATTTTCATTTTTTTTTGTACACTTTTATGCTTTCTATCATCTGCTCATCAATATTAGAAACCACCATTATTATACCTAAAAATAGTTACACTCACAAGGAATACACAATTCACAAACAATAATATTTACATATCTGATTGAATCATATCTATCTAATAAATCACATAATTATTTAGCAAAATGTTCCCATATACACAAACAATGAATTCTGCAACTATTTGTAGGAAAAGCATTTGTTTTCTGATACTGCAGGATACAGAAGTATTTCAGTATGGATAAATGTAAAATCTTAAAAAGACCTATTAACGGGAAATAGAATATCTTAACTATTGTCTAAAACTTATATCAGTGAATGTTAACTGTGTCAGGCAGAAGGCTTAATATAACCAGTTTTATACCTTTGCTTTTTATTTTTCCTACACAATTTAAATGTGATTTTGTATGCTTATTTTCTTTCTTAATATTGTCTGTCTAATGTTTATTCAACACAGAGAGGAATAGTAGAAATTGAATTAAAATCTTTGGGCCAGATACATTTAGCATTTAATTCACATTGCTCATGCATTTTGGCTTCCCTTAGATGCAGTTATTGTATGCAAACACATTCATAAAATGGGAAATCCCAATGGTCTGATGTTTCTTCAATCAGGCATGAAGAGAATGGAGAGAAAGTACTAGCAAATGCTGATATGAATAAGAACATTTTTTATTTTGAGGATACCTGTTAAAAATAAGAAGTATGAAAATTCTTTGCATACAGAAATTATTTTTCCCATCCTGATATTCCTTTACATCTACTATTTTCATATCTTTAGCATGTGTCATTCAATGTCTCTCCACTCCTTCCAGACCAGCCAAAGTATAATCCTGGTGCACATGCTAGGTATGTCATTCCTCTATTTTGACATATCCACAGGGTATTCTTCCACGTGTTTTGAGTTTGGATCTCACTTTTTGGTTTAGTTTGTGGGGTGTGTGTGTGTGTGTGTGTGTTTGTTTGTTTGTTTGTTTTTCTTTCCCTGTTATCGTTTATTTCCTCTTCTAATGCTTCCTTTAGGCAGCTGTTCTTTTAAAAGTTCTTGTTTTAACCATAGTCTTTAAAGGAGATAACTTACTCAAAGTTAAAAGTAGCTGCTGTTTTAGCACCTATCAAAAATACTTTTATAAGTGTTTTTATTTCATAGTTATTTTTTTACTCATGCCTTAATATACCCTGGAAGTGCATGATGTCAAATGATTTTTAACATGCACAGTCTACTTAAGTAAAAGATAATTGCCGGGATGTTAAATTTCAACATCAGAATAAAACCTATCAATCTAACCCTTAAAGAAAATATAGATAGCTAATTTAAAAAAAAAAACAAAACTATATCTTGCCAGATTCTAAGTACCAGCAGCAACTTATGAGGCAGAAATAGTTCTTGTAAGTGTTCAAAACTTTTTGCGTTTTTAATTCCAACACAACATATCATTGATCTATCAGTTTTACCGTAATTTATGGAATAGTTATATATAACATAGTCAACATTTAATAAAAGTAGATTTCAGGTTCTTACAGCTGTGATATGTTTTTTTTCCACAAAGTCCATAGTCATCCATACTGAACCCAAACATGTAGGAAGATGTAGGTGGAAGTATATTAAATCTGACAAATGACCTCCCATGTGCAAAGGAGGAAATAAAGATTCATTCTCCATGTTTGTGAGATCACTTTGATGAAGGGAAGGCTAATTGAAGATGACATATATTCTAAATCTAATTCAAATCAGCATTTTTACATGAAGACTCATCACATTTCCAATGGTATGCTCTACCATAAAACAGCTTAGTAAAGACATTGTGAATTAGATTCTGGATTTTTAAAAATGCCTCAAAAGAATTGACATTTTTAGCAGCAATGAGTTTCGAGTCTTAATATTAGTGCAAACAAGGTACCTGTGGTATTTCACACCTTCTATGAGAAGATGCTGTTTGAGTTAGTTCAGAAGACAGCCAAAAATACAATCAGAGACATGGAACACCTCTCCAATGAAGACAGACTGCGAGAGCTGTTCAACTTGGAGAAGAGAAGGCTCTGAGAATCCCTCGTTGAAGCGTTCCAGTACCTAAAAAGGGTCTACAAGAAAGCTGGGAGGAGACTATTGACAAGGGCGTGTAGTGATAAGACAAAGGTTAATGGCTCTAAACTGAAAGAGGATAGGTTTAGAACAGATATCAGGAAGAAATTCTTAACTATGAAGATCATTAGGCACCTTAACAGGTTGCCCGGAGAATCTGTGGATGCCTCATCCCTGGAAGTGTTCAAGGCCAGGCTGAATGGACTCTGAGGAGCCTGGTCTAGTGGGAGGTGTCCCTGCCCACAGCAGAGGGGATGGAACAAGATGGTCTTCAAGCTCCCTTCCAACCCAGGCCATTACCCAATTCTATTTCTTCTTAATACAATTAAGTCTTGTGTTTCTGAGAAAATTGCAACTAATATGAGATTATGTTTAGCAAACGTGTGAGAATACAGGATTTCTTCCTGTAAAAACATTACCATTGTAATGTTAAATTACAGACATTTTTCCTCTGGCATTAATTATGGTAATCATATTTAAGGTAATCATATTTAGGAAAAAATGGTATTATTTTGTCTTTAAAAAGGAGAAGGACTAACATTAAGTCCTGCTGCTTCTGATTTTAAATGGTAAAAAAAAATCTTGAGATCATTATTAACACAAAATTAATAATTCAGTTCCTTAAAAATATTCATATCATCTTACACTATTAATTTTGCTTTGTTAATACAAAAGATTACAGCTTGTGCAGGTAATATATACGAGGAAAAATCATGATCACTTCTCACAGAAGGATGAAATTGCATTTTGAAGACATATATGAAATTATGGTATAAAACTCTGTGTAGCTTTGTGCAGTGAATGAACAGGACAGAACATTTAGGAAATATTCTACCTGAATGCATGGGCAATACTTTTCAACCATTTAAATTAAATTTACATGTAAATATTTTTATGCAATGAAGGATGGTGTGAACAAAGTTGATAATTTTATTTATAATAGTTGATTTCCACTCTCAAAATTGCCATTCAGCTCCAACCCAAAAACACCCACCAAACTTCAGGTTTCTCTAACATATCAATATTTTAGAAATAGATGAGTACCAACATGTGGGAATTTTATTATTCTTCTTCTGGATTTTTTTTCCCGGAAATATTCTACAACTTTAAAACTGCAACACAAAATTTGGCATATTTACTGTTTATACACTGACAATAAAGCTGACCATAGCAATTAGAAGTTCTGATTCACCATTTCAGACATTAGATACACAACAGAAAAATACAGTACTTGAATGTTAAAGGAAGATTACTTTTCATGGAGTGGCCTCTTCAACATAGTGAAAATTATATGTGACTGTAGCCTTATCAAAACTATTAAAAAAAAACCCCAAACAAAACAGGAATGAGACACACAAATTTAGAAGAAAAAGTTTGATAAAAGCACAATTAAACCTACACCTTGCTAGCAGTGAATGATGACAATAATGGGGCTGTTGCTCAGAAAAAGGGGCTACAAGCCTTTTTAAAGCTATAATCTCTTCAATAAATAAAACAGGAAGACTCTAGGGAGATGAGGATGCATTGACATATGTTATCATCCATTCATATATGAAAAAATTATCTCCATCTGCTGGGTGCATAGTAAGCACTGCAAAGTATTACTTCTGCTTTGGAATCCCAATTATATATACGTCATAGGCAACATGGTGATCTGAGATTATGCCTCTGGGTCTTTAAGTGGTGTTGCTTTATTTCCTTTTTTTTAATGAAGAAAGTGCTCCTTTATTTCCTGAAAAAAAGAGCACAGATATTTTTAAGTCAGGTAAGCATGTCTAAGAAAATTTTAAAACCCCTAGATTTTTTCCTTAAATGAATAGTAGTATTTGCTTAAAAATCATGTTACTTGACTTCTGCATCTCTTCCTTGCTTAGCCTCTGTTTAGCCTCTGCAGTGTGCTTCCACTCATGCTGAACAAATTAAATGGAAAGAAACACCATTCAGTGAATAGTAACAGGAAAAAATTCAAATTACGCTGAGTAGTTTACCCACGTAGGTATTTTCCTGTGTAATAATTTACAACTTCTGTCACCTTCCCAATCTACTATTAGCAACTTTGGATATAAGGAGAGCAAAAGGAACACTGTAGTGTATAACTCAGGCTCTGTTGCTTGTAATGATTGTGTTCTTCTTTTAAGGCTTCATTTATTCTTGACAGAAACAATTATGTAGAATTATGTGGAATAATTATATCGAAGGCAGGTGGTATGCAGTGTTCAAATTAGAAAGCATAGAGCATTGTTTGGCTGCTATCTAGAATATCCTGGACATTGAATAAAAGTTTATATCTAGAGGGAACAATATTACACCTTGGTAATTTATTATTTAATTCAAGTATCACAGTATTCACAGTGTAACTCAACAATATGCAGAAATAATCCAAGCATAACTCCACAGCTAGGGGTTACTTTAGATTGAAATGCACACTCTTACCTATAGAAAAATAATTGAGTTTATGTTATAAACAATTGACATATACAAGTGTACTAGAGAAATGTTATATACAATGTATATACAAGTGTACTAGAGAAATGTTTTATTTTTAAATTGAAAAAAAAAAAATTTAAAAGAAAATGTTTCAATATACCACCATATTTTTATTCAATGTTATTTCACAATTTTTCTTATGCTTTAACTGGAATAATTGTAGCTAGAATAATTGCAACATAAAAACAATGAACTTTCCCAAAAGTGGTGCGGCTGGTAAGTAATTTCATATAATCATAAAACGGGGTAGGTTAAAGTGAACTTTGAAGATCACATCCTTCTAACCCCACTGCCATTGGTAGAGACACATTCCACTAGACAAAGTTGCTCAGAGCCCCATCCAACTTGGCCTTGATGACTCCCAGAGATGGGGCATCCACAACATCTCTGGGCAACCTGTTAAAATACCTCATGACCCTTGCAGTGAAGGATTTCTTCCTCCTATCTAAACTAAATCTGTGTCATTTCAGTTTAACACCACTCACCTTTGTAGTATCATTATGTGCCCTTATTATATGGGGTCTGCCTTGTTATATTTGGTTTGGATGGCCAGGTTTTGGTAGTGTGAGGGCTTCAGCGTTCTCTGACAATGTGTGAGAAACTTTCTCCAAGTCTGGCAGAGCCAATGCCAGGTGGCCACAGGATAGCTGCACCTCTGGCCAAGGCTGAGGCCTATTAGAGGTGATGGAAATACCTCTCTGATATTTAAGAAGGGAAAGAAAAAGTGGTTGCTTAGTTGTAATTGTGACCAGGGAAGAGTGGGGTGAGAACATATGAGAGGGACAGCCCTGCAGACACCAAGGTCAGTGCAGAAGGAAGGGAAGGAGATGCCCAGGCACTGGAGCTGAGATTGCCCTGCAGCCTATGGTGAAGACCATGCTGAAGTAGCTGAGCCCCTGCAATATATAGAGAACCACAGGGATTCAGAGATCCACCACCACAGCAGGGGCATGACTGAGAGGAGGCTGTGAACCCATGGGAGGCCCATGCTGGAGCAGGCTCCTGAAAGGGACTCAGAGAGCTGTGGAAAGAGGAGCCCATGCTGGAGCAGGTTTCCTGGTAGGTCTTGTGACCCCATGGGGGACCCATGCTGGAACAAGCTGTCCTTGAAGGACTGCATCCTGTGGAAGAGTGACCAGGAACAGTGAAAGAACTGTTGCCTTTGGAATGTACTCATATTTGAAGAAGATCATAGAGAACTGTCTCCTGTGAGAGTGAACTCATGATGTAGTGGGGAAAGACTCTTCTCCTTGAGCAGTGTCAGGAGCAATGTGTGATGCACTAACTGTAGCCCCCATTCCCTGGCTACTTGTACCACTGGGGTAGGAGGTAGAGCTGGAGAGAAGAATGTGGGGAGAGGTGTTTTTAAGGTATTATTTTACTTCTCATTATCCTGCTCTGATTCTGCCAGCAATAAATTTGATTATTTTCTATCATTTGCTTTGTCTATGACAATATTTGGTGAGTGATCTCTCTCTGTCCTTACCTCATCTCCTCGTCCTCGCTCAATCCCGCTGTCCATTTCACCTACAGAAATGTCAAACAGCGCCAGTCCCAATACCTACCCCTGTGGTGCTCCACTTGTCACTGGTCTCCACTTGCACATTAAGCTATTGACCATAACTTTTTGAGTGCAACCATAAAGTCAGTTCCATATCTGCTAAGTGGTCCATCCATCCAATTAATATCTCTCTAGTTTAAACACAAGGATGTGCTGTGGGACAGTGTCAATGTTTTGCACAAGTCCAGGAGCATGATGCTGGTTGCACTTGCCCCATACAACCTATTTTTTTAATGCATGAGAAACCAAAAAAATGGTAGGATTGTTTACATTCAAGAGAACTAAATAGTAGCAACCAAATTCAATTTTAGTGTAAGGAAGAAAATTCCATTTTCTTTGACTTTATTGATGTAATGGCAGTACGAAAAACGAGTCTCTATCTCTTGTCACTTTAAGTAGACAAAGGAGTAATTCAGGGATAGCATAAAAGGGGAAGTATTAGCTGTTTTTTGATTTCTAGCTATAAAGCAGAAAAGTAGAAATCTCATTTATGAAATTGAATTTCCTTTCTTTATAGCTTTCTAATAATTTTATGCATCGCATGTAAGTTCTCAGCAGGATGTTGGAGCCTGGGAGAGAAAATAAAAATAAGTTAAAAGAATTGGTAAAATAAAAACATTTTTTAAAATACCAAGTAAAATTTTATGGCTTTTCTAGAGTCCTCTGTGAAATCAGGACAATTAATATCTGCTTTTTTGCTGGTATCTCAGTTTGAAAGTTGAAAGTTTCTCGCTATTTATGTGGTCAGCTTGTCAAAACACTAATCTCTGGGTTGGAAAGTACAATTTTTCAGTTACTTTCACTACAGAATACCTGTTTCTGTTAAGAAAAGAAAAATATACTCTGGCTCTTCCCAGTAAAGCCTTTTTCACTGTGACTTTTTTCAATGCCAAAATCCTTTTTTGAGGTCGTCATTAATTAATAGTTATTAACTAACTTTCCCCTTTCCTGTCTGCCAATAAAAAAAAACTTCAGAAAATAATATTTTCTATTATCTACACAGCCGTGTTTACATTTTTTTATAGACATTTTAAAAGCTGAGTATTCAGGAAAGGTAAAGAGATGGTTTATTCTTCTATGGGCAAAATTTAATGACAATAAAGTTTGCAAAGGGTTGATTTATTGCTCTGATTCTCAAAGCCATGCCAGTGGCTTTAGCCCATAGATGCCCTTAGGTACCTCTATGAGGACTAACAGAAGTTATATACTCCTACTTGTGCTTAGTGTGGTGGAAATTTAGGCAAATTTCAGTGGATATTCTCACTTTACCTGCAATGAAATTTTAGAGGAATCTATCCTATTCTTTTGATACCTTTCTAAGTCTCTTTGTTTACCTCATAATATTTTTAGCTTTTTGTTTCCTTAATATTTTGCTACATTTATTATTCTCATCACCATTGCAAATGGAAATACAGGAGTTAAGTATTTTTTGAATGATGTTACTTTCCTAACACCTTACTACACAGGATATTGTTTCAATTGTTACACTTTTCTTCAAATTCATGTTTTAAATTACAAATATATTACGGTTTTTAGATGTGTAAACAAAAGTGCTGTAGAATTTGAATAATTGCACAGTCAGTTTCAATATCAGTGAGTGGTGTTTACAGAAGGAAATCTGATATTACTTAATTTAAACATCTTACCTGTTTTTAAATTTCACTGTATCTACATCTAAAAAAATGAAATTGGTTTATTCTCCTACAGTTTAATGGATGACACCAATTTCTTTCTTCTTCATTGGAGGAAAAATGCACCATCCATAAGCACAGGGTATGTTTTGCAAGATCAAATTTATGAGATCAATTTCCTCTAATATTTCTTTCTAATAATGATTCATCTAATATTGGAATATCCTGAGTTAGAAGCTGTCTACAAGGATCAAGTCCAACTCCTGACTTCACACATGGCAACCTAAAAGTTCAATCATGTGAGAGCTGTCCAAATGTCTTTTGAACATCAAAAGACTTGGGGCCATGATCAGTTCCCCAGGGAACTGGTTATGTGTTTGGCCATCCTCTGTGGCAATTTTTTCCTGCTATGCAACCTGAACTTCCTTTGACATAATTTTAAACAGTCACTTGTGTCTTATCACCAGACGCCAGAGAGATCATCACCTCCCTGCCCTCTCTCTCTCATAAGGAAGTTGTTGACAGCCATGAGATCACTCCTCAGTCTCTACTTCACTAAGTTGAACAAACCCAGTCTTCTCAGCAGCTCCTCCTAAGTCATGACTTCTAGTTCTTTCACTATCCTTTTTGTCCTCTTCTGGAAACATTATAATATTTTATATATTTCTTATATTGACAATCCCAATCTTGCACTCAGAACTCAAGGGGAGGCCAACCAGTGTTTAGTATTGTGGGGCAATTACTTATTTTACCAGTTATTTGTGCTGGTTTTGGTGCATCACAGGCTACAGATGTCCCTTTTGGCCTTCAGAACACTGTGATGGCTCATATTGAGTCTATGATCAACCAAAACCCCCAGATCCATTTTCTACAGAGAAAGACTCCAGTACTTTGTCTCACAGTCTACATGTACATCCAGAATTACACCATCTCAGGGGCAGAATCCACTATTTGTTCATGTTTGATGTCAACACATACCTGTTTATTACTTATTGAATGAATATAATAACTTGTCTCTGAGTATGCCTAGATGGTCACTCTTGAAGAAGTGAAGAAAGAAATAGATTTTTTTCTCATCAATAAAAACTGCAACAAAAAATGGGTTGAGGAAAGGACCTGGAATTCTTTACAGGTTAATCTGGAATTTTCCAATATTGATGCTTCCCAAAAGATATTTTTAAGGAAAGCTTTTGTTTCTGGTATTCTAAAAAATATAACATGCAATTCCAATCATCTTTCTCTAAAACATATAAATCTTACTGTTATTCTCAATATTATAATGTATAATAATGCCAGTAATTGTAATAATATTGAAGAAGCAGAAAGGATATTTATTCTCAGGTGGTGTGTATAAGGCAAAAGATGGCTTTATGAAAATTTAAGAATCAATTACATTTTTTAAACTTTTATCCATTGTTCTACCTTCTTTTTTTTTCCAGAACTTTATTCTTATTTCAAGTCAAGACTACAAAACATAGCAAATAAAATTCAAAATGAAGTGTTTGCCCAGCCATACAATCCCATTTTTGTCACCTGCCATCTTAACAGAACTGTTTTGAATCAAAACCTGAATGTTGCATGTACTTCAAATATACTTTAGTGTGTGTTTGTGTGTAGCGTTCCTCTTTCCTCCCCACATGTTCTCCACCTACACGTCTGTCAGTCTTTTCCAGGCAGCACTAAACCATAGGTCATTTTTAGAACTGAACTCGCAAACATGTAATTTGATGTGATGCCTTACACAATATAAAAAAAGGCTATAAATAATTCCTCCTATGAAGACTGAAACAATATGAGGGAAATGAATTGCAGCAATATGGAAGTGTTGCTATAGTTTAGAAGTGTTTCCAGCATTAAGATCTTTGACTCCCCATTCTTGTTGCACTATGTCAAAGCTTTTGAGGTTTTTCATCATTTCCCTGTAGCTTTTGGTTTCATTACCCTGTCTCTACATTTATTTGGTCACTTCCCCATTAATTACTGCAGTGAGTAAGTTCATTATATTTTTTTCTGGAGTCTTACCTCAGTTGCTTTTTTATTACCTTTTCCAGGAAAGTGGACAAAAAACCAAAAGAAAAAAGACATAAGATTTTAGACTGTATGAAGTGTTAAATAACACTACCGTTTTGCAGATGTGCTTTGAATTGTAGGAATAGCATTATTAATGCATGCTTCCATTTTGTTATTTTCTTTGGAGGTTCTCAGAAGATTGTATCTGCCTTGCATCTTAAAATAGTTTCAAGTTCAACCTGTTTACACAGAGCGAGGAATATATTAGGAAGACCTACAGAATTGGGGAAAAAATAACTTAGCTTCATATATTAATTACAGAATACCTAATTTAAATAAATAGTATTGAGTGCTACTTTTAACCATATCTATATTAATTTTAGAAATAAATTTAATTTTAAAAATCCATGTAATGTTTTCTTGACTAGAGAAACATATTATAGTACATTACAACTATAAAGATCTACTAAACTACTGAAATATTATGCCCATCCTGTTTTGAAAAAGATTGATCTTTTTTAAACTACTACTTCTCTAACTACCATTTTATCTTAAATATTTATATTGTAGTGGCATCTAAAATGTAGTATTCACTGTGTAAACAATTAAATATTCACTTTTTATTTAATAACAAAATCTGCCATCGTTATATGTGCAGACCAGATCAATGTCAGGATATAGTTTCACAGTACTATGGGGAATTATGTTAGAGTATGCAAAGTGCTAATTTCCTAACATTGTAATTAAAGTTTCTGAGTGACAAACTTTGGAAATTAGATGTAAGTCTCCAGTGTTTAAGAATGTCTGAATCACTTGCCATCATGCTTGAGTACCTTTTCTCCTCAAAGTATTCACTAAACTGACTCGCAGGTGAGGGAGGAAGGGAAATTGCTTGTTTATATTTCTTAGCTTCTGCTTTGGTGACTTAGAAGTACTTACATCACATGTCTCAAAGGCAACAAATTTGCTGCCATCTCCTGTGCGTGCTGCCGAAGGTATAACTACACATTTTAAAGAGACAAAGAATTGGGGAAGACCTCTATGAGAACAGGAGTATTTTTTTAATGCTTTTCCTCCCAACATTTTCATGAGAGTCCTAACAGCTGCGTTATTCTTCAGACTTTTAAGGCTTATGAAATTTAAAGTTGAATCTGAAATTTCCTAAAAATTAATTTACTTATTTGCTTCAAACTGTTTTTCAAAGTGTGTGGTTGAGAACTGGAGTCCAAATTTTCTTTTTTTACTGCAACCTCCCTTATTTATGTATTTATTTGTTGGTCTGTTTCCAATTCATAAGAAATAATAATATGTTACACCAGAGAGGTTGTTTGAAAACAGAATATTTATTCTTACCCAGAATTGAATTTTTGAGCATAGTGCTTATTTTATCAAACTTGCCTGCCAATCAACTAGGTCAGTTCTTTGATAGCTTGGACAATGAATGTGCTGCCTAGGAAAGGAAATAGTTTGTATTTTTATTATTTTAGAAAGTTAATTATCTTACACACCTCTGTTGTCAGGGACATCAAAACAATTAATATCCTAGAATGAAAATATGGCATATAGTTTTTTTCACTACTATTACAAGAAAGAATAATTATTGTCACTACAAACTTCCATGTACTTAGATGAGGTCAGAATCTCTGGCGTCTATTGGCAAAATTTGACTTGTAATGATTTCTAAAGGTTAGACTAGGAAACTTCAGCAGTGGAACCTCTGTATTCTGATCTTGGCCAGGGGCCTACTACTTATGAGGACATACTGTGTCTTTTGTAAAGCCCTAGTAAATCTGAAAGTCCCTTCTGTTTTAATAGTGCCTTAGATTTCAGTATATAAAATACATGTCCCTGTAAAAAACTCTCTCAGGGAACTTGATTGCAAAAAATGAGCTGTACTCATTCTCCAGGAGCCACCAACCCTGAACCCTTCAAATTTTCCAGTCGATTACTGTAAAATAAAAACTTTTATCTTATTTTTCTAAATTTTTTTCTTCATTAGTTATTTTAAGGTTGGAGCAAAGAATATCTTAATAGAAGAAAAACATAATTTTTACTTGATTTGAGAATTCTTCACTTTCTAAATGCAGAACTTTTAAAAATTTCTATTAAGGTCTAAAAAGGGTAGGGAAACTGTTTCTTTGCTGCTCAGTGGCTTTTTTACTATTTGTTGCGACAAGGAAAGAATTGAGAATAAAATGCATATTTACGAGATATATCTCAATCTCATGTCTAAAAATTAGTTATAGATAATCAGTTGTACTTTCACTTCTTCCTAACAAAGGTCATTGTATTGTCATTCATTCACAAGTCCTTATAAGAGAGATCAAAATAACTAAATGCCTAACCTGGGGCAGATGCCTCTATGGTATACAGTGGAAAGGAATATTTGATTAAATTCCGTCTAGGTCACTAGTGTTTAATCTAGTTTCTCTCTTTTCCCTTTATAATTTATCCCTGAATTTCAGCTACTTTCACTGTTTTGTCTGATTTCAACTTAGAATAGTTGTTCTTAAATTATATTTAGTTTGAACTTAGCTGCCACTAAACAAATTTTGAGTACTCAAACCTTTTTCGATGCTTTCATCAAGAAGGTCTTCTGCATGAAGTTTTTTCAAAGTTCTACATTTTCTACTCCAAAAACATTGACTGGTGGTACAAAACCTTGCTTCACTTGATAAAATCAAAAATGTGGTAGGAATGTAAAGAAACGTGGATGCATATTTGAATTAAAGGTAAAGATCTATATAGTCTCACTTTTAGAGTACCCAAAAGAAAAACTAAGGCTAAAGAGAACAAGAATTAAAAATTCTAGTGCTCCTCTTCCTGAGGAATAAATCACCTCATGTCCAATCTCCCATTTTGCCTTCCTATGCTTTTGACAGAAAATCAAGCTCAAATATTTTAAGACTTAATGAAAATATTTACTTAATCAGCATTTATTTCACTGTACCTTTTTGTTTGTTTTTTTGGGTTTTGTGTGGATTTTTGTTGGTTTTGCTGCTTTGGGTTTTTTGTTTGCTTGTTTGTTTGTTTTGCCATAGCTGTGTGAAATTTAGATTTGAAGTATCATAAAATTTGAGGAATATGTAGATTCAATCATCAACAGCCTTAAGACTTTCCTGGAAAATATAAGCTAAAGACATTAAACATTTATAACTTTTTTGTGTGTGTGTTAAAGCCCTAGAACATCTTCTTGAGCCTTTCTTAATTTTTAAAATATCCTGGTTAGATTAACTCAGCTTGTTAGATGAGTAGGTCTGTCAGAATGCTTCACCTGCAGATAGTTGTAGTGCCTAAGCACTGCTAACATTTATTTTAATTTATAGTAAGTGTTTTTTAAATTAAATTTCTTGGCATGCTTTTATCTAATGTGCGGTTTTAGTCTTTCACATACTTCAGTACCAATTTAGCAAGACTTTCATTGTGCAAATTAGTTCTATATTGCCTGAGAGAAAACTTGAATATTTTCTCATAACACTAAGTTATATGACATTGGAATTTTTAGTTATAACTCTTTGTTATGTTTCACATGGTGGAATTACACTGAGGTGAAAAGACATGTTAAGCTACAAAACAGCAATGCTTTTAATTTAAGAGGCTTTCCTGTTTCATGACTTTTTTACTCTTCAATAGAGCTACAGAAGATTGGAAATGAAGCTGTAAGAATTGAGTGTTAACTTTATGCATCGTATATTTAGAGTCTTACCATATTTTCATAAGGACCATCTGTAGGGGAAAAAAAAAACCAACAAACCAGAACCATACAATCTGTACAATAAAATATGTATATACAAC
Source organism: Polioptila caerulea (assembly GCA_013397295.1). Taxonomy (NCBI): domain Eukaryota; kingdom Metazoa; phylum Chordata; class Aves; order Passeriformes; family Certhiidae; genus Polioptila; species Polioptila caerulea. The sequence continues at coordinate 293,023 of VYXF01012173.1, read as the reverse complement.
ACTAAACAGGGGTTTTCACAAAAAGAATTTTCATTTTGCACTAGAGACTCTTATTTGGACCTTCTGGAAGTCTATCAATATGTTTTGTATTTCACCATTCAGTTTTTGCCATCCTGTAACCTGGAATGCACAGCCAGGTGATGTGAAGTATGTTTAGTGCTACATTAATTTGCAAATGCATAACAGGGAAAATAGACATTTTTATAGAGGGTCAAACACTTGATACTTCTAATCTATAGCATAAACTGCTAAATTATTTGAAACTTTTGATAAACAAAAACCAATAAATGTTTATTTTCTGTTGGCTTTTTTTAAAAAGAAATATGCAATTATCATTCATTTGAACAGTGAAACAAGATCAATTTATCTTAGGTGATGTATTAAAAAAAAAAAGGTTTCCTTTTCTTCAGGTAGATTTCTTGAATATAGATATCTTCCATACTTACTGTATTTATACATTATCTATGCAGATATAAAAATATAAATAATATGGGTCATGTATGCTAAATACATATGTTAGGTTTTGCTTTTAAAAATGATGAATAAAAATTATGGTCACATTGAGTCAAAAATTTTGAATTAATTGAGTAGAAAATACACTGCCATAAATCAAACAAAAAAAATTTTTTTTCTTAATTTTCTTCATATTTTTACATATCCATGATTGCTTTCAAATATTCTGATTATTGGTGATCTTTTCAAATCATCATTTTTATGAATTTACTTCTTCAAGAAGAATAAATCTAAAAACAACATAATAAAACCTTAATAAAATATACATTTCATGGTAAATAATATCAACTTTCTACTGTTTCTCCTTTTTTAACAAGTTGCCAAATTATTTTTAATTATATTGACATTGATTTACATCTAGAATGCCAGAGTTTGCTCTAATCTTGCTTATGACGTAAAGCTTACTGCTGCAGCAGCTGTACTTCAGAGACAGATTTTTGGCTAGTTTTCATCTGTCCTAAATTTAGAAATCTCCAGTTTGGCATGAGATTGAGAGGTCTTGTTCTTACAAATGTTTTCCATATAACTGTATGTAGAGTAATGGGTGCAGTTCATGTATTTGCTACAATAGGTGTTCATAATAGGAATGATGAAAAAAGACCCTCCAGTTGTTTATGAGAAGACGACAGTTTGGTTGCTGAAAGTTAGGTGAGAAAAATTCCATTCTTGCTGCTTCAGTGGACAGGCCTATATAAAATAAAGGCTGTCTGAAACGAATCATTTTGATTTGGATGGTTTCCTGAAGGACATGGTGCAGATAGCTGAAGGAGGATCACATCAATTTAAAGATAAGGATCTGCAGTTCTGATTTGTCTGCTTTGTACATTATATTAAATGAATGTGTAAACAGCATTTACAATAACTCAGGTCTGAACTTAGGACTAAGCTAAAAACTAATACGCAGTGAATTAACAAAGACAAGTTACACACATTGGGAGGAAAAGGAAGATCAATGACATACTCCATTGAAGGGAATGACAATTAAGATAAATCATATGCTATGCTATTTAGCATATTTTCAACAAAGTGCATTATACACAAACTTACATACATTTTTTTCTTTTTGACAGTTTGTGACTGAGTGCTTTGTGAAGCCATGAACATTCTTGGCACAGATTCTCTGGATCTCCCCTGGGTTATTCTTAGTTTTTTTATCACATTGCTACTGAAGCACTGACACTAAGTGCTGAATATATAACTTGTTTCTAATTAGATACCCTCTGTTTGCAAAATCTGCGACAAAAAAAAAAAGTGTTTTTCTAAATCTAATCTGGATAAAGACAACTCATTATGAGTAGCATGTGATATGTCTAAAGGTTCTATCAAACAAAAGGAGGTGTTTTCAAGCATTCCCCTGGAGCCCTGCTATCCTGATGGTAATTTTAAATTTGAAATATATTATCATTTAAAGAGCCTGAAAGATGTAAAGAATTAATTCTCTCTACTAAAGTCAACAAATAATTATGAGTGCAGGATTAGATTGATAGATTAGTGGCATGGTAAATTAAAAGTAAAACAGTAAGGGATATATTAAACCAATCTAACTACTTTAAAATTATTTACTAATACTCTATTTGGGAATTTTAAGAGACTGATACTGAAGGCACAGGCACAGTGTCTGTGGAGATCCAAGTTTAATAGATGTGAAAATATACAGCTTTTTTTCCTCCTTGCTATTTGTGCCCCTTAGCCTTTTGAATATTATGAATGTGCCTTTTTGCTTTCAATGAAGATGCATTTCTGAAAAGAATATTACACTTGTTTGGTTTAATCCAATATATAGTAACACCTTACATGATTACCTTCCTTTAGGATGAAAGTAAACCAAGAATTGTACACTAAAGATTAGTCTGATTAACCTGATCCAAGCATTAGTGTTTATTCAGTCTGTAGGGCTTTGCTATAGCTAATTGTAAGTAAAACCTCCAAAGATGTATACAAGATGCATACCAGATCCTCAGCGTCCTCTGTTTTGCTTAGTGATAAACTCTTGATGTGCCACACTGATAGCCTGGCACAACTGCAGACCTCAGGGAAGGAAGGATGAAACCTATTCCTGGATGCTTATGACCTCTGTTATCCTTGTGGCTAAAAAAGTGCTTCAACTAAGGTGCATTTTTGTTCATCTTATGTTAGCATTTAACTCTTATTTGACATAACAGAAGCAAAATTATGTGGTACAAGAACATGATTGGCACCACAGATCAGGATTTCATACAGATTCACTGACCTCTAGTTCCCTTTGCATATTGCTGCTCTTGAGTGAGTCTGCCCTGCCTCTTATCATGTCTTGACTGAAACAACAGGGAAAAAAAAATCTCCCAAATGCAAACATTATGATTTTGTACCCATGTTTTATGTTTTATTGAATATTTTGAATTATGAACCTATGTAAGGACCAAATCTATATCCATAACTCTGGTTTTCAGGTGACTAGATTTTTTTATTTTTTACAGTGTGAATAAGATGTGGGATTGATGGAGCAGTCTCTCCCTCTACTCAGTCAAATGTAAGCCTTATTCATTCCCATGATGTACTGTTGGCAGCTGCTAAAAGAGTCATTACCCTTTTAGTAATTTTAGGTAAGCTGCAGCAAGAGTATGGGGTGGATTAGCAAAATATGGGGGATGAAATACAGCACTGCTCAACCAAAGGCTTTTTTCTGGGCTCTCGGATGCTGGGAAAAGGCTGTCACAAAGAGAGGGTGAGCCTGAAAGGATTGCTGAATGCTTGAGTGGCAGCTCTCTGTATGACAAGTCTTGGGGGATTGGGTACTTAAATCTTAATTACAAAAAACAATCATCATCAGGTATTAAAACTCTGTGGGGAAATTGAAAGACTCAGAGAAGAGAATCCCAATAGTGGAGATCTACTCTACGCAAATTTAATTGACTCATATTATACAAATAAACCTGATAAATTAAAAAAAAAAAGTACCTGTAAGAAATTGTTGAGTGATTCTACTATAGACCAGAAGCTGTGAGAAAGACGGGGGGTGGGACTTTCAACCTGAAGAAACTCGGTGACTGCTTTATGAAGAGCTAAATGCCACAGCTGACCAACTTCCTTAGAACAATTTGTAATGCACCTGAAAGCAGAAAATCTTTTAGATCAATGTCAAACATTTGCAAAAAAATAATTTTAAAAAAATTGATGATTTATAAGTTATTAAGGGTTTGTCATGCCTGTAAGATGCAAGCATGTAAAAAAATCCTTTTGAAAATCTACACTGGTGGAAATGTCTCTAAAAAATGAGAGGGCTTCACTGTACAGGTATAATAAAAGGAATGGCTTTTTCTATCACTCTCTGGAACTGAAGGAGAGTGGTAGTCATTGTCAGCAATGGATTTTGTGGCAGCAGTGAGCAGGAGTGTAAAGCAGTTCTCAATTTTTGGGAAACTACTTTCTAGTTAAACAGTGGCCAATTTTAGATCTTTTCAGAAACAATAAGATAGTTCTGTCACACTCAATTCAAAGTATAATTAACAATGGAATTTTTTTTCTTTCATATTTACTAACCACTTTTGTTATTGTAAATGACTGACCTAGCAGGAAAAATAAAGTTTATAAACAAAAAAGTTCTGCTTAGAGTATACAGTATTTGTTCTGTACTTTCTTTCTTGCCCTATTGACAATAGCACTAGTCATAGTGTCAAAAACACAGTAGGTGACTTCTTTGAAGAGAAAAAATAATCTCTGAAGAGAAAAAATTTTAAAGTAAATTTCTATGGCCTGGACAGACGTAGCACTGTGTCAAGTCATGGTTCAGCTCTACATTTCTCTAGTGACAAAGGCAGCTTAAGAGGTTTCCAGACTTCTTGGACTGTCCTGACATTTCTACCATGATTCACAGCTTCAGCTGAATTAAATGTATGTCCAAGCATGATATAATATCGACTAACAGTGATGAAAGTTACAAATAAAAACCAACTTCCTTGTGAATCCTCCCCTAATACTTCATTAAACATGATTCTGGGGACAAGGAATGACTTTGTGGAACCAGGAGCAAGCATAAATGAGAGAGGGCTAGCTTTGCAATTAGTAAAATAAAATATTGTTTATATTACTATATTATTATTATATTATTTATTACTGTTCCAGTAATAAATAATAACTGTTAATAATAAATAATGTTAATAATAAATAATAACTGTTCCCTCAGACATAAGTATTATGCTAGCTTTTCTAAAGAATTTTGGGAGGGGATCTTTCTCTTTCTGCAAACAGAAGAAATTTAAATGAGATACTTAAACTAGATGGCTAACTTTTGGACACTTACAGGCTCAAATGATGAATGACCAATGCATGAACTTAACCATATTCAGTATTTAACATATGCCATGTTTCCTTTAAAATATTGTCTGCTGTTGTTTCCCCTCCCTTTCATGTATACCTCAAGCTTCAGGAACAATGACTTCAGTTGCAGACTCTTTTCTTTGCTCATAGAATTCCTTTTAAACTCAGTGGGAACTCAGATTGTGAAATCTGTCAGATCAAATTCTCTCTTCTGTGGAAATGCACAAAGATGTGACCGAAAACAGAGTAAGACACCATAATATGAGTATAACAAGACTGCTGTTTTTTTCCCTAACATTAAGCTTATTTTAAGTGTTATGATGCTTATAATAACCTTCTGTTTGGAAAAAAACCCCAACAAACAAACCAAGAAACCTTCCTCATCCTTTTTTTGGCTAAAGCAAAATAATTAATTCTTTACAAGCTGCTGTGTAAATCTGTAAATTGTTTAGTTGTTCTCATCTCCAAATACTCAAATGAAAAAGCAAGAAAAAAAGACTTAAGTAACTAGAAAACATGTTGATAAATGAAGTTCCTGCCATTAGAAGTTGGAAAACTATAGTCATTAAAAAGACACCTCCTGATACAAATTCTGTAAAAAAAAGTTGGAATTTCGTTCTTTAGAGCACCTTTAAAAACATATACTGGCAGATTAAATTGTAATGAACTTGTAATATATTATAAAGTATACTTAGCCAAAGTTTGTAAGCAATAGAATAAGTTTTGAAGAACAAGTAAACAAACAAAATCCTAATCTTTTTTTGGTTGCATTTAGTTCTCTTTGCAAAATGCAGAGGTAATACTTGAGTTGCAGTAATAATGTTTCTTATTACAAATTTTCCTCACAAACCTTTCCTTAAATATAGTTTCGTGAAATTGTTGGAAAGAGTCCATAGACTTCTGTAAAACAAACCATTGCAATTTCTCTCATAAAATTAAAGGGATGGATAGTCAATTTAGACATGGTTCTGAGCAATTATTTATTTTATTCAAAACTGTTTCATTAACTTTTACCAATAATAACCAGTATGTATGGGTTAACTCTTGTGTGCTCTGCTTCGGTTCTGTAGTAGTGCTGGGTGAAGGCTAAGAGTGTTTTTCTCTGAAAGAAAAAGCATATGTTCGCGAGATTGCCATTTATTCCTTACTCTTATAAGTACTGTCGTGATAAACACTTATAGACATGAATATTCTCACCCTTTTCAGCATTTCACCATGCAGCTGACCATACTAAGGATTCTTTATAATCCAATAAAAAATTACCTTATTTAATGGAAATCTTTCCTGTTGTGATTCACAAAAGAAATGGAATATCAAAATTCTGATCTTGCTGAGTTGGGTTGCATAAGCATTAAAGTTGCTCAGAGGAGAGTGTACTAGAGAAATATGTCTCAATCACCCTGTTGGCTGCTTGTCGTTTTTCTGCCCTAGCCAGCTAAGAGGAGAGGAATAAAAGTAAGAAGAGCCCACAGCTCTTTGCCACTTCTTAGGCATGCTCTATTTTGCACCTTCAGCCTAAAACTAAGAAGTTCTGTTAAGCACTTGATTGACCTCATAGTGCTGCCTCATTGCTAGCTTAATAACTATGCCTGCTTGATAACATTTTTGATGGAAATCTTCCATCAGGAAACTAATTTTCAATGGGATCTGAATAATCTGCAGGGGGTTGTTAATTTAGAGGAATTTTTTCAACACAGTCAAAATATGATGCTTTGATCAAACCAAAATGCTACATTTTGACAGTTCTATTTTTATTTATTTCATAATGATGATGTATGTGTACATTATATTTGATATTATGTTCCTAAAATACAATATTGGTTATACTATTATAATATTATAACTTTATTTCAGACATAAAACTCTATGAATTAAAATAATAATATTTTTTAAAAACCCTTAAATAACTCAAACTAAAACAAAAGTGTTGAGTTTCACTTCAGTAAAGTATATTTCTCATCTGAAGGAGAAGACAATTTGAAGGAAAATGGTCTTCTGATATTAAAATTTTGTATAGTATGGAAATGTATTGTTTTTGAATGCTACTATTCTAGATTAGACTGGAGTTCTCAAATGCTCAAATTTACTCAAACACAGTCTACCCTAATCAAGAAATTTTTAGCATAAATTTTACTGCTGGTATGTATTCTGATACTGTCACCCAGCAGAAGAGAGGACTATGTCATAGAGAGCCTTTCACTATGCAGGAATGAGGAATGCTGAAAAATCTGAAAAATGGTGAAGAGAAATACTGATACAATGAACATGAATATCCTAAGAAGAATTCTTTCACTTGTAAAGCATCATTTTCTCTGTGCCTAGGACAGCCAACATTACTCTTTAACATTATCCCAGTTCTGAATTTACCCAGGAGGAAGAATGTCATTTACTGAATCATCACTAATGTAGTTTAGAGCTGATTCTAATTCAAATGTGGTTTTCAGCTTTGAAATGAACTGATAAAATGCTCCAAAGTGACTTAGAAAGAAAAGCAGAGATTTGTTCTGTCCCTGGATTTCCTTCTTTATATATTTCTTCCTTAGAGACTTTTTCATAATGACAGTTATAAAGGAAGGTTTCTGTTCTGTGAATTTCTATCATTATTTTGTTCATTTGTTTTGTTAACTCTTAAGGGTTGGAGTTTGATTTTTTTTGGGGGGGGGTGTATTTTAAAAATCTGTTTGCAGTCATAATTAAGAAAATGGTTAAACCTGCTGTCAATTAACTTAATTGATTTAAAAAGTTGATGGGTGCCTGGAATGGAAGTATTTTGCCTGCAGCTGAGCTGAATATAACAGTAATTTATTTTAATAATGAATGGTGAAGGGAGAATTGAGCAGAAATACTGTGTGAGAAACCCTCAGAGGGTTAAAATAAACATGTACAATGGTTAGTGCTAATGTTTCTGATAGTGGGCAGAGATTTATTAAACCTGTTAATATTAGTACCATAGAAGGAGTTTAAAAAGAATTGGGCAAATAAATTTTAGAGTAAAAGAGTTCATCTTCCTTAGAACTGAGTCAAATTTAGTGGTGATATGAAGAGTGTCAGTTTGTGCAATAAATGTCTGTTGATCAATAAAAGCTTATTTATATAGGAAAATTAACCTATTTGGCATAAATATGATATTCTGAGAGTGTGTAAATTCTAAAGTGAATATAATTCACTTGACTTGAAGCTATGGGGCTGTATTAAGGGCAATCTTTCCAGTTCCCGCAGCTTGTACAAATGATTTGTGATAAATTGTGTTTTGAATATCTGAGGGCTCATATTTCACTCAATTGCGACCAGTAAGAGTTGTTTTTAACTGGAGGTGAACTAGAAGGAACAGGTTTCTATGGATTACTCTAAATTTCCAATGAATGTTGATTTAATGTAGTTTGAACCATTTTTAAAAATAACACAACGTAGCAGCCATTTTTTATCTAGTAAATTTTACAGTATCTTTCAATTTTTTTTTTATTTTATCTTTACAAATGAAAAAAACCTTTTGGGGGAGGGAGCCTTCTGTCTTTGGTCATCACTTCAGGCTGATAGTAAAGTCTAAGAACCAGTTCATGAAGAAACAATCTAAAATCAAATGGGGAAGAGAATATTAGTCCCAAATATGTTGTGATTGAATTTTGTTTCTAGTTTAAAGAAGGGCTTTAAAGCTTTTTGAAATACTGTGTTCCATTAGAGATGGGACTATGGGTCAAGAATTCAAGCTGATTTCTTATCTGAAAATGTGAAAAAGAAAGAAAACATTTGTGTTACGTAGGCTCACATAATTTAGTATTGACATGAATGCTATAGACACTTACTAATGGAAGATTTCATTATATATTAGGAAAGATAAGCAAAGAGTGAACTCAACTAAAAAGTATGTAGTAATATCCTAGAAATTTACCCTAGTAATACCCATGGTCACTTTATTTCTTTTCAGAGTATTAGAATGGAGAAAACCTGTGCTTTTCTGTGTGTGATATATTTACAGAATTCTGCTTTAGTAAATTTTGCCTGATACATTATAACTACAGAATAATAAAATCAGATGAATAGGCTTCTAACTTGTGAAGCCAAATATTGGTCACTTAGCAGTTCTGAAACACAATATATTCAGGTTGTGATGCTTACTGTTCCTAATATACTAGAAAGTCCTCAATACACTATATTATCAGTGAGAATTCATGATTATTAGATATTTCCTCTACCATTTCTTATTTCAAATATTTATTCAGATATTTCCATTCATAGTTATTTATCTCAGGTATCCAAAGCTGCTGTGTGTTCAAGACTAAAAACAAGGCAACTAATTTTAAAGGATTGTGATACTACTGGGGCAACATTTCTTTCTTGAATATAAGAGCAACATGTTTTAAATCTTTCAACACCACCAAACAGGCCCATTGCGAAAAGTACTTGAGCCAAACCATATCTTAGTATAATGATGCAAAACGCACTGAGAGAAGGGAGCATTACCAGGCCAAAAGGATTGGCTTAAACATTTTCGACACATGCCACAAGTTCACATAATCAGCCTGAGGCAGTAGGAAACTTAAAAGCTAGCTTGATAGTGTTTCTTACAAATATTCTTTGAATTTTATTACTTGTCTCCCACATGAGGCGTAATAGTTTCAATGTTCTAATTAGTACTTGTGTATATTGCTATTACTTTGTCTCTTTAATCAGGTTATTAAGTCTGTTATAGAGATTCCTTATAGAATCACACTTTATAATAGTGTTTCTAATTTGAATATGTCCTTTTTTATGTTGTCTGAATCTGAAACATCATAAACTCTTTTTATGGGTCCTTTGATAGTAGTCACTTTCCTGTTTTATGCTTGATTAGAACATACAGTACTAAGTAATAAAGAAACTTCCTGAAGCTTTGGAGTTTTAGTACCAGAAAACATTTTAACTTCCTCAGGCTTTTTTTGTCTCTTTGACATTAGGTCAAACAAAGATATGCTCTTGTCCATATTAAAGTGTTGAAGAGGAATTACATAAGAGAGAAAAGCACTTTTGTTAGATTATAATAGATTTTATATTATTTCAGAGATTGATTTACAGTCCTGTTTTAAACAAGATTTTATAATAAAAATTATCTAAAATCAAAAAAAAAAAATTCTCAAATAATAAATATAGATACATATAGCTATAAACATCAATTTAATGTATAAATTTATGTTTAAATGTGAATGAGAAGAAATAATACAGAAATCTGTCTCCCTCACTCTGACTTTCTCCCTCACTCCTCCTTTCTGAGGAGCAAAACACGCTATCAAATTCAGGGGGAAATCTTTTCAGTTTTAAGGAAATTCATTATAATAACTCTTCTAATCCTGATACTGAATTTGATAAAACAGAAGATTAAGTAGGATTTTTATTTAAAAAAAAAATAAAAAATTAAAAAACCAACAAACCAGAAAATAAAACTTTGGGTGAAACATAAAATCAATTGTACAGATTGAAAATTGTAAGAAATATACACAATGTCATGACTAAAAATTACCTAAAAGGCTTCATGTGAGTGAATAACAGCAAAATAAGGTAAACTGGATTACATGAAAAGACATAGATTTCAACAAAGCTTAACAAACAATAGTCCCATTTGGTGTCCTCACTGGAAGCCTCTGAAGTCACGGTGGTTTCCAGCTTCAGCTGGAATTGTATCAGAACCCAGCAGTCACTGGACTTCAAAGACTACTCACAGCTCCTTTTGTAAGCTCCCTTTGTCTCAAGTATATGAGGAAGCTGGTGAAATTCGAGTATGAGTATATGTGCTGAAGGATTTATCAGTGGAGATTAAAATATTCAAAATATCTATTTTCTGAAAATATGATGAACATGGGGGACAGATGCAAGAATTTATGTTTGCTGACAATTAGAAAAAGGAGTATTACTTCAATTCAAGACTAAAATCTGTTTAGAGAAAAATAATAGGAAATCCCCTACATCAAATCTTGTACATTCTGCAATTTTCTTGTCAGGTGAAGTTTGTGTTCACTTACAGTTTGCAAACATGAACAAAAATCCTTTTTCTAGTGCAGACACAAACTGCAGTTATTGGTGAGGTTTATGTGTAAGATCTAAACAACCAGGAGTTATTTAATGTTAAAATTTATACATATTGAAAGTCCATATCTTAAAGTTTCTAGCAGAACTTCATAAAGCAGGTTCACTCTCTGGTAAAATTTAATGCTTACTGTATTTTTGGCACAGTTATCTGTTTTGGTTTGGGTTTTTTTTCCTCTTAAATGTTATTATCATCAATGAAAAGTAAGTAAGTTGTCAGCAATTGCTTTCTAACAGAGTTCAAACTTGGCATGAAACTCACTACTTCACATCACTCTCTCACAAAGTAACTTCTTTGCCCTTACAGGATGAAAAAAAAAAAAAAAAAAAAAAAAGAAAAGACAATCTATCTTTAAGATAATTTGGGAAATGCTGGCATTTTTAAGGAATCTTTGGGGAATTTCTCAGCTTTTTCCAAAATAAAAAAGCTTGGAAAATAAAAAGACCATAAAACAGAGGAGGAACTGTTCTAAGGTTTCTGCTCTCTTTCTGTTCAATCTTTGAATGGTTTCTGAGAAAAATATATTTAAAAGAGACAGTCTTGTTCTGGAGCTTTTTTCTGATTTACTCTGTTTATTAGAAACATGGAGCTTCAACTGAAGTTGAAGCTGTTTTGTTGGAGTGAATACATAAGAAACATTTTGAACTACATCCTCCTACCCTGAATATAATACAATTTTCTTTGGGATTTTTTGCTGGCTTTGTGAGTGTGGAAACTTAAGCAATGCAAATAAGAATTCAAGTACAAGAAAATTTTTTGAGATATTACCTACAAGTACTAAAGAATTAAATTTAGTTCTTAGGTGTTTTCTAAAATGTTCTTCTAAGGAAAATAACTTACAACCTGAAAAGTGGAATTTATTCACAATTTTTGTTTTTTATGTTTTATTAAATAGAGTAGTTAAATGATACACTTGCAAGTTTCAAGAAATAAATTAAAAATACTTTGATTATTTGTATGAATTTTTGCCTGCCAATACTGTCATTGCCATTTAATTGCTATTCTTACAGTAGTCTCCCAAAACAGAAACAACACTCTAACAATTGATATCTGTTTTCACTGGTTCAGGTAATTTCAGTAGAGAGAAGTGAATAAAGAGACAAATTTAGCTTCTCTGCTAAACAGTGGTCAGTTCAGGAATTCACTGAAGGCATGAATGTGCAAACTATTGCTGCTTGTGCTTTATTTTTTCTAAAGATTTTAAATAATTTCATAGTTTATGGGTCCTGAGGGTCTCCTTATGAAAAATAGTAATCTTTAGAAAAATCAGTATTTCTTATCTAGAGGTTTTTTTGAAGCTTAAGTGCTCAAAGCTAATACTCAAACATTGCTATCTATCCCCAAAAAGGTGTGTCTCTCTCATGTGTTTTAATTGTAAAGTTTCTAAGTGTATTCACACATGGAATAGTTTCATTTGCAGGCACAACAACAGTAACTGAGCAAAATCTTGTAACTGTTCCATGTGTTTTAGCTGTGATACTAGTATAAGACCTTTTATGAAGTCATTTTGAAAAATAAGTGTTAAGAAAGTGGGACAGACCTCTAGAATTTAGAATTTTTTGCTTGCTTTGCACAATTTCCATTGAATGGAAATGTACTTGCCAGTTTCAAATATATTTAGAAACTTTCACAGTTATTGCTGTGTTTGTGTACAGGATAGAAAAGCCTGATAAACTGTGAAGCCACTAGCATCGATTATAATTCAACAGCAGAAGAAGAAAGATTAACATGTGCATAAATAATATGAAGTAAGAACACACTACATATAATGAGGAATTAAAATATTTTTCAGTTTTTCCATAGGGGAAAAAAAAAAAAAAAAGGAAGAAATTTGGCAATATACTTGCTTTTAAAGTGTAGCAGTTAAAAGGAAGGCTTCTACTAAAAAACTGAAAAATTTATTGAAAAATTTTAACTGTAAGAAAAAACCCCAAACCAAACCAAGAAAACCTATTCCAAACCAAGCATTTAAATAATCATGGAAATAGGGTACTGTCTTATGCTATCTAAGTATTTAAGATCTATATGCTTTCACACTGCAATTTATGATTGATTGACTCAACAGGAAGTCACTTAAGCAACAGGACTGCAGTAAAGGAGAAATAATCAGATTCAAATATTATTAAAAAAAAAGAAACTATTATTAAAAAAAGAAACTGTTTCAAGTGTATTATATCTTCAATAAGTACTGGCTTAAAGTGAATGTCAGAAACCAAATCTATCTGAGTAACTATTTACATTCAAATTTTAGGGAATAAATTCAGGCCATTATGTAACTCCAAAATATAAACACCTAAATTTGCATTGCAACATATGAGATCGATGTCTAAGTTCCTATGATAGAAAGTAAACACCCAGGTTTAAATTCATGAATGTAAAAACAGGCTTCCAATCATGACTGAGATGTCCAGGATATTGAGCATATTCACATACTATTCAGAGTAGTATATTTAAGTTTTTCTTCAAGTATTTTCTTTGTTTATATTAGGCAGATGACATTAGAATATCGAGGCATATACATGATAGAACTGATGGGACAAATCAGGTGAAATGAAGTATTTCTTTAGTCTACCTGCAACAAATAATATGAGCTGGAAATTGAGAAATTACAGGGCATGCAAAAGGAAATTAGAGGTTCTTGATGGTGTACAACTGTCATCAGAACTATTTGAATGGTATATAAGATCATTTACTCACTCACTTATTCTGTGCCTCCATAGTACTTTGGAACACTAGAATAAGTAATAAAATTTTGAAGACCAAAATTATCATCTCAGGATAAAAAAAATTTAAAATTTAAAATTTTTATAATTTAAAATAATAGAAGAAATCCCATGGAAGAAAGCTTATGTTCCAGTTGTTTCATCGTTGACTATTAATAACTTTCAATTGCAGAAGCTGATGCATTCCATTTACCCAAATATGTTGTTTCAATACACTATTTTGTCTGATGGAAGATGATTTTTAGCACAGTACTCTAAGAGTAAATTTATTTCCTTTGAGGATATCAGAAAATATTCTAGGCTGTTAAAAGAATATAGGTGTTCATGTCAACATGTATGTGACTGTCAGGGAATGTTATTCACCCATGGCAGTTCATAGGTCATTTCTCTAATACCAATAAGTGACAAAAACATAGTAGTTCCTGCTTTGGCTAATCTGCTAATCTGGATTTTTAACCAGCAGATAATTTTGTTGCAATGTCTCTGTGAATAAAGGACTACTGCACTGGAGTTACCTGTGGATTTATAGTTATTTTATTCCATTTATTGAATATTTTTCTTGTTGGTTTTTTGTTTATTTCTTTGGTTGTTAGTTCTTTTATGATTTTTGGGGGGTTTGAGGGTGCTTTTTGTGCGTCAGCAATCTTTTCTTTCAGTCTCTACTAAAGTGTATATTCTGACTAAGGAATGCAGTTAAGAAAGATAAAGCTGTTGATAGTGTCCCAGTAGCTAGCGTTCAAAAGAGATGGAAATCAAAGTGTAAGAAAGCCCAGGCAATAAAAGATCTCGGCAATGACCAGACACAGAAAAAATGAATTCCAGAAAAGTGAAGAAAGGAAGAAATTGGAGCAGCTATTCCAAAAGTAATGTATCCTCCAAAAATAATGGAGAACTTGGAAGCTATAATCAAGGTAATATATAGATTGTGCTTACATTTACTGTAGGCCCTTTTACACTCTTGATTCCATTGGCATGTCAGAAGCAGAAAAGAGACTCCAAATGTTGATCTGATCAAACTGTTTATGTGAGATAAAATGTACCTTAGGTTTGAGAAAATGTAATGGCTATTTTATCATATTCTGCAAACTTATGCACTTTTTTGTCTTCAGGAAATGGGTGGACTTGGATCTGGTTTTAGTCAAATAAGAAAAAGCCACACAACTATTAAGCAGCTGATGATAACTTCTGCAGAGAAGGAATAAAAATACAGAATAAGAGAAGAAAGGTGGTGGCATAGCATTTCCCTCTTGGAACTTGATGTAATCTGGGCTGAATTCAGCCTCCACTCCTCTTTTGACTGCAGAAACAGCATTCAGTCTTGACTATCCAGTTGGGTCTGACCCTGCTTAGGAATGGAGAGTGGCAGGAGATGGCAATCAAATGGAATAATCCTGCTATTACTGGCAGCTGAACTCCATCTCCTGTGTACTCCTTATTCCCTCTGGCAACATAGATACCTGGGAGTAACTCAGTGGATATGGGAGTGAATAGTGAAGGTCATAATGCAGTGTAGATATATGTCCCAGAAACACAGCCTTCCACAAGTATTTAGGAGATATGCTTGCATTAGTTCTTGAAATTGTGGCTCTAACATCTCTTGGAGTGCAAGTACAGACTTCACCATTATAAGGCAACTTGCTTATCAGTGCATGGGGCAGACCATGGGAGATTCTAGAAGCAGTAGCTATTTTACAAGGATTCCTTCAATAGAGCAGCTATGATTTGGCCATGAGGATTTATTTATATAGCTTTTGTTGGTGTAGTCACCTTATTGAACATGTAAAACATTGGATTAAGCCATAACAGGGCTAAATTATTAGAACATGAGCTAGCCACAGAGGTTAATGAAAATATAATTAGTACTGGTTGTGCTACATGCAGCTGAAAAGAGGGTCATAAATCCTATTAATCCTTCCTAGTTCAGGAATTATTGACCTGAAATACCATAATGGTATGGTCTGCAGTGTCAGTGAAGTACAAGTTGATGATGTTACTGATCTTCACCCATTTCATTTTGAAAATCAGGATGGCAAAACTAGTAGTTTTGCAGCATCGTGGTGCAGCATCATTGTGATGCAATGAGAAGAAAAGGAAGTGGTGAACAATTAATATTTAGTAATTATTCTGTAGTGCCTTGCACGTGATTCATAAACTGAGCTGTAGATGGATACCATGCATATCATTCATGACAGGCATCCATTTTAAAGATATCTTATTCAGTTTTGTAGTATAATATGAAGTTAGTAATACCTTTATAATAACTTCTCTCTGACACCCAAAAAAGAAAAAAATAAAACAAACACAAACCCCAGAAGCCCATGTCATGAAAAATGAGCCTGCTAGTTATATCTAAAGACATTTCCCATGCCTAGTTATGGGATTAGAAATGCAGAAAAGTAATGCTTAGCTTCAATTTTTCAAATAAAAAAAGAAAATTTGCAAATAAAAATAAAAGCAAAAACATGTCACACCCATATAATTCTAACTACATATGAATTAAAAGTTAAATATATTAATGTGAATTAATAGTTAAATATATTAGTACTTGCAGGCTTCCTGCCTGCCTGATTCACAATTTAACAACATTAAGACTTTTCTTTCTTTAGATTTCTTCTGACTGTTTTGGATATTTTTTTTTTTTAATTGTCTCCCTTATTGTTCATTACTAGCTAATCTGAGGAGGCTAATCCATTGTAAAGGCTAATTTGGGCACCACACTGGTATTCATTAGAAGCAATTATAGAAAAAATTTGGTGTACCTGAAAATAATTTTTTTGAGTCCACTCTTTAACGGGTATCCTAAGCAGCAGTGATTCTCTTTAGTTTGCTCATGGGGAAGAAAAAATCTCTAATATGAAGCAATGACACCCTTTGGAACGTCATGCATTCTTTAGAGGATTTCAGGTTTGCTTGGGTCAACTGTTTTAGCTGTTTTACACAATTTATGAAACTTTGTCCCATTCCTAGAAATAGACAGTTGTCTCCCCAAAAACATTAGCTAGGTTTTTAAGATATCAAAAATCACAATGTCATTATTGGATTTGCAGGGGGTACATTAAGAAATGTACTAGACAATGCATTCAACCAACACATTGAAACACCAGTGTATTGTTTTTGTGCCTTTAAGGGTATTTGGTTGCTGTGTTCAGCCCTAGGGGAAAATAAATAGTTAGTGAATAAAATCGCCCCTATGAAATTTAATAAAATGTTAAACATATCCCCAGATAGTAATGAAGTGTTAAGCTAAAAGTTAATGTCCTGCTGTATTGCACTGCTCAGCAGGACAAGAGCAGCACTCTGGTATGACAAACTGCAGCAAAATAGAGCACCATGCACACTAATAACTTCTCCTTTTCCAAGACCCCTATCCTTGGCTTTACTTGGAATAAATAAGGAAATAACAATTTAAATAATTCTCTTTCACATGTAGATCATATGAAATGGATATGATGAGGAAAATAAATGCATCAGCTCCTTTTTATGACTGCATCTTTACTGGAGATGAGAATTCTCAGGAGTGTACATTCCCCTAAGCCAAAAAGAAGTTTAAAATCAAATTTTTAATTTAAAATGAAGATTAATACATTTCTTTTATTAAGAAGGATGAGTTTTATCTTCTTGTAACTGTAAAAACCAGACCAAATGATTCCAGAAGTCATTCTGCACACTGAGTCTTGGTTGAGTGGAGAAGAAGAGGAATTTTACATAGAGTTTTAAAGTGAATATTGACTCTACTGAGGAAAATTGACGGTCTTAAAAATATTAACCCATGCTTTCATTCTTGACTCTATAACTGGTATTTTATGGAAAGATTATCCTCTGTCATGTTTTAAAGCTGGACCCTTGTTCAGCCAAAATTTGCAATATGCTACTGGTCACTTGAAAAGAAAAAACTTGGTGTGTTTTTAAACCCCCAAAAAACCCCCAAAGATTCATCAAGCAGAAACAATGAAGTGTTTTGGCGAGAGGGAAAATACAGGGTATTCAAAAATATCTAGAGAGAAATCTTGGGCAATTACCTTGCAGCTATGCACGAGTTCCATTTATCCTAGCAGAGTTCCAAGGAAGCAGAGGATCTGCGTATGTGAATGCAGCTTCAGGATTGAGTCTTTCTGGTGGGGACTTTGTCTTCATTCATACTGTAGTTCAGCACAGTCCTACCATGCCTAAAGAAAATTATATTGGTAAGACATAGAAAAAGGAAATATATGAACAGCATATTGCCTGTCGGCAAAACCTGACATAATACTTTTCAAACATAAAGCCATCAACCTAATTAAACTAGTTCTCAGTGTAAAATCAGTGTAAAGGTAACCTTAAAAACACTTTAGTGTAAGAAAACCAAGTATCTCATGTTTTATTAATAGAATGAGGTATTTGTAATTCATCTTTTCCTTCTATTTTGGATTATAATTCTAATGGTAAACTTGTGAAAATTGTCTTCTAAAAGGGAATTTAATATTCAATATCTCTGTCATCTTAAGCAGTCCAGTCTGTTCTCTAACAAATTATAATAATACTCTTTATACCTATATATTATAAACTTATGATTTTCTTATTGCTTAGATAATACACTTTAAAAAGGAAAAAAAATGGTACAGAATTAATTCCTTCAGAACTGAACTTTATGCTTGAGTGAACTTCTAGAATTTTGAAGACAGCTTTAATGGTCTTGTTAAATGATCTCTACCCAAAATAAATTCTAGGTGAGCTCACAATATTTCACTTTGTCAGAGAACAGTTTCAATATATAGTAAAATATAATTAAATCTCTTTAAAAAAATTGTACTAAGATCCACTTTACAATAGAGATGGTTTAAGGTTTCTGGAAAAAAAAATTCTTCACAGAATGGGAGGTTGGCTCATTTTAAATTTTGACAAGATTTAAGGGTTTGAATGCATGTAAGTTTCTTTTTCCCCCTGGATTTGCACCTTCAGGTCCCTGTCCTTGCTGTGCTGAGCCCCCAGAGCTGGATGCAGCTCTGCAGGTGGGGTCTCACCAGAGCAGGGCAGAGGGGCAGAATCCCCTCCCTCTCCTGCTGCCCACACTGCTCTGGATGCAGCCCAGGACACGTTTGGTTTCTGGGCTGGGAGTGCCCATGGCTGGGTCCTGTCCAGTCTCTCACCCACCAGCACTCCCAAGTCCTTCCCAGCAGGGCTGCTCTCCATCTGCTCTTTCCCCAGCCTCTGTTGACACCATGGGTTGACCTGACACATTGTGCAGCATCTTGCACTTGGCCTTGTTAAATCTCATGAAAAGCCCATTTCTTGAGCTTGTCCAGGTCCTTCTGGATGGTATCTCATTCTTTAAGTGTGTCAAACTCACCACTCAGCTTCACGTCATTGACAAACCTGCTGAGGGTGCAACTGATCTCACAGTCACTGTCATTGATGAAGGCATTGAACATGGCTGTTCTCCATACAGACACCTGAGGGACACGACTGTCCACCAATGTCCTTTGGCACAACAAGCCCTTGACCACTACTCTCTGATGCAACTACATGGATCTCCAGACAGGTGTTTGGAGTCACCTCTGATGAGTCAATGATAGGTTCTTATAGACATAAAACAGAAGAGGCAACTGTGGGACTGCAGTATATATAAAGTGTCATATACAATTCCCAGGCAGCTAGATTTGGTGTTCTATTACTTCCCTATATTCATTACAGGAACAGTTTTCTAAGCTGTGAGAAAAGTGAGGAAATAGCTGCTGATTAGTATCAAGTTTTGTCTTTGAGTTATTTCCAGTCTTGTGGTTGGTTTGTGTTTGGGTATTTTTTTCCCCTTTCTTATTTTAAATCACATTAATTATAAATTAAAGATTAATTCCTAAAGAGATATTGTAATTGATCGTTGAAGTATTTATATACATGCATATACACAGACACACATATGTGAGTTCTTTATATAGGCATGTGAAATAAATATTTATCTATGTATGAGATACATGTAATAACAGGCTACAATGGACTGGTTCACAGAATCACAGAATATCTGAAGCTGGAAGGGACCCATCAGGATCATTGAGTCCAAATCCTGGCAGGACATCTCCAAAAACCACATTATGTGCCTGAAAGCATTGTCAAAATACTTCTTGAATTTTGCCAGGCTTGGTTGGTGTGACCACTTGTAAGTGCCTGATAATAGGAGAAAGTCTTCAAAAAGTACTTCATCTTTATGTCTGCTTAGCATAATCACTCTTGAACACCTGAAAACTACGTGCTGGATGGACTGTGAACACTCTGCAGTGAAGTCCATAAAGAGGAAGGTGGAACTGGTGCAAAACGTGCAGGGGAGAGCGAGGGGCAGAATCCCTGACCTTTGCCTTTCCCCCCGCCACCACGGCCTGCTGCGGCACATCCTGAGGCCCCGGAGCCGACAGCCCGCCTGGGGAGAAACTGCACCCCTNCATCCCGGGACACACGGGCTGCCACATCCCGGGACACACGGGCTGCCGCATCCCGGGACACACGGGCTCTGCATCCCGGGACACACGGGCTCTGCATCCCGAGACACACGGGCTGCCGCGTCCCGGCCGAGCTGCGCCCGGCATCGGAGAAGGCATAAAAGACACTTCAAAACAACAGAAAAAAAAAAAAAAAAAAAA
>VYXF01012173.1:223597-263542 GCA_013397295.1 Polioptila caerulea | reverse complement strand
TTTTTTTTTTGTTATTATTATTATTATGAGGGTAGGACTGAAACCAAAAACTTTGGAAGCCAAATCATGCTCATCCATTCCAAGATCTGTTGAGGTAGGTTTTATCAAGTAAAGCTGGGAGTTTAACTTCTAGGCACCAGCATCTCAACCATTTATGCTAAGTCTTGTTTTTGTAGTCAGTGAATAAGAATTTAAGTAACTAAGGAGTGATTTATCTCAATAGAATGTAAACATCTAAAATGTGTCAGCTGAATTGACCCAAAAAGTGCCTGTTTCTGTTGCTTATCTATAAAAGCAGTTTAGACTTACTCAGAGGCAGATATGTGTCCTGTAGATATCTCAAGCTAGTTTAGAAAAATTCAAACAGTAGAAGTTATATATACCCCAGCTCTAACTTTGCAGTAGTGTTAAAATCACTCAACTAAAGCGACAAACAAGTGCAAATCTTTTCCTAATCAGTATGGATTAAAGTTCAAATTGGAAATCTGCACTGTCAGGCTAGAAGCAAAAATTATTTGAATTAAATGTAAGGAACTTTCTCCATTTCTCCACAGTCTCCACTTTTCTTTTATTTGCTATGTGGCTAAGATGCAAATATTCATTCTACCAAATGCAAGGAGTTAGAACAAGCAAGCTTTCTAGCTTAGTGAGGAGGACATTAGGCTAGAATGATCAGAAACCTGAAACTTGATCCACAAATCTTATCATAGTTCTAGTATTGTATAATTCTTCTACCCCAAAATGCAAAATACAGAGCCAATTCTTATATGGATCTGGGTCTTGTAATGAAAACCTGAACAAGCTGTGACAGACAAGTCTCAATGCAAGGGTGAAAAAGACACAGTGATGAATATCCAAGCTTTTGCAGTCTCCAAAGGTTTGTTGCTGTTGAAATATTTTTTTCAGTTTCAAGAAAATGAAATACTTAGGAATCACCAAAAGGATGCTTGTCTAGAAAGACTGCTGCTTCTTAAGACTTGTTTGAACAATCAAAAAAAACCAGAAGAGATTTTATGTACATATTAAAATATGTATCATTTTATATTACAGTTGATGTTACTGCTTATTCTGAATCTGTAAAAAACAGAGCAAGCCTGTTCTAGATAAGTCAGTAGTAATGTTTTATGATATTTGAACTGACATTTTGCAGGCACCACAGATTCAATTAGATTAAGTATTTCAGTATCTTTTCAAAATTGTAAGCATTTTCTCAAAATGTTCTCTATATATTGTGCATTATATGACATGATATTACCTTTTAAATTCTGGTAAAATTCTAAACAAATGCAATCCTTTGTTTAGACAACAGAATGTGCTGCCTATAAACTTTCATGCCACCTGCATGAATCTGAGAGCAGAATTCATAATGACACGGACACTGCCTAATCTAGGGTAAATCTTTTACTCCCTTCTAGTGGGATCTTTATCAGCAATGACCCAGAATGACAAGCAATCATTGGAACAAAAAGCTTGTATAGAGAGACTAAAACGTTCAGTGAGCCTGCCCTCCTCCCACTTGATGGCTACATCTCTATTCTCAAAATGTTTCCAACTGAGTGTTTGGGCACATTATACTTAAGGCTTACACAGATGCAGAGAAAAGGGAGGCATTGTATTTTCTTTTTCTTTGTCTTTATGTTTCTCTCCTTAGAACTACATGGACAGAATCTTAGCTAGTGTGAATATCTGTAGTCCTAAGCAGCCCACTCTGATGCATCCTTCTTGTTGTTATCTGCACAGAGGAATGCAGAGTTTTTGTATGCAAATTATTTTTAGAAGAATTTTTTTCATGAACCAGACTGCTGTATACATACAGTTATTTGTGTTCATATCTATCTTGACAAAGTATATTTTATAAAACTCTTTCAGTGTTGTAAAAGAAAATTGTTGTCAAGTTACCTCACAGTATTTTATTTCAATATAATATATACCTCTGATCTCTGCCTTCAAATAATGTTCATCTATTATGAATTTGGTTTAGGCTCTTTATTGTTTAATGTGTTCTGAAAACATCCTGAATTACATTGTAATGATTTGTTCTCTGTCTTGTAATTGTTATGTTACAGGTGAAACTGTGAGTGACCATATGTAAGACTAAGGAATGAATGAATAACCTCTGTCCTTCAGTGCCAGGATAACGAACCTTAAAACCTAGAAAAGAACATGGAATGGCAAGTTAGATTTTCACTTGGGATGAGGAATTCTAGGGGGTATTGAAAGGAAATGCATGAGGCACATATGGAACCATAATTCTGCTGTCTATAATATGCCAAACAGGACAATTCACAAGGGGGAGGATAAGCCATGTATTATAGAAGGCAGCAGTAAAATGACTTCACCCTATAGCAAGGGGAAAGCAAAAAAGAATTGCTTTTGTATGTCCCTAGGCTCATCCTAGCACAGGGCTAAGTTTAAAAGCTTGGTCTTTCTCTCTTTGAGTAGAGTTTTTAATCTGTTTTAGCTGCTTTGCCCTTGGAGTGAATGAATAAATTTTTCTGATGGAAATAGAGTGTCTAAGGATCTGTCTGAATAATGTGATTAGTATAAACAGTAGTGAAATTTTGTCTCAATAGTTATTTTCGACAAATAGGAATTAAATAAATCAAATTAAAAATAAGAATCAAATCATTAAAAGAGTACAGAAGCTAAAAGAAAGCAGGAATAATAATAATAAAAAAAAAGCAGAATCAATAGACATGTTGATCTACTCAGTTTTATGACAGAACTTTGGGGATATGGACTGCATTTGGGCTATTTCATGTCTGTAGTTACAATAGAGAGATGATATAGACTACAGCAACTTACAGGGCTTATCTCATACACGTGAGTGCCTCATAAGTTATTAGTACCAGAAGCCATAATGAGTTATGTCACACTACTCTTACATAGCCTCCAAAAACTGTAAGTCCCTCCAAGCCATGAGCAATATCATTAACTCAGCACGTCTTCAGTCTTAGAGATTGTATCCAGATTTTGAGAATTTTTCTTATACTTCGCCAGTGATGCATGAAAACTAGTAATGAATATGAGAATGTAAGGCTGATGCAAATACCCTGACCTACATAGCTCTCTACGTAGCCAAGAAAATATTTCTCTTTCTCTCCATTTTAATTCAACCAAGGACTAAGTTGAACTTCAGAAGTTTATTAGATCTATTCTTAAAAGTGTCTATTTTTCAAGATGCAAGGTATCCACTGTTTCTCAGTGGCTTTCATAAGACCTGGATATTGTTCTGCAACTAAAAGATTGTCTTAATTCTTTCAGCAGCATGAATTCATGATCCACACTGAAATTTAAAAACTTTTGATCCCAGTTTACCCTACCTCTGGATGGTCTTTTCTTTTCTATTTATTATGTCTATAATATTTTTTAGGCTACAGTTGAAGATCAAACTGATATATTACATTTCTTCTGTGGAGATAACACTATATAGCTAAATATAATTAAAACAGATTTTAAAATACTTATAAAGAAGATGAGTTGACTCAATTTTCATTAACACTCACTGTACATTAGTGTATGTATTTAGTCTCCTCAACTAGCTGCTAAAGAATAGTGGAATAATTATTGATTTTTTAAAAAGCAAATAAGTATTTCAGTATGGTGAAAAGGAAATCTAAAGCTTGTGTGGAATCACACCAGTAGTTATTGTTTTTTGGCTTTTATTGTTGTTGGGGGGAGGGTCTATTAAGACATGATTTTACATGTGATAGTCTAGTTATCAGTTCCTATTTATCTTTTGTAGGGTTGTGGGTTTTTTGTTTGTTTGTTTTACTGTGCTAATATAATTTAGAAAAACAAGAAAAGACAAATTATATAATTAAATCAGTACAAAACCTCCCTAGCCCTTCAAAATATTCTTGTGTTACTTGAAATTTCTCACCTTTCTCATTTTTATTCTGGTTATGGTCATTTGACCTACATTTCAGAGATCAAGAGCTTATGATTGGTTTCTTGCACTGTTATCAAGTACATTTCAAAAGATCTACATGATTTTAAAAAATATATTGTACTTCACAGATACATTTATTAATAAGTCAGTAAATAGTTCAAGAGGTAAAATTTAAATCCCAAGTAACCTGGAAAATCTGAGTAGATATTTATAAGGCTAGATACATTTGCTTTTTTAGTCAAAATAATTTTTGTCTTATTTAATAGACTTTTTGTTTAAATGTAAGTAAATTTTACTATGGATAAGTATAAGAAAAGCAAAAATATTAAAGAACGGTGAAGTAGATACACGTAAAGGGGTGCTCTCTTCTGTTGATTAGCAGTTTTAGGGAAGATTTGGACTTTTTATTAAGAGTAAATGTTAAATATGCACAATCTAGTTTCATCTAGTTTATGTTTATACACAGTACATTTTCTGTGTTTAAAAAAAAAAGATAATTAATTTTCCATGGTAAAAAAAATAAAACAAAATCAATATATTTATCCCATTTGTTGTTTTGTTAACTCTCTTATGCAAGACATCAATGGAAGTAGTAGAATTTTTATAGAGTTAGCAAACTTGGGTCATCTTGCTGGGTGAGCAGATATATATATATAAAAATGAAGCTTGCCAAACCTGTGAGCCGTGATGAAGGAGCTTAATTAAAGTTCATGGACAAATTAAAAGTGAAAAAAATAGAACAGCAAGAAAGGCATTAATTAAGAAAACCTGTATCTTAAAAAGAGCAGACCCAAGGGTATCAGTACAGTAATAAGTAACAGCAGGGGTGACCATCAGACAGAAGATAAAATAAAGAGTAATATGGGGTAAGAGAGCAACCTGTCCAGGTGTAAAGTTGTTATGAAGTCCACGACTGTGGCTCAAGAACAGCACTGAAGTGCTCAGTTGGAGCACTGGAGTTGTGTGGGAAAACCTATCCTTTACTTGTGCCAAGAAAAGGTCCCATGAAAGTATCTGTTTCAACTCAGAATGATTTTTGTTTATCTTTTTCACAGCACTACTCTTGCATGCCTTTTCTTAGACTTTCAGATCCATTTAATAAATAAAAACAAGGTTTATATTTCATGCAAAACAAATATAAATAAAAATAAACAGTATTTTGTCACACAGAAGAGAATACATTTCTGAAACTCTGAGATTTTTCTTTAGGCTTCATTAGACAATATGCTTTGCAGGATACTTTTATATTTCAGTCTTCACAAAAACTATTCTGATTTGTATCTACTAGATTCTCTACATTTTCTTAAGAATTTTTTGAAGGTTATCTCATTTTCTTAGGAGTTGGTGAGGTTTATCCCTGCTTCCCCTCCAGCCCTCCCCACCATTCCCCCCCAGCTCCAACAGATTCATAGAATCTTAGAATTGTTTAAATTCTAAAAGACCTTTAAGATCATTAAGTTCAAACCTTGACCTAGCACTGCCAAGTCCATTGCTAAACCCTGTCTCTAAGTACCACATGTACACATCTCTTAAGTATCTTTTGGGATAAGACTAAACTGCTTCCCTGGGCAGCCAATGCTAATGCTTGACAACTCTTTCAGTGAAGAGATTTTCTCTAATAGACAATCTTCCTCTGACATAAGTTGAAATTATCTCCCTTTATCCTATTCAGCAAGATGAACCCAGTTTGTTAGCTCTATAAAAATTCTGTTGATTGGGAGAAGAGACCAATCTTCACCCCTCTGTAACATCCTTTCAGGAAGTTTTAGAGAGCAATAAGATTTCTCCTGAGCCTCCTTTCCTCCAGGCTACACCACTCCAGCTCCCTCAGCTCCTCCTGATGCTTGTGCTGTAGACCTTCAACCAGCTTTGCTGCACTTCTCTGGACATGCTCCAGCATCTCCATGTCCTTCTTGTACTGAAGGGTCCAGAACTCTGCCAGGTTCAGAGGGAAAATCCCTGACCAACACTCCAAGGTCCTTTTCCCCTGGGCAGCTTTCCAGACACTATTCCCTAAGCCTGTAGTGCTGCATGGGCACCCAAGTTCAGGACCTGACACTAGTCATGAGTGACCTGCTTATATTGAACCATTACTGTAGAATCCACAGATATTCACCATAATTTTTCTCTAGATGAGAAATATACTATATATTTGAGTAATTCAATTTTCTTGTATACATATTTCTGTCTGTAATAGGTGGTTCATTAGACATGTTTACACTGTTCCTGATGCTCGTTGAGAGGAATCTCATGCTGTTTCATGCTAATAGAAAACTGATGAAACTTTGCTGTTTCAAGCAATTAATATTAACTATTTTTTGTCACCACTGTAGTTGTCATTCTGTTCTGTGATGACAGCAGATGTAGTAAGACTGTGGTAAAGGCAAAATGGGCAGTGGATCAGAAAACATTTTGTAGTCCCTGTTAAATTCTTGCCCTTAATACAACTGCTTTGTTTTTGCAAATAGATGGCTATGATTTAATACAAGACATAGACATTTTCAGAAATCACTTGAAATGGATATTAATCAAAACAGGACAAAAATTAATTTTTAACTGTGGTACTTTTAATGCACTGTTTGATTTTAGAGAACTAGCTCCGTATCTAGCTAAAATTAATTGTTAAGAAGACTAATGTAGAAATGATAATAAGCATGTGTCACATGTTTCTTTTCCTCACATTCTTTCATAGGAGGGACCATACTGGAGAAGATGGTAAATGTTCCTCAATACCACCTAGAGATATTTTTCAGTGTTTTGTCTGATTCTGCTTTCACTTCTTGCTAATTCTAAAGCAGTTGAAAATCCAGCTAGTACGGTGGTATAGGTATAATATCCTTCTCAGGATGTCCGAGAATCTTTCTCAACATGTTATTTAACATTTTGCTTCATTATATAGTTAAAATAAACAACACTAAGATTGCAGATATAAGAGAACTTATTTTCTAGAGTTTTATTTTCTCATGGAAAACACAAAAATAAACTCATTTTTAAGGTCATATAACATACATTTCTTTTTCAATTTGTTCCTAAACCTTTTCCCCTTGTTACCTAAATTTATTTTAACCTTGGGCTTCTTGAGACCTGAAGCAGAAGGCTTCAAAGTGTTATAAAAACTTTATCCTTTTTAAATCTAACTAATTTGAATGCAAGTTCCTTACAAGCTCAAAGAGTGTTGGTTGTTCTCATTGAAGTTTATAATGCCTTAGATATTCAAATTAGCTTTATGCCTTCCATTTGTTATGCAGATTTGCAAACTTTATGTATCACATGGTTTATCTACATTAATACAGCTTTCACTAACAGGACTTAAAGGAATAGATGTATACTCTAAAGATGCACATTTTTAGTACCTTGAATTATCATAACATGAAAATGCTGTGTATTGCTCTACTCTAATCAGACTCATTTTTATATGGTTGTTGAAAGCCCTTTTGCATTCCATTCTGTGTCTGGAGGTCTGTATAAAACTGATTGAGAAAAAAACCAAAGTGAAGACACCTGCTGGCTTATAACACAAATACGAAAATATCTTAGAGCCTGCTGAAAGGAGAATTGGAACAATATGTCATTACTGAAGGCTCACTTGCAAGTTCTAATGTATTATAATGAAAACAGTATGACAAACCTAATGAGACAGTGAAGATTTGGGTAATTGTTCCTACAATGTGTGGTAACTTTTCCAGCCGTTATTGGCAAACATAAAACCTAATGAGATTTTATTAATTTAAATGCAGTACATCTGCAAAACATTTCCTTAGTTGCAGTCTCCTCTGCTAATCTCCCTTCCCACACGTACTTGATCCTTTTAAGTTAATTGTTCTGCATAGTACACTTTCTAAACAAAACATACAAAGCACTTACCATAAATGTGCATTAACTTATTTTGCCAAGGCTTACTTTTTGTGGGTACATATCCACATTGGTTGGATAGATTACAGCTTCTTTCCTCTCTGTGAAAGTGTGTATAATGGAACTTTATTTTTACTTGAAATTTGATTAAGGCAGCATCTTCACACAGAGCCCAATTTTGTCACTGTTCTTCACATTACTCTTCCAGGAGTCCTATGGAAGCAATTCACATTTTGAAAGAGTAATATTTACTATGACTGAATAAGGTCAATATAGTCATACTTTAGAACATCAATTATTTTTTTTTTTTTTATACAAGCTTGTTGATAAGTAAAACATATATCATGTTTATTGTCTGGCTTTTTATTTCCTTAGCTTAATAAATCCAAAAAGTTTTAAGAAAGATTTCATAAATAATATACTATCTGATGTAAAGTTTAATTGTGTACTTAACATTTCTAACTGTAACCAAGCATGAAAATATCAATAACTAAATTTTGCTATTATCATTTCTTTGAGTATCTACTGATTAAAAGGTGTGTTTAAGTGTGATCTTCATCAATATTCTCCTTGAAACGTTGATCTTGGATCATTCTGTAAGTTCTGTTTTTGAAATTCTAGTATCTTCTCATGGCAACCATGTCAGTAGCTCAGGTTCAATGTTTTGGAAAAAAAGGTCTTTTCATTCCTTCCAGATCTCCCTTCTGCTGTCTTTGAGCTATCAAAATGTTTCAGGTCCAGGAATTAAATGCTATCTTTGATCTGAACTCTGTTACAGACAGTTATATTTGGCTTATATATTCTTTTTGCTCATTAGTCCTGAAAAACCCACTATTTTTATGCAGCTATGTGTCTGATTAATTTTTTGCATGTTCAGATAATCTTTCTTAATGCTTGCTTTGATAATTTAAAACACCCACAAACCTACACCACTACCTTCCTGAAAATGTTTTCAATTGGAATTGAACAAGGAACAAGGGGAGGTTTTCTATGTTTACTATGTCATGACAAACATCAAGGTTGACAATCCCTTTGATAGGCCTTTTTGTTTGCTTGGTTATTTAAGGAGAGTTTGGGGCAGGGTTTGTTTATTTTCCATATGTCTCTCATTTTCTGTCTAATTTTGGGGGTTGCAGTTTCCTTGGAGTACAAGCTGTCTCCCTGCCTCATGTTTGTGTAATGCATGTACTTAAGTGATATATAAATAAAGTCATAAATAACCCCAAATGTGGATATATAAATTAGTAATAGATATATAGATAGATGTATCTATAAATCCCAAAGTAGATATACGTTACTTATGCTGTGTACTCAACGGGAAGCAGTAGGTACCTCATTACAGAGGCATCTAGAAAAGATCAGATAGATGAGTTGCCTTCTGAAACCACTATTTCTCTCCACTACTTATAGAAGCAGTCAGTAGTAGCTAAACCTTAATATTCCATCTCATATCTATCTGTTCCTATTTCCAGTGTGGTGAATCCCAAATATATATAAACTTACAGAAAACGTCAGTTTTCCTTTTCTTTGCTCACAGTTAATTTATTTAAGTAACCAAAGAAATATCTTTCAAATAAATTAATTTCATATTTTAGTATAAATCCTTCTTTAAAAAGTGTAAAAAAAAATCTTATTTTAATATTTTAATAAAAACCAAATATATACAAAAGTGTTGCCCTTGCCATAATGACTAATTTGTTACTCATTCACTCAGAATTAAATGCACTTCAGATAGTGCTGATTTCTGGTTCATTTTCTCTGTTGTATTTAGTGCTGGATCTTTTTCAAGTTACAATGTCATAAAAGGATGACAGGAAAAGTCTTGACTTTGCAGTCTCGGATGAAAGAGCATTTCTGGATGAAGGTACCCATAACACACTGCCAAATCATGGCACAAAAAGCAATAGAGCTGTCATGAAGTTCAAAAATTATATTGTCTCTGCTAGAATAACTGGGAAGAGATCATATTCACTTTTCCCCTGAGTTTTGCAGGTCATTTTGGATTTATAGCATGGCTTTTTATTATAGTTTGTAGAACTTTTAGGGACTGTAGTCATTTTTATCAATTATTCTTTCACTTGGTCAGAAAGTCCTGCATAATGACATCACAAAATGTGACAAAATTAATTAAATAATTTCTCTTAATTATGCATCATACTTTTTCATGCTCTTGACAGATATCTAAGAGGCAGGACATAGACCCAAAGCCAAAGTGAATTTCAGACTTAGAAAGCACAGAGCACCTGCGAGCACAGGAGGCACAAACAGGAGACTTCTTTCTTGTAGCCTAATTCTTGTTGGAACCACATCTGGCCATAGCTAGACTCTGATCTGAACCCTTAACTCACCTGGTAAAACTATGGGAGATAAACTGCTCTGCTCTGGCTAATACATTCTCTTAGCCTATACAAAATCAAAATTTCTACAAAGTGTCTGACTTTCCTAAGCAGGAATAACTTGAACTCTGCAGATGGAATTGGGAATATTTGAGGATCTGACAACGGGTGAGACCAGGGAGTGTCTTTCTACCTATGCTACTAAAAGCCATAACGCCTAAGGATTATACAGACTAGTAATTCACTGCTGTCAGGAACTTCCTAATAGAGATGAGAGCGTCTGAAGAGGGATACACTACTAAAACTCTCACAGCCAAAGTACATAAATGCAACCATCTTGTTGGGTAGTAAATTCTTTTCATTTTAATTTTTGTTTGAATGTTAAGGTAAAATGCTGAATATTTTTACAACAATTAGATCAATGCATTTTTGTTATAATGATTCTCCTTAGTTCTAGCAGCACTGCATCTGAAAAGACATCTTTGGGCAAAAAATTCCAGTTGAAGCTCATATACATAGCTTCCCAGTGAAATACTCTGGATAACTCAGTTTGTACTCTTGCACCATTTGTATGACTGCGTGCAGCCAAAGGCAGGGAGAGGAGTGTCTGCTTTTAGCAAGCCCCTGTAGACTAATTGTAGAGTAAAGTATATTAAATAACCAGTAGGAAAAAAATAAAAAAAAAAAGAGAGTCTGCCAGGCAGGACAACAGCCAAGGGAGACTTTAATCAGCAACCAGCAGCCTTGTTTTTACCCTGAAGACTGCATAAATGAGAAAGGTTTTGGAGGCCTGCCAGGGAAAAGGAGTGCTGAGGTTAGTAGAAGCATGACAGTTTCCATTTTCTCAATCCCTCCCCCTCACAGATTCTCAAGATTTCCCTCCTATATTATGCAGCATTTATTATTTTTATTATTATTATTATTATTTTTGTTGTCACTAATATTATTATTCAAATGTCTGCAGTTGGAAGGGACCTACAAGGATCATTAACAATCATAATTACAATAATAATGATAATAATTCTTATTATTTTACTACTTAAATGATAGTAGTTGTAAGTCATGCCTGAAATGTGTGATTCCTAAAATCTGGAAGAATTGCAAACAGAAGAGATTCCCAAGAAAATAAATTCTTGTTGGATTCCATAGAAAAAACTCTTTTTACTTCCAGAGCATCATGTTCTTTTCTGTTGGGAGAGATTTCTGGAGGTCTTAGAGCAAGACCCAATTCGTTTTTAGATCAGGCTTTTCAAGGCTTTTTTCATCAATATACCACTCTCATTTCTGCTTCTGTTTAAAAATGCAGCTCTCATAGTCCCCTTCACCTGAGAGATGAATTTTACTTTCCTACAGTTCTTCCTGTGCCTTGGCTGAACATTTTGTTATATAATTTTAATATTTTAATAATAGTGAATGTACATGTGCTTTGGCATGACTGCATGTTAAAATCTAACTAATACTATCCCAAGCCTCAACGCAGCCTGTCTTCACTGCATTCTTCATGATTGCAAACCTGGAGCTCAGTCTGTTTTAACTCACCAATTTTTCAATGAGGGAAATCCCAACAGACTAGAAACAGGTGCTGCAAAATGTCCATGCCTATATAAAGGCTAGATGTGAACAAAAAACCTTATTTTTCTTCTCCACCAGACATGCCAAGCCAGCGGCCCAGCAAGTGACAAATGTAACACCTATGCAAGTCAGACTAAATATGGCCAGTCTGACTTCACCTATTTGCATCTAGAAGTAGTGAAAGTAGTCCCAGTGGCAATCAATTAGTAGAGGGATTGCAGGTGAGATGATCTTAAGAGCATGATAAATGCAATTTGTCTCTAAGCTCTTTAATTTATCACATAGATATCACCGTCACATAATGTGTGGATGATACTATATCTCTTAGTGTAACCCTATTTTAGACACTAGGGGATTCTAGTGATTCTACTGTACTTCCATTTTTGAGTGTATTTGTAGTACAGAAATATTTAAAAACTGATCTGGTTAGTTTTTTTATTTCCTTTCTAGATTTTAGTGAATGTTTTGGCCAGCAGACTGGTATCTCGTTCTTATTAAAATCCTCATGCTGCTGTAAACGGCTGAATGCAAAGGACTGTGTAATTCCTCCAATTCAGACAAAATTTAGAGTGTTATATATGTGCCTTTCTATGCGTGTCCCCATTTTTGTTTCAATCTAATTAAATTATATGTGTATATTTTACATTTTGTCACATTATAAGCCAAGCCTGGTTTACCTTTTAAGCAAAATCCCTATTGCCAAAACCTGTAAAACACAACCTTACCTATATGTACCATATATTCTAGTTTAACTTGTGGGATTTTGTAGCTCTTACTAAAAAATCTGTCCTTTATTAGAAAGTAATTTACTTTTCTACTTAACAGGAATGACCTACCGAATGAAGACCAGATGATCATATGATATGAACCAAGACTTCAAAAGGGAAACTAAATTTTCTATTCATTTACTATGATGCATGTCATAACTAATTCACATGGTGTTTTTATAGATGTAGAATAATGTGCAATAAATTAATAGTTTAAACACCACTCTATACCAGAATAATCAATCAAAAATGACAGCTGATTGATTTCTTCTTTTAGATGAAAATTTAGCCATTGCTAAATTGATTTTAATATTTTTTCTAAAGGTGATTTGAAAGTCATATGTTTATAGAAAGCTAATTTTTTACATACAGAAGGATGACTGATTTTGACTACTACTATCTCTTCCCTTTTTCCTACTATAATGTGAGAAAATCTTCAATTTCAAATTCACAGCCAGAAAATTCACCAATAAAATTAGGAGGATTTTCCAAGAAGTTTCAGTTGTAAAAGTTGGCAAATATTTTCCTGTTGACTAAAACTTCTGAACTTCAGTTGGCATATTTCTTTTGAATGCAGTAGTGAACGCCTGCTATACTATGAAGAAAAATAGGTGAAAAACTCCCTTGGGTCCTATGATTGTAGAACTCAGGTACTATAACTAGCAAGAAACATATGGTTCCACAACACTGAAGCATTTTAAAATAAACATTAATACAAGTTGGGATAAAATTCTTATTAGGAATACAGTTTTAATCATGTTAACTGTTGTTGACATTGGTACTTAAAACTGTTTCATAGATCCTAATGAAAAGAAAAAAAATCTGTTTAATGTGAGATATGATGAATGGATGCCATTATCTGTATTATTTACAGTAAAAAGTCATCTCCTAAAAAATGAGTATTATTTTGGTTTCATGAAACATAGTCTATAAATATTTTTAATTGCTTTCATGATAGTTTCAGTCTGCTTGTTACTAATGTCTAGTCATTTACTTGTTCTAAAATATGGTTGCTGATTTATAGATCATACTAACCTCAAGTATCTTCTGTAAGGAAAGCTGTGATTCTTAGGCTGTGTAATCATAAGTGTTTAATTGACCATTAAAAAAGGCAGCCATTTCTTTATAGTCAACTTGACTAAACACAGAAAACCAGAATTTTTTATTAGTATATTCTAGTACCTATGCTACAGTACTGAAGTGTAATAGTGTAAGGGATGCCAACAATTCACCACCTAGAAGGTCAGCTTTAAAATAATCTTTCAATCTGATGTTTTTTCTGGGTGAGCAGCTTTGTCATGAATTCACAAATACCACAGGAACTGTATTAATCGGTCTCTTTTCATAGGCTATGAAACATAAGATCACATTTTGAAGAATGCATTCCTTCTTAGATTTTTTTCATTCTATCTACAAAAATAATATCTAACCTGATTGTATCATTGAGATAATATTCACATTCCCAAGAACTGTTTTCAAAACTCTATTTTAGTTTAGGCATATCCGACAGAACAATGGCAAATAATAAAATAATGTCCAGACTCACCTACCAAATTTATTTATTTATTTAATAAACACTGTTAAACTCATCAGTTTGAATTTTAGAGCTGGACAATGAGGGTAAATCTTATCTTCACAATGGAAGATACTGGTGTATTTGTCTGTTTCATGTGTCTGGGGAGGTTTAGCTTAAATATTAGGAAAATATTATTAATGGGAAGGGTTGTAAAACTGTTGGAACAGGGTAGTGCTGGAGTTGCTACCTCTGGAATTGTTGAAAAAAGATGTGTATATGGCACTTGGAGACAGGGTATATTGTTGAGCATGGTGGTGGTGCTGGGTTGACATGATAATCTTAAAGGTCTTTTCCAACCTTGACAATTCTATGATTCAGTGATTCATTTAGCTCCTGCTACTTTTGCATGTGTCATTCAATTAATGCTTTGTTTGATTCTATATTGAGTCACATGTACTTGAATTCAGTGAACACCTGTTAATAAGGACTTTATTTATTTTTGTTGGCAATCCAGTTCAGTAGACAGAGCTTAGAAGCAATCCTTCCATGATACTTCCATAATGAGAGGAAAAATATTTGATTGTGTGTGATCAGTGTGCCTGACTTCAGTATAACTTCATTATTTAGTTTGGGAAAGTTTAGTCACTTGGGCTCTCAGCACACTTATAAGTTTAAAACTTTGGGGTAGCCAATAGGGAGGCTAGCTTCAAGCTATGGGATTTGAAACACCTGACAACTGGAAACCCATGTGCCAGATTCAGAAAAATAATTAGATGTTTCAGTTTTCAGAGAATCATTGTTATCTGGCAGACTCATTTTGCCAGAAGATTCCTTCACTCTGCTGACATGAGTCCTATTCATCTGAGTACATGCTGATGTCTTCAATATAGATGTCCAAATCTCACCTAATCATGTTAGATACCATTATATTTAAAAGATGCCTTTAGGGCATGGTTCATCTCATCCTAGAGTAGACATAGACATTCAGTCAGATAAATTAGGCTCTTGAAGTACTTATTGCTCTCCATTGACTAGAAAATGACCCTGTAATGACTAGCTGGAATGTAAAAGTCTGTGTTGCAGGTGTCTACATTTAGATGAAATTAATTTCTTCCCAAGGATGGCTTTTAGCTGCCTCATCATAGTGCCATGTGTGATTTCTTTTTTTTTTTTTGCTGAGGCACCTCACAGTGCTGCTAGATATGAAATAGGATGACCTAAAAAATGGCATTATGTAACCTCTGTTTAAGTAACTGAATTCCTCCCCAAAGTCTTGAATATCTACTTAAACCTCTAGATTGATTCATAGTCTAGAAGGAGTATTGGGAAATGGAATTTTACGTAACCATTCACGAACTGGAACAATTCTGAAAGCCAGAAAATGTTAGCACACAAATTGTCTTTGTCATCTGGAAAATGGAGTAACTTTTTATAAACTCAAAGCTAAAGATTTTCCAGAGCTGCCTTTTAATCTACAAAAAATGAGGGTTTGTATATATCATCTCAAGACAGTTGAGAATTTATAACAAGATTAATTACAAGTTTTGCTCAAATTTCACATAGAATAATCTTTTCAGTTATCTATTCTCTTGTAATTTAAGACCTGTGTATCTGACATTACCTTGAAATCCAGAAAACATTTCAAGCCACTTAATTTACAGGTCAGCTTAGGCCTCTCCCTGATATAGAATCATATATAATGGTTGGAATTGGACAAGACCTTAGAGATCACATAGATCCAACCCTCCTTCTATGGACATCGACACCATTCATTAGACCAGGTTGCTCAGAGCCCCATCCAATCCTTGAACATTTCCAAGGATGGGGCACTCATAACTTCTTTGGGAAACCTGTTAACTTGTTCCAGTGTCTCATCAACCTCATAGAAAAGAATATTCTTCTAAAATCTAACCTAAATCCCCCCTTTTTCATTTTAAAACCATTCTCCTTTGTCTTATTAGTACCTTCTTATGTAAAAATTCTCTCTTTAACCTTCTTCTATACCCCTTTAGGTACTGGAAGGCTGCTATAAGGTGTCCCAGGTTCCTTCTCTTCTCCAGACTGAATAGCCACAACTCTCTCATCTTGTCTTCATGTTTCTGCTATAATTTGTGGCCCAGAGCTGAACACAAAATTCCCCACATGTGTGGCATCTCACATGGGCAGAGTATGGTGGGAGAATCGTCTCCCTTGATCTGATGTCCACATGTATTTTGATGCAGCCCAAGATGCAGGTGGCCTCCTGGGCTGTGGAGACATGCTGTTGGATTGTGTCATCCATGAGAACCCCAGCTCCATTCCACAGGGCTGCTCTCAGTGAATTCTTCTCCCAGTACTCATGTCAGGGATTGGCCCGAGCCAGGTACTGCACCTTGCACTTGGCCTTATTAAACCTCATGGGCCCATTTCTCAGCCTTGTCCACGTCCTTCTGGATGGCATCCCTGCCTTCTGTCATATCAACAGCACCACTCAGCTTCATGCCATCTGCTAACTTGCACTCAACCTTACTGTCTATGTCACTGATAAAGATATTAAAGAGCTCTGATCCCAAAACAAAGCCTGGGGGGACACCACTTACCTCTAGTCTCCACCTAGACATAGAGCTATTAACCACGACAGTCTGTCTGGATCCAGACAGCCAACTCCAGGCCATGCATCCAACCTGTGTCTCTTGAGTTTGGAGATAAGTATGCTGTTAAACACCATATCAAAGGCCTTATAGAAGCTTAAGTAGATGACATCAGCCACTCTTCCCTTGTCAACTGCAGATGAGTGTGGAAGGGAAGAACAAATACAAAGACAAACACAGATTGAAAAGGCAAGTACAAGAAATTATCTAGTTGAAAAACTGAGAATAAAATTAGAAATTAAATTGGAAAAAACCTTTTTGAAGTGTATAACACCAACTTTGAACAAAAAGCTACACCAAGCATTAATAAAACAGAAATATTCAGGAGATGTAGAGCAAATAAGAAGCTACTGTGTAATAGGAAAGGCTGGGACAGCCTTGGAGACATAACTAAGAGAAGAGCAAGGGTATTGCAGAGATGACGGTCAACTTTTCAAAAGTTTCTGCTTTTCTGTAAAAGTAAATAAAATCAGTATGAATCCAAGTGTTAGAATTTCAAAATCAAAGTGAACTTGTTTTATAACTAAGAAAATACCACACGTGACCATCTGTCTTACAGGAATATTATATGTAACTGTGTTACATTTGCAAAGTTGAACAATAAAATTTAAGGAAATGCTGTAAACAGTGTTTACTAATTTAACACAGCTGTCTTCCTACAGGCATAATGAATAGTATTTCTAACTACATGATGCAGTTTCAATGCTGATATTGTTGTTACTATTGAAAACTTTCATTAGATTCAATGGCGTAGGTGGAAAAAGACATGAAATGTTGGACATGCATGTACAAAGTTTGTTCTTCTTACTTGAACACATTTTAATTTTTTCATTGTAGATAAACCCAAGAAACACAAAGATGTTCCCATAGTCCAAGCAAATAAATACTGTTCCAGAGAAGCAGATCCTTTCACTGTCTCTCATTCATGTCTTCTAAGTAATAAGGAGAAATCACTTATATCAGTGTCTTAATGTTTTAACACTAATTATGTAATCCCTCTTTCCATGGTGGCGGACTTCTGAGTTGGTGTTTCTTTCATTTACAAAGATGTATATGGCTTAGAATTTTGACTGAGACTATAGAAAATGAGCTTTAAATACATAATTTTCAAAACCTGGCATTTTAGGTGAAAAATCAGAAAAAAAATATTTTAAACTTTTTCTGTATGCCTCAATTTTCATTCACAAGGTGTGAAAGCAAACATTAATATTTTGGAAGGGCCATCATTATAGCCTCAGAGTAAAGCTTAGACAAAAATTTATGATACTGTCTTCAGAGCAAAATATGTAGCAAGAAATTTCTAGGGCTTATGATCACACATTGTATCATGTAGGGAAAGAAAATATTAAGTAGTTACTAATAAATGTAGCTACTGTTATCTGCATTAGATGAGGAAAAGCTCAATTAAAAAGTAGTAGATGATTACATATTTAAGGTCTTTTGCAAGTTATGTTTATGACAGAAGGAGAAAAGATTTAGGTATGGTAAACCCTTACTCCTGGCGTTCCTTAAATTTCAGATGTTCACCTTCACATATTAACACTATGCTATTAACAAAGTTTCTGTGTGTGATCATCTAAGCCTATAGATGTTTTTCTTTGATTTGAATTAATGACATAAATGAAAATCATCTTATATTTTGTAGAGATACTGCTATGGGATGTCTTTGAATTGGGAAAAATATACTGCTAAGAAAAAAGCATCTTTTTGAAATAATTTAATATATATGTGTGTATGTATATGTTATAGTCACACCATACACATATATATGTATACATATATATGTATTCATAATTGTATATTATCATGATAATTATGTTATTGTAATTAATATCCATTAACAATTATATATATTATCCTGTATAACAATCTTATATTTTAAAACTTTAAAAGTCTATATTGTGACAATCTTTTTATGGGTGTTATATTCTCCTTTGAATCAGAAAAATATCCATGGTGCTATGTGTCTCTTCCAAAATTCAATGTCTATTTTCACTCAGCTCAGGTTTTGACATCTAGGTATCCCAATTTTAATGCTTAAACTTTTTTACAATAATCAGGTGGGAAAGCAATATTTGTAATTACCTTGAAAATAGTTAAAATTAGAATGCATCAGAATATATTTTATCTTGCCAGGACATTCTCCTAATATGATAATATAATAAAACTTATTCCAAAATATCGTAATAATGGAATATGTGACATATCTCTATGTGTTTGTGTAGAATGAAAAAAAAAATTTGAGTGCCCTTTTAGCTGGCAAATAATCAAGCATTTTTTGGGTAACTGCTAATCCTTTCTTGTGAATCTTCCATTTCTACCACTGCAGGCAATCAGATTACATGACTTTAAAACTATGACAATACTCAGTGTCTAAAAATGAAATAATCTTCTGTCAGTTGTAGCAGGAACTCCTAATTTCACCAATTTTCAATTAAATATATTAATTAATGATACATGTTTGACTAGACTGGTAATTGTACACAGTCTTTGCCATAGTGCTACTTACATTTACAATTTTTCAAAATTATGCATTTCCTGCATTTTACAAGAGAATTGAAGACACTTGGAAAGAAAATACCACATTTAGCCATTATTCACAATGATTTGTGGATGTGGTAATTAGACTTCCTCTGAGCCTTTTTTCTCCACCATTTGCTGAAGACCAGTCTTGAAAGTGATTAGATCTAGGTAGAGAAAACTTGAGAAAATTTAAAGAGCTCAGTTACCCTCAGCAGAGAGGAGAATACGTAGGTTAGAACAGTTGCAAAGGTAGAAACTACTGTCAAACTGTCGTAGTTTATAATATCAAGAAGAGCTAACTTTTCTCCCAATGGAGAGATGATAATTTTCTGTGATTTCTAATGACTGCAAGAGAAAGTTTGTATAGAAATATTCACACAAAGTTTTCATGTGTTTTGCAAAAGAGCTTTGACTCTCAAAAAGCTGATACAAAATTTGACATATTTTTCTGATACAGCTTTGAGGTCACAGCTTTGAGGAATGTAGAACAGGTGCTATATCTTTCCTCTGTGTGTTTGCTAAGTAGCCTGTCCACAAACACTTCCTGCTATTAAGGTACACTCTTGTCTTGTCTCCTTTCAGTGATTCAGGGAGAAAACCTTTCAGAAAACCTGTATTGCAAAGCAATTACAAGCTTTTTCTTAAATTTGTACAGTTGGTCAAATGTCAGATTGAACGTTCTCAGTTGTTATGGTGTGAATTTTAATTATTTCAGTAAGTTCCCACAGATAATTTCTGCAGATAATACCAGATAATAAGAATTCCTTAACATTCAAATGTGTTTCTATATTAAAAAAAAAGCAACTGTAGAAAAATAGAGTTTATGTAGAATATTGTCACAGCTGACCTAACCAAATGTGAAGAGAAAGGGAATGAAGTGATTATCTGCTTCCTTCAGTCATCCTTGCTCCAGTAACAATATTCTGGAACAGTTCAACTCTTCAAACCCAAAACTCTGCAAAATTACTTGCATAACAGGGATGTTGAGATAGAACAGCAGTCAGGTGCATTATTTATGTTGTACTCTTTAAAACATGATTTTTTCTGTGGCCCAGCCTAGAACAGAGAACTGAATGGAAATGGAACCATCTGGGTGCAATTCTGTGGAATGGACTCCAGGATGACCCTGCCTGAGCAGGGAGGTTGGACCAGAGCAGCTCCCTGTGATACCTTCCAACATTACTCATTCTGTGATTCTGTGAAATACTTGAAACTGCAAGTCTTTTCCACCTTCCACTTAATGATTATATTGGTTTATTTATTTGTGTGTGACAGGACAATCCCATGCCTATCTGGAAAAATCCAAAAGTTATTTTTCCTTTGCACTTTAGAATAAAACATATAATTGAAGAAGAAAGGTTTCCTAGAAACTGTTATTCAAACCTTTCTGTTTAGGAGAGCTGAAAATGTAAGTATAATTTCAATTTGGGATAGATTACTTTGACATCTTTTAAAATAAGCAGATAATCTGTTGTCTATTTGCTTCAGTACTGCAGCTAAATTTTCCTTTCACTGCCTAAGAGAAAGCACACATTTGTTTAAAACATGTTTGCTAATTAATTATTTATGTTGAATGAACAATGCATATTATCCCTTGAAATATTCTTTTCATCTTTTTAGAAACAATAAGGAATAAAGGAAACAAGGAGAAAAAGCCAAGAAGTATAATTCCTTGTATTTCTATATTTACTCCTTAGTTCTCAAACTGTCAATAATGTAATGACCAAAGCCTGGAACAAGACATCAAAGTAATACATATATATCATGTACATATATATTTACACATACATATATAGTGATGCAGTGATAAAGTTTGAGTTCTCATTGATAGAATTAGAGTTATCAACCATACTGTCATGGGGTTTACAATATTGATATGCATGTTAGATATTACTTCAATATTTTTAATGAACTGTGGTTTTTATGTGAAGCACATCAAATATTGCAGAATCCCATTTAGTGTAAGACAGCACAAAACATAATAAAACTAGCAGTTTTGGTGCAAATCAGTTGATTTGTATCAGAGGTAATTCAGACAACTGTGCTCTTGTCTTATATTGGTTGTATAGAATTTCTTCACAAAATACACACTAACAGACATAAACTGTCAAAATTCTAAGGAAGCACTATACATTTCTTTCCATGAAAGATTAAATCCTCAGCTGGTACACACTTAAGTGTTTCTTTGCAATAATTTTTAATTTGTAACAAAAGACAAGGTTTGCAGATACTCAGGTTGACTGATAAAGCTTTATTGTTTTAGTGTGTTTATGCTAGTTCTATGTTCTTGCAATTAATTCCTTCTAAAAAAAATTCTGATTCATTCTGCTATAAAGAGTGAATAAAATGGTTTGTGTCACTATATGAGGAATGCAAATACTCAAGAATTTTTTTCCTGTAGGCTTTTCAACAAAGTATAAGAAGTCAGTACTGGTTAACTGTTCACATTAAGAGATTTGTCACTAACAGCTTCTGTAAATTTATGGTAGATGTATTTAGTACATATAAGATAAGTTATGGGACATTTGTGATGTTTAATATTGCACATGAAGTGAAGCAACAAATTTAGGCCACAAGAGTTACAAGAAAATAATTTCTGGTAATCTACTTCTTTGTGGTATGAGATTAAGATTACAATTTTCATGACATATTGGAGGCTCCTTCAGTCATTTTTGGACAATGGAGAGTTAAAAATAGGCACATGTTTTTGCATTTTTAAAAAAAATTCTGTGTACATCTCAGGGTGACAGATATGCTTATATTCTGCAGAAATGTACTTCTGAGTGACAGGAGCCTTGAAACGTTGTTTATGTGTTTAGCTCTGAATATCAAGGACACGATTTAGTAGGAGCCATCATGTTAACACCATTAATAGCATTTCGCCGACATTTATAATCCAAGACTGAATGAGACCATTTACCTCTAAAACAGACTGTACAGAGTTTCCATATCTGAGTGACTACTTTTTCATATGCTATCAAAAGTTAAAAGTTTCTTATTAAAATAGTCATCCCCTAGTAAAGAAATACATTAATTGATGAGTTCTGTATGGTAAACATGAAAGCATATACTTTGTTGTTGTTGTTGTCATTGCCAGAAATTCTGCTTGCTTTTTCTATTATCAAAATGAATGTCAACACAGAGGAAAGTATGTTCCTGCTGTCACAGAGTGTATGCTTAGACTACATCTGAACATTGTTTTTCAGGGAGAAGTGTTCAGTGATTTGATCACCTGTCAGACATGTCTCTGTGAAATGCCTTGCAGAGCCTTCAGTTCTCTTTCTCTTACCATCTGTGTAGCAAAGAACAAAGCCCCTTTTCCTATAAGCTATGCTGGCATAGGAAAAAAATCACAGGCATCCATTTGGGGCTTTTGTTGTCCAGGTGGAATTCTTGTTCCTTCCACAGAAACATGGAAAACCAGTATCATAATGTTTTTTCCTGTGTGTTTTCAACCCAATATCTAATAACGTATTTCTATAATCTGTCACACTCTGGCTTTTCTTTTTCCTTCAGAGTTTCCAGAATTCTTTTACAGACATATCACTACAATAACATATAATGCATGTTTCTACAATGCCTTAAATCACTACAGATGAAACATTCCAATAGTTCTTTAAATAGTGATTACTAGTTGAATTCTTTCAGCAGAATAGGCTGTTTCATTTTAAAATTAACAATGACATCCATTCTTGCTGGATAAAGACATAATATCCTACTGTTATTTGTCCTGATGCTCCATGCACCTGTATCATATTGCAGTTTGTTCAACTTCCTGGACAGAAGAACATACTTTAACTATATCCTCTTATAGTTTATAAAGATGTCTCATATTCTCTATATCAAGAGAAAAATAATGGTTTTGCCAATACAGCAAAAATTCTCTGGGGCTGTAAGATTCTACACTTGCTCTTATAGTACTAAAGACTGTCTTGTTACTTAGTTAATATTAATCATAGACTAATTTTAAATTTGCTTCAAATCATATGCAAAAAAGATATAGATCCCAACCAGAACATTATCTAAGTCAATCAGTAGAGGATAACAAGCTCCTTTTGCTGAAATTCCTTTATACAGTACATGACTTAATAACTATATTCTGAAGATTCTAGTGACTGCTACATAGGCAAGACCAATTGACTATCAAGGGCTTTTACAACAGACAACATCTCTTCAGAATTTTCAGTAGTCTGTATGAGGTAGATTGATGCTGCCAGATATTGAGGATAAACAAAACTGGAACAAGATATGGAGACATGTTTTTGTTTAATTTTTTTGTGGGGGAAAGGAAATGCAACCCTCTGGGAGACTCGAAGGACTCCAGGATTAGGGTGAAAGAAAATTCACAGAGCACTAGTCATGTTCATTAGCCTTTGTTGCATTAGCCATAGATACTGATGTATAGAGATCTTTCTGTAGAATTCTCTGTTTTTAAGGGATGTTACACCAAATACCACAAACCTGCATTTTCTGAATAAAGAACCCTTCAGGATTTTCAAACATGAAATCAACATCCCAACAGACTTCTTTTTATTTAAATAGAGTTATTAAAAATTTAAAACAGATGAAAATAGTTTCAATGAAATAAATAAATAATTAAGGCAAATCTGTATGCTTGTCAGAAACTTCATATTAAGAATTAAGAGAAGGTAGACAGGTTTCTGACATATCTGTCCTTTTTTATAGTTAAAGATAAATTTATTTTTTATGCTTGATATTCTTTTCAAGTTTACCTGATCAAACCACAAACTAAAAAATGTTGCCAGATAACTTACACTGGTAATAATCATAACCTTTAATCACTGTTAAAAAGAATGATACAATGCTAGGTTTGCTTTTTTATTTTTAATAGTGGGCTTGCTAGAAGAGGCAAGTTATCATGCTTCAAGCAATTTTAAACATTGATTTGACTGTGAAATACAATAACAGATTGCACTTTGAAAACTGGTCACTAGCAGTGCATTGTCAGCAGGCCTAGACAGTAATCCCTGAGTGTTGTAAGACTGCTGCCATTAATAACTCAGCTTGTTAGTTGAAAGCTGGCAAAGACTCTAGTGTTTAAGAGGATTACTGCTATAAATCATATTAATTTTTTTTTAAACAT
Organism: Polioptila caerulea; assembly: GCA_013397295.1. NCBI lineage: Eukaryota > Metazoa > Chordata > Aves > Passeriformes > Certhiidae > Polioptila > Polioptila caerulea. Next base: position 239,350 of record VYXF01012173.1, on the reverse strand, counting down.
TCAAGGTCTTATTCATTAAAGGCTTTTGCAACAGAAACAGCTACACAAGGATATGATTCTATTTTGATAAATGACTAGGACTTTGATTTTGCAAATGCTTGCAGTGGGCTCTTTGAAGAGTACTTAAAGGAACCAGTTAGTCAATTTCTATACATGAGGTCCATTTTCTTTGTAGGAAGTCAACACATTAGTTGGCCATCCTCAAGCAATGAGGAGAAGATGGATTGAGATTCCACAGTTAGAGATCTTGGCAAGGCATGTTTCAAACACTGTGCTTGTTAGGTACTCATATATGTAATTCTACTTTAGACAGTTGCTTTCATCCACAGCAGCAGCATTATTTTAGATCTGGCCTTAATAGGATAAGACTGTGAGGAGTCAGAAAGATGATCAAAGGGCTGGAGAATCCTCCCTATGATGAAATGTTGAAGAATGATAGGATCATGAAATGGTTTGGATTGGAAGGGACCTTAAAGATAATTTAGTTCCACTCTCCTGCCATGGGCAGGGGCAACTTTCTCTAGACAAGGTTAACATGTCCATAACTTCTCTGGGCAGCCTGTTCAAGTGCCTCGTCATCATCATAGTGAAGAATTTCTTCCTAGTATCTAATCTGAACCTGCTATATTTTAGTTTAAAGCCATTAACTTTCTTTTCTCTCCAGAGAAGGCAGAAAAAGGCACAAGTATCCTCGTATGAAAAGGTTAGATACAAAGAAGATGGAACTTTCTCTTTACAAGGAATCATATGGAAAAGAAAAGGAAATACAGGTAAAAGTTGCTTTGAGAGAAGTTTCATCTCAATTCAAGAAATTTCAAGAAATGAAAACCGTCAATCAGGAGCAACCTTCCCAGGGACACAGCAGATACACCACCCCTGGGGTTTTTCAAGGTGCAATTAAACAGTTTACTTACTACTCTCTTTTAGGATTTATTTCCCTATAAAAGATCAGATCAGATGATCAGGAGTAGGTTTTGACCTACGAATTTCTTAACCCTTGTGTTATGTTCACTTTTTGGCACACATTTTTCAAGGTGAGAAGAAAATATTTTTATGGTCTTCCTGTATTCAATGTGTTTCCATAGACAGAATAACAGGTAGAGTACTAGAATCTGTGTTTTAAGTACTCCCAACCAGTGCTTAACAATGAGTTATTGACATTCCGTGATCTTCTAGGAAGAGTATAAGTGAATTTTTCTGGAGGTACCTTACTCATCCAAGACAGATGACCAATTGCTTGGCTTGGCCATTTCTATATTGCATATCAGCAAGACAAATGGAGGATATTGTAATCTGGAAATGAATTAAACATGAAATTAAGAAAAAATGAAATGCAATAGATAAATGAGGCCTAACAGAAGAAGTTCTGAATCTTTTTCCACCTGAAGTGGGAATTTCAGTCTTTAATTTTCAGGGCTTCAGTGATCCAGAAGATACTTTATCCTATGTTGTATTTGTCTGTGCATTTCTTATTCCTAAGACCATATTTAAATCAATTGGAAAGAATGTTTTCTTTGAAAAAAAACAAACCCCACGAAATCCCAGCAAAACTTTCAAAGTATGTACATGCACTTTTACATAAGAATGTTCAGCTGTCATTTGGTAATAATGTAAAATAACACAATATTTAGCTTTTTAGTCAAATATTTCCCAGAAAGAAACTAATTGCTGCTCATATGTACTGGAAGCCAAGCTCAGAGAAAACTTTCCTTACTTTGTATCTTCTCCTGTTGGTATTACATGCTGCTTATCAGTAAGAATGTCAGAAATGAAAGTACATCAGCATCTGCATCATGTACTCTTCATTCATCTTCAGAGTAGTGTTGATCCTTCTTTCCAGGACATCAAACTTATCTATCACTATGTCTTTTTCTTTCCCAATCTTCTGTTTTCTACTCCAGGAATACAATATCAGGAAATGAAACACTGATGTTACATTATGAATCAGCTGAAGTAACAGTAAAGCTGCAAGACTGGCAGCATTTTAAAGTCTTGTCTTCCAGCTTTATGGGTGTTTTCTGACAAAGTAATCATAAGAATTTATAACTGACCTGTGTGGGACCATCTAAATGCTACAAGGAAGAGATATTCCATAAATGTTCCTCATAATTTAACATCTTGAACCTGTTAAAAAGAAAAAAAAAAAGTAGAAATGCTTAATTATATATTGTATGTCAACTCAACAAATCAACAGAAGAACTTGAATATTTATCATATATGGATTAGATCTACTTTTGATAGTAGTTACAGTGAGACATTTTTGCCTATATTATACAGAAAATTTGGGACTAAATATGAAAGAATGTCTGAAGATACACTGTAATGCTCCTTTTAGATCTGATAAATGAAATAGAAAAGAGAAAACTTCCAATTTATTCCTCAGCAAAATAGCTTTACAACTACAAACAATTTAAGCTAGAGATTTTCTTTATCTTTAAATAAAGTGTATTCTTTTATATGGATGTATATACATTTATATATTGTAGATGTATTTGATAAGATGAATATTGAATTTAAATTTCTTTCATATTTTACTGAATGTTTCAGTCCATATATCAGTTAGTAATAATAGAAATAAAATAATATTTTGTTATCTGGATCTGGAAAAATGCAAAAATGAAACTTCAAAAAGTAGATCTAATAAAAACCATAAATGTGGATTTGCTTAAAATTCTTCAGAAACATTAATTGACTTTCCTCAGTATGACTTCACACGATTTCATTAATGAATTCCAGGTAATGAGAGCTCAGCTTTTGGAGTTGTCTTAAAGACTTGGGGCAGATTAGTCAGTCTTTAATATGTAAAATCAGTCTAATTCTGTACAAATTCTAATCTTGAGTACATAAAATGTACAGAACAAAATGTCTGAGACATAAGAGTCATCTTCAGAATTGGCAATGATTTTAAAAATGCTGTAACTAGAATATCTTTATGAACTTTGAAGTCTCATTGACCTCATTAAATCACTGAGGAAGAAGATAATTTATACTAAATTTGACAAGAAAAAAAATGAAAAAAATGGAAAAAAAATTAAATTATATGCAGTGGCAGTGCTAATTTTGGTTTATGATTTCATTCTCTACTACACTTCAATATCTGATATTTTTATAATTGGGAGAATTTTCAGGTCAATCTTCATGATAAATATGAGTAAATATCAGTCAGAAATGTTTGTGCTACTTTTAAGACACTGAAATGTTCACTGAACTTCTAATCCTTTTTTCTAAGGATTCTTCAAATCAATCTTCATTCATAGCTGTGTGATAGAAAGGTTCATAAAGCCTGTTTTTTTCACCTGCAAAAATCAAATCTATCACAGTATATTGATAAATTTATTTGGATATATATTGCAAATGCAACTGGATATTTTCTCAAAAATCTAATTTCAAAACTCATCAATACCTCAATTTAAAATAATTTTGCATTCAACTGGAGCCAAAAAGAAGTGTGAACAATGTGAATAGAGAGAGAGACATTGTGCATTAATAATGTGATCTTTCATTCCTTTGTCTGAGATCAAAACTGATTGAAGCAATGCTTGAATAAGACGTATGGCTACAATAAATTTTCATCTAAAATGTTAAATGTTACTTTTTGTAATGACAGAAATAATATTTTGATGTGATTGTCTCCTCCTCCTCCAATGGTACAGGAGTGTGTTTTCTTTTACTAGAGTGAGTGGAACCATATTCATTGAAAATCCATTCCCAAAGAAATCACATAGAAGTAACCTGAGAAAAATATTAATTACAGAGAACTGGACTAATATGAGGATGCAAATCCTTACTTCCATGAAATTTTTACAGAATGTTTGGAAAGAACCAAGGGGGGAATCTAGAAGACAGAGTTTGTTATTTGAATTACAATACCATTTTTTGATTTTTTAACTGTTTCTGGAAATACTCTTCTTTGAGTGTCTATTCAAGACTTTATACAATGCTAACTCATAGTTTAGGTGTTACTGGGTGGCATTGTTCACATACATTTTTTTAAGTGAACAAATTTTCTTCTTTCTGCATTGTGAGAGTAAACAGAACAAAAATGAAGTATTCCTAAATTAATTTTCATGGTTGCTTTTCATGAGTCAGTCTTTATATAGAATTGTTGAACCATAGGAAAAATATTTAAAAGCTATTAGCTTGGACAATAAATAGGAAAAATATCTAAAAGCTATTTGCTTGGACAATAACTTATTATATCTGCAGACTGACTAGATGACAGCTAATTCTTCTTGTTTTGGATAGAACTTGGGCATCCTTTATTACCTGAGCTACATCCCAAGAAACAGAAAATTGAGTTGTAAGAGAGACTTCTGATGGTAAGTGTCATGGTTACTCTGGTTAGGGAAACTCATTCTGCTATGTGTGTGTCTGTATATGAGCCTTGGTTTTGATGCAAGTTTTACATGCATGCACATTGTACTGGACCCTTTAGCTTTATTACACATTTTCAAAAGCCATGGGCCTTCTGAACAAAAGCAGAACAGTAGATTTTGTCATGTCTATACAAGGAATGCTCACTGCATTTTGCACATGCATGACATCAGGAACCTACTAGGTTATGGTTACCAGCAGTTGGTAAACTTACCAACTTGTTGGTATGTTATACTTTTATACAGAAAAATTATAAGTATATATTATTAAGCCTTTATAAATGAAACTTGATGAAATATTGTGATCAGGATATTTCAGGCTGCATATATTTTGTAATTTCCATTTAGAAAATCATAATAATTAATAATATAGGATTAATACACCACTGATATAGCATAGAATGAAAAAGTGCTTACAGTGCAAAAAAGTTGTGTATTTCATTTTTAATTCAACATAAAGATAAATACTGTTTATAGCTGTCAGAAAAAAAGATCCAAAAGCCTTCTGAGATCTTTAATGCTCATAAATTGATGAGATCTTGAATTAACATGTTCTTCAACAGGCAAAACCTTTACCAGCAATTTCCCCTAACCATGGCTATGAAACAAAAGCCATTAAAAGCTTTTTTTTATCCTTTCTTTTCCTATTTTTCCAGTGATTTAAATTAGCTATCTGCCAAGGTGTAGAATTGGCATGCTAAAATCCAGCAGGACAGGGAGATGAATTAAACAATACCCAATTTAAACAGACCCACTGTGCTGAATCAGTTCTGATTCAGAAGTAATAGTACTGAGTCACCAGAATCAGTGTGTTATATTGCAGGAAGTTTCTAATTTTGAATATTAGCAAAGTCCAATCTTAAACAGAGTTTAAAACATGTAAAGAACAAAGGGCTACATAATGCAGCTGCAAGTCAAGATTAATATATATTAATATAAACAGAAAAGCTAACAATCTGGAAAAGACATTTAGAACTTCAGAGTGGTTTGAAAGAGCTGATATCTGAAAAGTAAACCTTCTAGGAAGTGACTCATTTCTTGTACTACACGTAGGAGAAATTATTTGGTAGTTTTTTTCCAATTTCATAATGAAATAGTGAACTTCAATGTTTCTTCAGCTGTTTCACTGATGGGTCTACTTCACAAAGATCTGCATACATACATTTCCTGTCTCTCATGCACGCACACACACATAAAAAGAAGTCATCCAAGGGGGGCCCAGAATCACAGAATCACAGAATTAATCAGGTTGGAAAAGACCTCTGAGATCATCAACCTGTAACCACCCACCACCATATTAAACAGATCATGGCACATCTGGTGCCACATCTGGTCTTTCCTCAACCACCTCCAGGGACTGCAACTCCACCACACCTTTGGGCAGCCCATTCCAATGTCTAATTACCCTTTCTGTGAAGAAATTCTTCCTAATGTCCAACCGACACGTTCCCTGGCACAATTTAAGACTGTGTCCTCTTCTCCTGTCACTGATCTGGGTGTGGAGACCAATCCTCACCTGGGTACAAGCTCCTTTCAGGGAGTTGTTGAGTGTGATAAGGTCACCCCTGAGCCTCATCTTCCCCAGGATGAGCAACACCATCTCCCTCATCTGTTCCTCATGGGATGTGCTCTCCAGACCATTTGTTGTCTCTGTTACTTCTCTGGGCACACTCCAGCGATGCACTGTCCTTCTTGAGCTGAAGGGCCCAGCACTGGACACAGGATTTGTGGTGTGCCCTCACCAGTGCTGCGTACAGGGGGACAATCACTGCCCTGGTCCTGCTGGCCACACTGCTGCTGATGCTGGCCAGGATGCCACTGGCCCTCTTGAACACCTGAGCAAACTGAAGGCTCATGTTCAGCTACTGTCAATCAGCACCCCCAGGTGCTTTTCTGCTGTGAGCTTTCCAGCCACTCTGTCCCCACCTGTAGCCATGGGGTTACATGGGATTGTTGTGGCCAGGACCCAGTACTGTTCAGGTATCTGATGGGCTAACACTAGTGAAAAAGTAAAAAATAATTCAATTGTATAATATAATTTACCCTCCAAAAACTTCTAGTTAACTCTAACATAATTGGTCACCATGCCTGCTATCAAAACACTCCCATAGACATCAGAAAAAAATTTTGTTCACATTCTTGAGAAATATTTAAGAAATGTGTACAAAGAAAAATCTATTGTATAAAGTAGAAACAGATCAGGGAAGAATATAAAAGAGAAAACTGATTCCTCAATAAAATTGGAGCAATAATGAATAGTACAGCAGCAAATTTGGGAAAAGAGAAAAAAATAGAAAATCAAGAATCTTTTAATTCTAGAAGAGGAAAAAAAGCAACAGAATCATCTGGTATGATCAAAATAAAATCAACAGGAATTGACATATGTTTTATGATCCTGGATTGCACAAAAAGAGTTCATATGAAATGTTTTTCTTTATGATTGACCAGATACTTTGCCCTATAGTGATTTTACATTCTTTACTACCGAAAATTTTCCTTTTCCATTTGTAGGCTTGGAGAGTTGAGTATTTCACATAATTAGTAAGTGTTGTCAAGCCAGAGCAAAGTGGTGCAGTAGCTGGCTGACTGCCCAGAAGTAGAAACAGAATAGTAAAATCTTGCAAACAGGACATGAAGAGAAGTTAAACAAGAGACAAATCCTCTATTTTTGGCATATACTCAACTTGGCAAACTGGGAAATTGCAGATGGAAAGTGGAAAAAAAAAAAAAAAAAGAAAGTTATGAAAAAATAAAAGTAAGACATGGAGTTGGATAATTTTGCAAATTTTTGCATTCCATCAATCTTTGGATAACAGATACAACATATGACATAGACCATACTAATGAAAATGAATCCCTTCAAACTAGAAATTCATAAGATAAGTAAGCCAAACATATCAGGAAACCCATTACATTCATACTAATTCAACCTATTAAAGAGAAATAGGAGTCGATTTGAGGTTGATGGAGCAGCAAAAGAAGAAATAGCTCAAAGATGCAGTTGTAGAAACCTTTATAATAAATANTGTTTTTTTTTTTTTTTAACCTGGACATCAGTATAGATATTGACATTTAAAATAGTATTGAAACTTTTGGGGAAAAGAAAGGTCTAATTTTGTTTATTTTTGTTGACTCTTTGATTTTCTCCCTCTTCTGTAAGGTTGTGAACTATTTATTTCACTTACTTCTGATAAGAAACTACATTATAAGCCTACAACTTTCTTCTGATTTATACCCAGATGCAACCAAGCCCCACCAGCAGGCTAGGGGAGACAATCAGGATAAAACTGCGATAATTATTGGGTAGAGATAAAGAAAGTTAAATATGTAAAACCAAAGTCATGCACACTAGCAGTGCGAGGAATTAGTTCTCCACTTGCCATGGGCAGTCAGGTGTTCAGCAGCCTCCAGGAAAGGAGGACTGGATGACATGTAAGGGTGACTTTAGAAGAAAAACCCCATCACTCCAAACGTCCCTCTCCTCCTCCTCCTGTTTCCTCTGATGTGTGTGCTGAGCATGATGTCGTATGGAATATCCCTCTGGTCAGATGGGGTCAGCTGTCCCAGCTGTGCCCCCTCACAAATTCTTGTGCACCCCCAAACTCCTCACTGGGGAGAGGTGAGAGGCAGAGGTCATGACCCTGTGTAAATACTGCCCAGAAACAGCTAAACTGTGGCTGGGTTATAGACACTGTTTTCACCATAAATCTAAAACATGGCCCCATACTAGCCACTGTAGAGAAAATTATCTCTGCCACCATAAAAAACAGCAGGAGCTTATTTCTCAGATCACAGAATTATAGAATAGTTTGGGTAAGAAGGGACCTCTGGAGATCATACTTAAAACTTTGAGAGTCTTGCCATTGCTGTATTTTATCTGACTGTCTAGAAATCTAGGGATAAACCCAAAACATAACAATTCTGGAAAATATTAACGTAAAGAAAGTGTGGGAGGAAAGCATATTTTAGTAGCCTGATTTATACATTCCAAACATAGGAGTATATCAGAGATAAGAGCCAATGTGTTGACAATAAAAGAGTTCTTAGTTCATAACCTGTGATGCCATTGTGAATGTCATCAACAAAGCTTTAATTGCTGAAAGAAATAGATCAAGGAATTTGCAATTTACTGTACAGGACATGTACAATATGGAATTTTTTTCTCTTATTTTCTCCCCAAGTTGTTAAATTTCCAAGAAAGATATACAAAAGTCACACATACCTGACCCAACAACACTATATATTTGTGTTGGGTTATTCAGGCTAGGTTTGCATGCAGATGACTTACATAAATACACTTGATGTTTACTAGATATGCTTACTCATGTGATATATTTTAAAAGATTAAAAATTTTAAAAAAACAAAAAAACCCCAATCGAAGTTAGATAAGTTAGATTTGTGTGACCTTTTCTGTGCTTGCTTGTGGTACAAATGGTCTCTGTGTCAGTAAACTCAAAACCTCAAACATTTTGGTAGCTACTTTTGTATGTTTACAGATTATATCAGGCTATAACACAAATTCTGATATGAATAAGCTCATTTGATTCAGAAGTTACTCCAAACACCTGACAATTTATTGAAAAACTCCATCTGTGTCTGAAATTTGTGATTGAATTAAATCATGCATGTTGTAACTTTACAGCCTCCCGTGCTGTGAGATGTATATTATCTGATTAGACAAACAACTAGCCAATATAGCGTGAGAAAGGCCACTCATATTGTTCCTAAATTGCTTAATAGCTACTATAAATTGTGAAAATATTTTCTCTTTTTTATCTGCTTTTTTTGTTTGTTTGTTTGGGGTTTTTTTAATTTAAAAATGTTTCAAGATCACCAGCAACTTCAGAGAAAGACATTTCGGAAACACTTGCAGAATCTTGGCATATGTTTTGATTCTACTCTGTCTGGTTACATTAGACTGTGTAATAGGGTGAAGGTTTTACCTACTATCACACTCAGGAGATTAAGCACAATATGGTCCTTCCATATGGTATTTTTGCCTAAAAACCAATGAGATTAGAATGCCTATGCTGAACACCACTCCATATGTTCATCAGAATAGAGACCATAGGTCTTGATAGAACTAGGGATTTTTTAAAGATTTAAATTGATATCTTTAACAGTGCCTCAGGAACATCTCAAGCACTACCAATAATTATTGTGTTTCATCCTATCTCTCTTCACAATTATGCTATTATGTGTTATGATAATAGCTATTTTGTTTGTTTCCAGTAAGAATTTTCCTAAGTTAACATAATTATTTCACTTACATACTGAAAAATTTATACTCAATTCAGGAAAAGTATCTGGTTTGCACTTAAACATACTGTACACTTAAAGCACAAAGAAAAGATTAGGTCAACAGTTCACACTTGTTTTTTTGCTAGATATTTCAGTGATTAGTAAGTTGAATCTTTGCAGATATATCTAATTTCCTGCCTAATATTTTTCACATTTAATCTTGATACTGAAGTCATATGACAACATCAACTTTATCCCTGTAATTTATGGAGTTAGAGAACAAAGAAATCACAGGTTTTGGAAAACTTGTGTAAAACCTCAGCAGTAGTATTCACAGTTCTTCCACATAGGAAAATTCCTTCTCATCCGCTCAGACTTGAGTAACTATCAAATCCTGGAACATGAAAATTATTTTCTTAGCATTTTTGATTGTCCATAAGTTAAAGAAAAAAACTCCAATAAACTTCTCTCTTTTCTTCTGTCTTAGATGAAACACAGATGTTTTTCTTTTCCAACTGAACTTGGGGTGAAACCATACCCTGAAGGCAAGGAGGATGAAAATCAGGATAGAAAAATAGTGATCAAAGAAGATAGTCATATACTTTGCTCAACAAAGATAATCTTTACAGGCCTTTATCTTTGAATAGCTTATATAAGGTTGCAACTTAAAACAAGTTGTATCATTATATTTTCCAATTGTTTGGGGTGTTTGTTTTTGTAGTTTTTTTGTGGGGGAAGTCTGTTTTCTTGTTGGTTATGATTACTTATTGTTCTTTTCCCTTAGTTGGTCTTTTCTCTGATTAGATATTGGATTAAGTGGTGGCTTCTCTTCTGCTATGTCTTATTCACCAAGTTTGTTTAGGATACAGTTGGTTAATATTCTATCATTGCATTTAACAAGGAGCATAAATATAAAAGAACACAAGAAGCCACTGTTATTATTAATGATGACTGTCACTCAAAATGTCTTCAGATGTTTTTAAATAAACTATTTAATGGTTCCTTGAAAAAAAAAAAATCTAATATTTCATCTGGCTTCTGGTTTTCTGAATTACTATATTGCAGAAGGAAATATCTCCATTCCATTGGCTTAAGGTATTTTTACTTTACACTACAAATCTTACCTAAGAAAGGATTATTTTACACATCATTGCAGTCTTTATAACAACATAAACGGAATTCTTTTCAATGCTGCTTGCAGCTATCATTTAGGAGTAATAATAGAGTGGGTTTAGGAGAGAATATCCCATCATACAGTATCTATCTAGTAATTTTCCTCCTCTCTCTTGTATCTTAAGAAGGATTTTCTTTTTTCAATTGACTGTTTCAACTATGAGAATTCAAACTTAAATTTCTTTTATTCACTCTAGCCTGATGATAGAAAATTGGAGTTATTCATGATTCTGTCCAGCAACATGGTCATTTTATGATATTTTTCCAGCTCTGATGTGTTTTTAATAGCGATATCAGTAGAAAGAAATTGAAAGTAACACAAAATAACAGGGCAGTGGAAGCCAAATGCAAAATCAATATAACAGATTCTCACAGAGTATTTAAATAGAAGATAGTTCTCTGTGTAAATAAAACAAACAAACAAGCAAACTATTGTGACTTCATTTTTGCACAAGTTTTTAGTTAGTTTATTTTTTAAGATTAAGTATGGCTGATCCTGCTGTATCATGCTCAAATTATGGCAACCCATCTTTGAGACCATTTCTATTACTGTAGTAGCATGACCCAGATTAATTAGTGTTATTTATTGCAGTCAAGTTATGCTTAAAATCACACTGATCAAAGTGTAACTATACCTATTGGAGCAAGAAAAAAGTGTCACAGAGGTACTATATTTAAAAATCACATTCATGCTTTGTTAATCACCTCAGTAAATCAGAAATTCCCCCACTTGCTTACAAAATACATTTAGAACCTGCAGGTAGAAAAAATCAGTAAAAACAGTAGTAAAGATCTAAAGAAATTTTTTATAGTTTGGGCTCAAACTATGTCACTATTTTGTGGTGTAATTATCATATTTTTCTACATGATAGGGAGATAGGCATTGGAATTATACCAGTTAAACTTAACAACATGACTTTTTCCTAATGTGTAGAATCATCTTGCCTCCTACCTTGGTTTACAAACCATAACTGTGGAAATGATATTTCAGAGTTTTAGGACTGAGATTCACATATTCAGAATCTCAGTTAAGATCTAAGGATTAGTATTTTGCTTTAATTCAGCAAAGTGTTTAATCATTATTTTAGCTTCAGAGACTTCTTTGAGATCTTACTGTCTCTTTCTGTGTATAATTTTAAGCATGTTATGTTATCTGAAAAAAAAAATAAAAATAGAAAATTGGAAAGACTTGTAAAATAAGGTTTCAGGACCTGCTTTTGATCCTAACAGGAAGAATTTTGGAGTTTAACTGCATCTGAACTGTTAAAACTATTTCACCCCTTATGTAAATTATATACCAAAATAAAATATGAAGGTTGTGGTGCAGAGAAGATCCAGCAATTTAAAAGATAAATTTGGATGCTATATACACAAAAGGACCTTTACTGTTACTTTATGCAAAGAGCCTGTCAGCAGTTCAAGAGCTCAAGTACTCCCATAAACCCTGTAAAACCTCAGTCTGTTAAGGAAATGGGGTCAGCAAAACTATTATAAAGAAAATTATCTTAAAAAAAACCTTCCTAGCTGGAAGTCAACTAGTCAAGCTCATACATGTACACTTTCAAAAAATAAAAAAAAAAATCTTTTAGCTCATCTGATGTGTTTAAGACTAATGACATATGTTTAGAACACGCAGAACAGATTAACATAAGTGGCATGTCCAGAGTATATTTTACTGACTAAAGAGCATGAACAAATCAACTGGTTTTAAGACTGTTTGTGCCAAGTGTACATTCATAAATTGCCCTCAGAATCTGTTCTAGCTGTAGGTATTGACAACTATATGCTTGCAGGTAGATCGTCTTTGTCTCATCCCTGTCAACGTACACACTGACATACCGTACATATCAACAGAGGAGAGGTCTGGATTGGCACGTACCAGCACTCTGTTTCTTGTTGATATAGAAAATATTTTTTAATGGAATCATACAAAAATAAAGTTGCAGGGGAACTCTGAAGTCATCTAGTCCATCTCCTGCTAGAATCCCCTAAGATGGCAAACTTTGAAGTTAAATTGACCTGGTAAGTGGTTTGTACAGCTAAATTGTGGCTGTCTCTAAGGTCAGGGATTGCACATGTGTGCAACCTGCAACAGTACTTAATCACTCTCATTGAGAAGCTCCTTTTTTCCCCTCATGCTTGAATCTGTAGCTTTTTGTCCTTCCTCTGAGCCTCTCTGAAAGGTCACTGAGCTTGTGTGCTATAATACTGCTTTAGGAAGTGTAAAACTCCAGTTAAGACTAATCTTTGCTTTCCCTTCTCCAGCCTAGGAAACCCATCTAACTTAGCCTCTCTTCATGTTACATACTCCATAACTCCATCTTCTCCATGATTTGCTCTTCAGTATTTTGATGTACCTTTCCTCTTTTTCTCTTTTCATGAAATACTGGTTTGAAGGTTTCTGAATGCTTCTTTTTTATGAAATCAGCAAAACAGCAGTTAAAAAGGACTTTCAGGTTATGAGCACAATCCAGAGGGAGCCGTTCCCTCACCCACCCACATACCCCTCTCCCCACCACTAAATGCATGCCCACAGACACACACAAACATGAACAAATCCATTGGCTTGGTTCCAGTTCTTTTCATGGAGTATCACACACAGAAACTTGACAATTTGTGATCCAGACTGTTTTGGGCTGGGGGGGAGGAGGGAGTATTCATCTGTTTATGCATCCATTTTTCTCTGACAGAGAATGAAGAATAATTTATTCTCAAGTGAAACTCAGTATTTGGATCAATTTGCAGCAAAGTTACTCTCTTTTCTGTGCCAGTTTTAGTGAGATAATATATTTCAATATTTAAAATAGGTTACACTTAGCATCATCTATTTAGTTCGACATATTTATTTGTTGATGTAACTTCTGTATAAAAATATGTAGTTACAAAAGGTTATATTGCTGCTGTTGTAGGATATGTTGAAATTTTATGAAGTATATTTCACACTCAGCATTCAATTAAAAAAAAAAAAAATGAGTAAAAGGTTTAAACAATAACTACTTATTCCATAACAGGAGATCTAGTGATTTTTCTACTTAGGAATGTTGTCTTGATGGCCAACGAGTTAACTTCCAATCCTGTATACAAAAAGTGTAGAATAACACTGCAAGGAGAAAACAAAAGTAAGATTTAAATGTCTTTCTGTCTACACCATAGAAGCTTTGTTTTGCAGTTTGAGGGTCCCAAACTCAAAAGTTTAGATTTAATCTATCCCTTCTGGGGCACAGTAGAAGCCAGGACACTTTTCTGGGCTGCTATGCGTGGTACTATAGACTGCATTTGCCAAAACCTATAAAGGCCTTCTGTCATGAAAAGTTCTCATCAGAATGCCTTGGAAACCTTACATCCATGGGCACTTTCTGTTTTCATCACAGCTTCAAATTAATTAGTGAGACAACTTCAAAAGCTTTAATCTAGGCTATGGTATTAAGAAACATGCATTAGATATTTCCTGTTTGCATTGCTACGTTGCTTGTTTAAAGAGTTCTTTTACTTTCATTGAAAGCTGTTGAGGACCTTAATGTACAATATTGACAGAGTAATAAAAATAGCAAATTATGTTTCTGACCGTGTGCCAACTTCATTAAATTTTCAGCCATATCAAAAACAATATGGAGGACAAAGGAAAAACAACCTTATTCAAGTCTAAACAGGATTGCAAGTTAAATGTAATGGAGAATAACCAGCATATTCTTTTAACTAAATAACTTCCCCCTCACACTCCTTCCTGGGGCACATTAATATTCTGCACTTCCCTTTTCCTGCATGCATATTAAAATCATGACTGGCAACTTCCTATGAGTTTTTTTCTCTTAATGTTTCCATTTCTGAAATAAAGATTGCATTTTCTCTCTCAATTATAGTATTATCATATCATATGCCTTGGAGTATGAAGCATAAAAACCTTAGGGGTTTTAATATTGAACATATTGTAAGTGGCAAAAAGCATGTGCAAGTATGAGTCATTGCATCTAGAGAACATTTTGAAAATATGAGAGCAACGGGAAAAAAAAAAATCCAAAAGACTTTCAAATGACACAGCTGAATATAGAATCGTGTATCAGACAGACCAGGATAACTTTTAGAGACAATGTTTAGATTTCATTAAAGAATTTCTACTGAGAGATTCCTACACTGATGATGGTAAATATTAAAAGAAGAAAACAAAAGTGCATTCAATAGCTATGAGATGCAGGAGAAATGCTAGTGTGGCACTAAAACTTCATCTATAACCTTCGAAATACTGAGTGGACAACTGCCTAAATTATCTAAGAATTAATGCAGAAGAAGATATGAATCATTCAGGTTTGATTGCCTGCATCATATGAAGCTATTTTACTCTTTATGGATTTGACAGCCTCATATTCCTTCTACTGCACTTAATCTCTCTTCCAAAAATGTAATAATTTCATTCTTTCAGAGCAATGTTTCCCACTCTTGAAACTAATCTCATATAATTTTGCGTATCTTTAAGGGGCTTCAAAATTTTCAATAAAGTTTATGGAAATCAGCCATTCTTGACAAAGAGACTGAGAATATTCAGTCCTCGGCTCTGGGATGCCCCAGCTTTCATTTGATTACATTCATTTGATAAAGAAAAGAACCTGTGCAGTTATAGAGTGAAAACATTCCACTAGAAGCTGCTTTCCAAACCTAGCAACCTAACCTTAACCTTATGGTGTGAAAGGTGGAGGAGGGGACCATTAATAGTTTTTGCAGGACTTTTAAAATTCTTTAAGGAATTTAAGATATAACTGATGTCTCAATTCTGGTTGAGATTAAGTATAAGGAAATAATTCGACTGATTGAAGATTTCCAGAAAAAATTGTGACTATGACATTCTCACCCCAGGGTTTGCTTTCTGAGTATCACAGGTTCAAATTTTCAATCACCCAGACTGGGAAAGTATGCCTAGGTCTTTTTTTTCTTTTTCTTTTTTTTTTCTTTTTTTTTTTTTTTTTTTTCCTT
>VYXF01012173.1:199987-223481 GCA_013397295.1 Polioptila caerulea | reverse complement strand
TTTATATAAGGGATTGTATTTTGTTAAATTTTATTCTGACAGAGAATTAAAAAAAATACTTAATGATTGCACTCAGATTCAAGAGCTTGGATTAACTTTTACATTCAAGAATTATATGCAGTATATTTTCCTGCTATATTTCGTAAAAACCTTGGCTACTGAGAATGATGTGGCAGCTAGGGTTATAAGTAGTCTAGTGCATTTAAGCCTTCCCATCAACCTTGTTCTTTATAGACAACCTTCTCATTAAGGTTATTATATTTTGTTTAATGCTTATTTCTGTAATTGCATTGCAGTAGAGGATTTAAAAATGCTTTTGTGGTTAAATTATATTAAATTATATTTTAAGACATGAAAACTATCTTTTTTCTATCAAAATGTTTCATCTTTTTTTTCCTAACTGGATAGAAAAGTGAGTGAAAAGAACTAGTAAATTGGCTCATTAAAAGATAGTTTCTCTCCCACATCTAAGGCAGGAGACACAAAAGACATGCAGACACTATGGGGAGGATTGACTAGAAAGATTTAAGAAAGCTGTCTGCATGGAGTGAAAAGATCCAGAGGTGAATGAGTGCAGAGGTGTGAGCAAGATCAGGACTGTGCAGAGCTTCAAAGCTGAAAGAGAGATTAAATTTCTTGCACATCGTGAGCAGATGCCAAGTTACTACAATGTTAGTCACAAGGATTAAAATTGTGGAGAACAAGACAACCTACTACATCTGAAAAGAGAAAACTGAACAGCAGACAGAAGAGTTTCCTGTCACTGAGATAAGAATGGTTCTATCTTTAGGGGTGAGAAAGAAGAAAACTACACAAAAACGTAAGCCCAAAAGAAACCTGTGTAAGTCAAAATATTACAGAGTGAGATGAAATAGCAGGAGTTTTGTATGACTGTTAAAAGAGAATAAGAGAATGTAGATGCAGAATTAAAAGGGAAAAAGAGAAAGAAAAATTTACTATGTCTTAAAAATTCAGGTAGGGACTTTATTTGTATACAATATTCTGTAGCTGACTTTGGTCATCAAATTAAACTGTTCTGGGGAAAAATGTTTTTCAAATACTCAAAAAAATCACACTTTTGCAAAAGAACTTCACAACTCTAATATCAGTCTCATCTGACTCTCTCTGGTTTATATTTATTATAATTTCTAGTGCACTACTTCAACACCCTTTTTCCAGAGAAAAGAGAGGAAGTTTTGTGGACTCATGCACTACTCACATGTTGTCTCTCTCTTTAGAAAATACATTGCAGTAATGAAGGGTTTAGGCTTAGAACCAAATGGAAAAATATTTTTAATAAATGAAGCCTAGTGGGAAAATGGAACTAACAGAAAATAAAATGGGCTTAGGCTACTAGTACTTGAAGTTAATACTCTCTTAAGAAAAGTCCTGAAGAACAGAAAGAACTGGAAGCGCTAGAGTGAAATCTACAAAGCAGAAGAATACTTTTTCTCAGGAATAGTTACATGTAACCAATAGGAAAAATAACTTCATTTCAGCAAGCAACACAGAGCCAGATGAATTAAAATTTAATATACTAGAGATAGAATAAAGAATTTGCTATGAACTATATATAAAAAAATGATGCTACTAACTGTGAAATTTTGATAAGAATTATAGACTATAAAGAGAAAATTAACACTATGGATGACAAACCAAAATTTTCCCTTGTAGTGTGTCTGGCTGAAGTAGAGTTAACTTTCTTATAGCAGTTTGTATGGTACAGTGTTTTAATTTGTGACTAAAAGTGTTGATAACACACTGATGTTTTAGCTACCGCTGAAAAGTGCTGGCACAGCATCAAGACCTACTTTGTTTCTCACTCTGTCCCCCCAGTTGGAAGTCCAGGTAGGAGATGGGAGGTAAGACAACTGGGACAAACTTAGCAAAGGGCTCTTGCAAGCCATATAACACAATATTCAGTAACAAAACCTGGGGCATATTTTTTCCAAAGTAGTTACTGCTGAGGAGTGTTTGGGAGGAGTTTTACTATTAATTGGTGGTGAGCATTGCCTTTGCATCGTTTGTCTGCTGTGCTTCTTTTCCCCTTTCCTTCCTATATTAAATTATCTTAATCATGACCAATGAGTTCCTGCCTTTTGTTCTTTTATTTTCTCCCCCATCCTGTGACAGGACAGGGAGTAAGCGAATGGATGCTTGGTGCTTGGTCACTAGCTAGGGTCAACTTCCCATATTCCAATAGAGGCTGAATAAATCTTACATAGAGAGATGTAATACTATAATTATTACTATACTATTATTACTATAATAATAGAGAAACAAAATCTTTGTTCTATAGGAGAATATGCTACTTTTATTTATTACTGATGAGTACACAAGACACTGACAAAATGCAAACACAGTACATACATTCAGAGTCCTTCATTTTACATAAAAGTTGGATGAGATAATCACAGAATCACAGACTAAATATGGTTGGAAATGACCATGGGATGTCATCTCATTGAACCTCCCTGCTCAAGCAGGGGTTCCTAGAGCAGAGGTTTAGGAACTAAACTAGGAACTAGGTTCCTAGTCTCTGGGCAGCTTTTGAATAACTAGAGAAAGAGACTCCACAATCTCTTTGGGCAACCTGTTCTGTAATATTTAGTTTTTTTAAAAAAATGGAAAAAAACCAAATTGTGATCCTACATATATATTAACCCATATTTGGACCATTTATTACTTAGTTTGCTTTTTGATTCTTTTAGTATTCTTCCGTCCAGGAGCAGTTCTGGGAGAAATTTATACCCTTGTTGACCTCTGTGGGCCCTATTACAAGCTCTTCTGGTGAAAACTGCAACATTTTTAACCAGATCATTGGTTTATTTACAAAATAAATGGGCCTCATCTTTTCAGTCACAGGATACACATGAATTGTGTGAGACATTGTTGCTGTTTACGAAGACATTGGTGACAATCCCTCTGGAGAGCTCCACAGAGTTTCCGTGTTAGAGGAAAAAGGAAGCCAAACTAGAGCAGCTTCAGAGAGGACTAGCAGAGTGGAGACCAATTTATCAGCAACTCCAGCCCTGTAGGAGACAATACACTAGGTTAGCTGAAAAGAACCTTGGCTTTACAGCTGTTCTTGTAGGATACAAAAGACATGTTCATATGACGGGCATATTTCAGCAAGGTTTAGATCACAAAGGAATGCAGACATTGCAGCAAAAAGCTTGATGCAAAACTCTGTCTTCAGGGTGCTGGAAGAATATGGGAACAACCACCTCCCTTTGATTTTAAGTTCTGTAGTCTGTGGTGTAAACATGGAGTTCGACTCAGCCCAAAATCTACTCTGAAATGTAGATGACAAGTTTTTCTGGAAAATAATAGACAATGAAAATTCTGTTGCATTGGTTAAGAGCACAGTTAAGAAAGAAAAAAAAAAAAAAAAGTTTTATTCTTCAGTAAAAGAAGATTTTGGAACAGCTTAATAATGAAAAAACTTTGACAATAAAAGAAGCTGATCAGTTTTAAGAATTTGATATGTTTAGTAGAAGTGTCTTGTAAGAGACAAGGATGGATTTCCATGCAATAATAAACTGCATTACCCAGTAGGTCTTTTGCAGTCCTAGATATTGAGACATAATTAATTTCCAAGCAATTCTTACCAGACATTATCAAAATGCATTGCAGTGACAGTTCACCTATATATATATATTTTAAGACTTAATCTAGCCTGTTTATCATGTAAATTTTAAAAGCATTTTGTTTGCTTAGGTAATATTGAGATTTTTTAGAAGTTCTCAAATTAATTTTATCCCAGAGCATGTTGTAAAAAATGTAAGTGACTGTTATCTAAATATTAGTCATAATATTATAGAAGATGCTACATCATATAATAATGATGGCCTCTCTCTACCTTGTTAAGCTGCTGTCTGGATTTTTCAGCCAAGTCATAATTTTGCCAGAGATGAATGACTTGGGCTAAGGTTTTATTTTTGTATTCTCAAATTATTAAGAGACATCACTCATTGACTCCTTGAAATGATAGGCATAAAATAATGAGTATGTACCTACCACTTGGCTGCATAGGCTTGGGATGAAAACATTGCTGAAGTGATTGGTGAATTGATTTACCATTTACCATGGGTTTTCAGCAAACATTTCATTGATTTGATATGTAGCACTGACCCATAAAAGGCTACAAGCATTTGTCTTGAATTTTTATCCTGTTTTTTTTTTTCTCATCATTTTAGAATTCTTAAACAGAAGCACTCATCAAATATAAAGACCAGTGGTGTCAAAGTCATCGCAATAAAGGCAGATAAGCAACATTGTAGACAGGTTTTGAGTATGTAGCTCTTGTGAATTTGCATTCAAATGAACAGCTATACCACTAATTTGAATCTCTTGTTCCTACAATTCTGAAAAGCCAGAGCATGAGCATCACAACACTTTTGTGAGGTCAGGAAGTATTGTCTTAGAAAGGGTAAACTGATACACAGCATTTTAATGTATTTCTCTGGGTTCTTTGAATATGTGACAGAAAGCAGTAAAGTGTGATGATTAATTCTTGAGAAACCTATTCCATAGTGGTTAATGCCAAAAAGGGATCATTGGGTCTACACTGATGTCTAATCTATCAGAAAACATTACATTTTACTCAGCTATATTCATCTTGGACTTTGTGATTTGTTTTAGAATATTTCCTTGTTCAAAAAACAAATTACCATGGGAAGGAGCAGGAGACAGTAAAACTACACCCATGCTAACAAATTAAACAGTTTCTGAGCACCAACACAAAAATGTTGTTGCCTGCCCTTGTCAAACTTAGGGTGGCTTGGAGCTCAGGTATTTCTCTAGGATATTTAGCAATCTCTTAAACAAATCCCAGACTTTACCTGGGAGTTTCCATGGCCTGGGACCATCATCAGAAGGCAATTTGCCTTTGTCCACTCTTTACTGTTGGAGAAGAGAGTTCAGCAATGTGGATCTTGACCAATCTGTGTATTGGAAGCTGATCAGAGGCACATTTAGTTTCCTAATGCATGTATAACTTCTTCCATGCTGCCTGGATGCAAGGAATTTGATCAAATAACCTAAATGGTCCTCCTAAGAGCACATTGTTCTTGCAGTACCAGGAAGAGCAAAGCTCTCTGCCTAACTTTCCAATGCCAAATGTGATTTTCATACCTGCATGCAAGTCATAAGCAAAACAAACAAAACAAAACAAAATGAAACAAAACAAACATCAAACAAAACAAAACAAACAAACAAACAGGTTGTAATTCCTATCATTGATTCAGTTCTTGTCTTTCTGTGGTCCAAATCTGGTTGTTTAAAGACAGACAGCATAAACCCTAAATCTGAGAATTTATCAAAAAAATGCTCTGTGAAGGGGGAAAAGTATATCAAGAAAAATCCCTGATGGATATGATGTGATTATAATACCTATCATTATATAAGGCTTTGAGATTAAAACAGTCAAAAGATACTTGTATTTCACAGATCTTTGGAAGGGAACACACACGACTACAATGCTTTAGAAGGTCTACTATGGTCAACATAACAGAAAATGTAAAACTGCCTGGAGTTGGAGTTTTTAAAGAATTGTTTGAAGATATTAATCTATATCAGTCTGTAAGCAGCTCTTACATGTCACCTGGTAAACAGTTACAATCTTTAATTAGGTTTATTATGACAAGTTTTCAGAATATTACAAGGCTGAATATGTCCAGCTATACCTCCAATGAACTAAATAGGGTATGCTCCTTACTAAAATCCTGTTCCCTGTCACATTAGATACATGAGAGAATGTGTAAAGCTTCTCTTCTAGACCTACCACAAAGTTATAATTCATTTATATAAACCTGATTTGAAACATCAGTTGAAATACAGGTCCACCTGGTATAGATATGTTTTGGCTCACAGAAGAGAAACCATTTACCATTTGGACAGGTATATTCCAGAGCTTTTACTCTATGTAACAATGATTTCTGCACTTTTTCAAAATACCTGTTATACTTCCCCATAAGTCGCTCAAATATCCTCTTTATAAAGTCCATGTAAAAATATTTCTTCAGTCTATATTTCTTTAACTTTTCAAATAAAGTGTTTTTTGCATAACATTGTTCCTTTAAACAATGATATTGAGACTGAAGGTACTTGTCCAAGCAGGAATAATAGTCCTATAACTACAAGAAGAATCATTTAAAGTCTGAGATATATTAAATAATTATGAAAATTATCACAGTTCTAAAATATGTAATATAAATTTTGTGATAAAGAGGATTCTGTTTTGGAGGATTAAGGACTCAAGATTTTTCTAAAATATATGTCCCATTGTGAGAGACTGAAATGTTAATGGTTAATGACTCGAAACAATTGCCCATATGTGGCTGCTGCTGTTTCCAAATGTCCCACCTGAGTCTTCAGTGCACTAACAAGACACACAGCTACACAAATTGACATCTATTAAAACTAAGACTTTCTCCAAAGCTTTCTATTTTTTGCCTTTTCTCTCCTCATTCAAATCAAACTTTCAGGTGAGTATGTTTGCTTATGAAAAAACCTAAAGTAATCAATACTGGGAAAAGTAATAACTAATCCAAAATTATTGTCTGCAAGGTTTCAGTAATCAGTGGAATTCATTCACATTTTATGTATGGCAAGTTTTGACTTTCATACCGAGGCAAATAATAAAATACAAGACATCTTAAAGCTCACCAGGCCCATATTGTTAGCATTTGTTGTACATTTAATATGTTTTGGAATAGTCATTCTTTGTGCTTTGACAAAGTGCTAGCTAGACTATCTAAATGAATTATTTTGGATTTTGGCCATTATTATCTCATATTTATAGTCCACCAGCCTGCAGATATCTTGATTGGCATTTATCTAAACAAACTATAGATATTTGTAGTCATTCAAGCAATACATAGTGGAATCACATTAAAAAACTCTTATTTCTGTCCATTTGCTATAAAGAAAAATTGATCTATTATCTTAGGCATAGACATCTAGATAGGGGATGCACAAAATGAG
This sequence comes from Polioptila caerulea, assembly GCA_013397295.1. Classification (NCBI taxonomy): domain Eukaryota; kingdom Metazoa; phylum Chordata; class Aves; order Passeriformes; family Certhiidae; genus Polioptila; species Polioptila caerulea. The sequence continues at coordinate 216,494 of VYXF01012173.1, read as the reverse complement.
ACGAGTCATACCTTTTTCTCTCTTCTGTTTGTTTAGTTTTTTTTTCCACATCAGCAACCATTTATTTGTTCTGGCACAAAAATTTATGAAATGTAATATTTGCCTGTGAATGAAGAGGCTCAGCACTATGACTTTTACAAATGTTAGACGCTTTCTGCTCTCTTTTGTTTGCTTGGGCTGCAGCAGAATGGAGACTTAGGGCACTAATTATGGGATTCATATTAATGAAACACAAAAAAATTTGTTGAGATTGGCTGCTAAGACCAATCTTTTTTGATCTGATTTAGTAGCAAAAGACTTCAAAGGAAGATGTGTGCTTTGAAAAGGTATTATATTTTTTATATTTGTTTGCCTAAAACAGGACATGGTTCGAGAAATTAATGTAATTTTTCTGCTAAATTTTCAGAAGTATCATCATTATTAAATATCAATGAAGAATTTTGAAGGTGTTCTTTTTAGTAACATGATTCATATTTATTATTTGTTAGTTGGGGGGTTTTTTTATATGAAAAGTTCCACACAGAATCATGTAATTTCAGACAATATACATGTACAGTCTGGAACATAAACTAAAGTGACTTTATTGCATCTTGATTAAGTAAGCAAAAACTTCTCAAGAAAGTAGGCTACTGTTTTGCACTTATAGCCCAGGGGCGTGCTAGTAACCTTTGCATTGGTCTTTGTCTTCCACAACAGGAAACATCAGCATAAGATTTTAGGAATGCCTGAAGTGAGCTGTACTCAGGCTACATCTCATTATAATTTATGATTAAATTAATCTCATATCCTTATGTTATTCCTGCTATTCCACTAAGGGTTTCTTTCCATGTACTGTTCTACAAATAAGGATTTTTTTTTTTTTTTGGCTGCTGGATTTTGATTTGAATAGGTCACTTTTAAAATTTTTCCAAAAAGTTTCATGAGGAAAACTTAAGCAGAGTTGCCTGAAGTTTTTACCTCCTAATGAGCTAAATTCTACATAAATCCAAAGAGTTAATGTCAAATTAGGAACAGAGTCATGCCAATGGCTCCTCTATAATAGGCTGAGAAAATGGTCCATTTAAGGATGCCTTATCTTACCATAACATGCTTAGAATCTTAATATTAACTTCCTTCCACTGGCTAGAGAGACAGATGTATATGGCTGTGTTCATACTAATATTGGTAATATGAATCCACCTTTATTTCTTTGGAAAAATAAAATCTTTGTATCAGAGATTTTTGTTTTACATTATTTTATTGTTTCTAAGTCTAGTCCATAATTTCAATCAACCTCTAAATCTGGCCACAACAGATGTAGTTCTAGTATTGCCCAAACCCAATGAATATATGTTCTGGACTAAAGAGACTCTCTATACCTATCTTTAATCTTTGTCTAATCACAGTTTTCAGGGAAAGATAAAAAACACCTAATTTGTTTTAAAACTTTATATGTGATTCATTTTCTTTTACATTCACATCTTTTGGAACAACCTTAAAGTGGTTAAGTCAGATATTAAACACACGTTATTTTGGTAACTGTATCTTTAACAGTACTTCTAAATTAATCAGGAGTTAGGTACTCTGGGGAAGAATAAATAGCTAAGTGAGGCTGATAATATATTGCAATGTTATACAACCCAGAGAGAATTGAAGACTCTTGCATTGATTATCTGTTGTTTCAAAACATGTTATCTTTTCTTCCCCCCCCGCTAATTCAAATTGGGTATTTGCTTATGCATAGCATGGCCAGTGTTATGGGAAGGTGTTACTTACTTCAGAGCTTAATTTCTTGGCAAGAAGAGCATGACAGAAACACACAAGTTTAAGATTGCTTGAAAGCAGTGTAAACTTATTCACCACAAAGAAATGCAACAGGTTTCAAGCACGTTGTAATATACTCTGTGAAAATAGTCAATTAAACAAAAAACCAACTCCCATTCGGAAAAAAAAAATACTTGTATGACACAGAACTAGCTAAGAGATCATGTTCAGTATATCAAGTTAAATGGATTATTTTTGAATGAAAAATTTAAAAAGATAATTCTTTTTAGTTATGAATAAGCTACACTTATTACAAGAGATGAGGTGAATAATGATGACATTCCTTATTGATAGGAATATCCTCATGACACTCGAATGTGTCATGACTCATGACACCTTGCTCTTTAATATTTATTTACAAAATATTTTTTTATGAAATCACAACTAGTCCAGACTGAATGGAGTTGATTTTTATGTGTTTGGATTATTTTTACACATCTTTAACTGTATGGATGATGGGGAAAAAAATATCATGACCTTAGTTACTTTCAGATTTTTGTTAGTCTGAAAATGTTCTGCTGACATGTAATGATTTTTCCTTTTATTTGTTTGGAAATATACAGCAGTGCAAGAAAACTGTTACTTGTCTTTTCAGTCAAGCTACTTTAACAACTAAAGTATCACATGGAGAAGTTGGAACTAGTTAAGAAATTTTGTTATTCTGAAAATTTTTGTAAGTGGGAATACAAAGATAGAAAGCATCCGTCATTCCAACAGGTTATTTCACTTCATACCAGTGTATGAAAAAGCACATGGATGCTAAACTCAGTTTTTCAGACTGAAGTGGACATCAGATCGAATAACTTTTCTACTCTCTGTAGAAGAGGCACACGATACAGGAGACATTATGGTAAATATTTTTTCCCAATTTTTCTTTTCTCTCCTATAAAATAAGTGCAGTTACTGTAAGATATAGATAACCAATGTGAGGTGAAGGATTAATTTCCTCTTCCAAGTATATAGATTTCTGGAATAATTGTTCTTGAATAGGTATATTTCAAGCTATTTAACTTCTGCAATGTCCCCAGATAATCTTTTGCTCATGAAAATGCTTGTGGTTTTTGGCTTAGTTTCATACAATGCAAATAAATTTGAATTGACAATAATTTTCTCTCTTCTCCCACTTTTTTCATTCCTCACTCCTATTTCTGTGTGGTCTTTTGCCCTTTCTTAAACCTATTTACCCTAGGGGACTGTCCCTCTGGCTTTGGGGCCCAGCCATGTCCTTCTGTGGGTCCTACACAGGGCAGCCCCAGCGTTCTGCACAGAGGCCCCACGAAGCTGATGTAAGTGTACATATGTAAAATGTATCAAATATATAGAATATATTGTTCTGTGCATGCAGAGCAGTGTAAAAAATATGGATGTGCTTGTGTGTGAGTGTGTGTGCACATGAGAGAGGTTGGAAGGATGAATGGATGGATGGATGGATGGATCGATGGATGGATGGATGGATGGATGGATGGATGGATGGATGGAGCTGCTATCAAACTCTATGCTTAAATGTATAACTAATGTCAATTGGAAAAATGAAACAAACCAAACCAAACCAAAACAACCATACTCCAAGTAAAAGTGCTGGCCCAAATTCATAGATACTGTATGTGCTGCAATTTCACTACCTTAACTTCACTACTTGAAGAATAATATTAAGAAGCAGGACAAAGTATGTGGTTTGATATAAAAACAAAAAGAATTAAACACAAATAGAAAAGAGTTGTCCTTTATAAAATTTGCAGAAAAGGTATATTCAGATTGTCATCTAAATCCAAGTCCATCAGAGGGAAGATGAACTGAGATTATGTTAATGCTTAATGTTTTGTCCAAGAGTATCATAAACAGTTCATCCCCATAAATATTTCACTTCTTGATGCCATCAGTGTCAGGAAACCAGAAATGTACTATGTATATGTATTATGTGTATAGGCTACCTGTACAAAACAAAATATTGACAAAGCATAAGTAAGTGAAATTTCTGCATTATTGAATTATTTTATCTGTATAGTCTTGATTAAAATCTGTCAAAATAAGAGGAAAGAATCTAATTATCTTCAGGTAAATTTGGAAGAATGCTTATATGTGATTGCAGCAGGTTGCCTCTTGTCAGCAACTCTTAACTATGAATTTTGTCTCCTGCTAACAGCAGACAACTGAGATATATTTTTTTATAAACCAATTGGAAAAAATTATTCCAAGTTTCTTCAAAGTAGTCCTGATTATTTCCCCATAGAACATTTACTTAAATTTTTTCAACCTTACTTGGAGAAGTTGACAACTCCATTTTTGAACACATCTTTTTCAGAAATGTCAAGAAATATTGTAATATAATAACTCCCTCTAAAGGAATTCCTTCATTCATGTTTGACCTTGGGACTGAAGTATCAGTGGAAGAATACTTTACCATATGCACATAAAAAAAAAAATTCCCTTATATCTCAATCATTAAACCAAAATTGACTGGTCATTAGCAGATAGCATATTCGTTAACCTATATATGCCATTGACACTTTTGAGTGACTGGATCCATTTTTCTGGACCAAAATACCTAAGAAAAACTAAAGTTTCAGTGTGGACATTTGAAATTTCCTTCAGAAGTTATTTTCAATACCATGTGAAGTTAACACTCCCTTGTACAGAGGTCATCTTAGCTAAATATTAAAAATAATTATCATAAACAGTATAATGTCTTAAAAATATTTTAATATATGATTTTATTCTACTCTAAACGTTTTTCAAATATATTATACTTACAAATGTTTTCACGTATACCTCCAGCACAACTGCTTTTCTCATTGTTCGACAAACTTTCCTCTTTCTGCTTTTCCAAATAATAGTTAGTAAAACATTATGCAAGGTTTATTACATTATTTATCCTAGAAAAGGAGAAGAAGATACATGGAAAGGTACTAAATGTCTCAAAGTTGTTTATAAGGAAAATCTTATATTTTTTCTAATGCAAGCAATACAAGATTGAAACTTTGAGTAAGAAAGAATATCTCAATTAATCTGATCTTATACATGCTATGAAGTATCTGATCACTGGGGAATAAAGCTCTTTTGATATTAGTTAGACATAAAATTTCAAAGCTATGCTAAAATATTTTACTCCCATTGATGTTGACAGGACTTGCCTGACCAAAGTCATACACTATGTTCAAAATTCACCTTATTAATTAAGAAACAAGCCTTCATAAATACTGTCTACATCTTAAGATGCCCTGGAGTAAGAATGTTCCTATAGAGTCACTATACTGTTTGCAGTGTACTGGGGATCCTACAAGTTTTGCCCTCGACAATTATTGTCATTTCAGAGAAAATGAGTGTCCTTAAAAGTGCAAATGGGTCAATCCAGTAATTCTGCCTGTAATCCAGTAATTTTAAACAAATATCTTTGGACACAGAAAAAAAATATTTTGCATTCATATTTTGGATGTGTAGAATCTCAACATCATAAATTATGAATATATTTCATCCTTTGGGTGCCCAGTTTCAACTAAAATTTATACGTCACTTAGACAATTCTGTGTGGGCAGCTCTTAGGGTGTATGGTGTATATAAAACCCCAATATTTTTCATACACAGAAGTTTCTCTTTTTCAACTCTACAGGCAACGTTGCGTAGCTTTGCTCAGTCTTGGAACACCGGTGTATATAGTGTTGTAGATGTGTTGCTATCACCTTTCTCCTAAGTACTTTATATGACAAAATCTTCCTCCAATAGCAGCATTGCAGTGTCCTGCCCACCTCTATCCCTACCCTTCAAAAGAAAAGAAAAAAGGCAAGTAAGCAAGTAAACAAACCAAGTCAAGACAAGACATTCATAAGAGAGTCATTCAGACTTATCTGCTGGATGCATTCTTTAAGGCAGTATCATTGGCTTACAGCTGCAAAATTTAAAAAAAATATATTTTTCTGTAAATAGAAAGCATTAGATTTTTTTTCTACTTTAATAAAGAGACAAGCAAAATAAGTTCTCACATATGACCTTTATCTCCTTCCTCAGCTGGGACCACACTGACTCTAACTTGGACTGTTGCAGTTTTTCTGTTACACAGGGCCAGGCCATTAGCAGTGCACAGGTCAGTCAATGAGTCAGAATGAATTCAAAGAATCAAATCCTCATTTGTAGATTAGTTGTGTTAGCTTCAATGCCCACATATAGATTATATCAGTACAATTCTAATCTTTAAGTAGACCTTCATATCTTCAAGTTTTGTCTGAACTTTGTGTGCAATGTGCCCTTTGATAATGGTAAGTCTATACATTTCATTTAGCAGTTGTTATCAGCTATCAAAGTTAGCAGCAGCTGCCTTTGTCCAGACTTACAAACTCTTTTCATTGTTATGCTGATAAATTTGTATCTGTCAGTCTCTGAAAATTCTGGAACCTCAATTACACAGTCACATAATTGTACTTCTGGTGAAACTGCAAAATTTTTTTCAGAACTCCCCTAAATTCTAGTTTTGTTAAGACTTTTCTAGATCACCATGAAAGGACCAAAGGATGTTTCCTTTGGAATAGCTTTTCACCAGCAAAAATCCTGTAAAAGAGTAAGAATATTGTAATGAAATACTGCTTCCATGTGTTTATCCCCAAATTGCACCTTCCCTGTTGACAGAAGATGTAGATTTTTGTCTCAAATACCATCATAACTTAATTTTCCCAGGAAACCAGTCTGATTTTTATTTTTCTTCTTTCCGAAACCATGTAAAAAAAAGATAAATATTTCTGTTGTCCAGTGACAAAGCAGTGAACACTGAAGTTCCTTTCTTAAGGTGTGGGGTCTTTTTATATGTATTTTGGTCTCATCAGATCTTCAAAAGCAATTTAAATGTCAAGTGAGCTTTTCTTTTGCTAGTTTTATTAAGATGTCAGAGTTTACTTTGGTGTGCCCTGGGCAAGTCTATTTATTTATGGATTCAATAAGTGAAAGATCCTGTGTGCAATAATACAATCTATCTGAACAGTAATTAGTGTTGTGATATGTGGTGGAGTAAGTAACTCACTCTCCAACTCTGTAACTATTAATACAACATTAGAGTCTTCTAATTAGACAAAATTGCTCCTATTTCTTCTGAAATTGGGCCTGCATTTGTTTTCCACAGGACTTGGGCCTCCACCACTTAGATTCCTATTGAAGTATAAAGGAAAGAAAAGGAAAACAAGATAAATGGGCTTTTTCACCTCTTATTTTTAAAGTTATCTTTGATTGTTTTCCTCGGAATATAAAGCCATTTGTAATAAAAGTTTGAAAATTCCTGTTGCAGCTTTTTTAATAAGTAGCCAAGATTTTCTGTGAGACTTAAAACCTATGTTTTTCCAGCATCCAATTTTTAATGTAAATGTTTAGGGATTCTAATTGTAGAATAATTCACTAAGAAAGGTAGGATTTAGAGAACATCTACCACAGTCATTTGAGGCAAATTAAGAAGTGAGACATCTGGAGAGAAAACCACAAAATGTTATTATGATTATTATTTTAAAGATTTTTATAATAATGCCCATATTTCTTTGGAGTTCTAACTTAATAATGTCAAGCACTTAAGATGGAAAATTATATGAAAAGGTAAACTATGTTGCTATGAAAAGGCAAATTATATTGCAGGTCACATGACGAAATATAGAGAATACAAAATGAGAGAAATACAGAGAAAAAACAAAGAGGGAAGGACAGCAGATGCAAAAAATTAATGTAGATAGAAAAGGGTGGAAGTCTTCTGTGGAAGCTTAAGGAAAAATAAAAGCCGAAACATATGATAAAGATGAGACAACAGAAAGGAATGAGGAGCAGGAGACTATTTAAACAGCTATATCATCTCTCTATTTCATGACAAAATATCATTCTTAATACTTATTAATTGATATGGTCATCAACATTTTTTCTAATGCTTTTTAGCTTTCCATTTTTTTTTGGATTTCATTCACTTGCTTTCTTTTTGCCTTAGTTGTTCATTTCTACTCTGCATTTTTTTTTCTCATTATTTATTGGCCTTATATTTCAGTCCCATGTTCATCCTCTTGCGATCAACTCAGTGATCATTCTGGAAGTGTCTTTAGTAGAACTTTTCTATTATTCATTTTGAAAAAACTGACTGCAGAGAGAAACAGATAAAGTATTTAAATTATGTGAAGAAACCAATGTTTAAAATTGCAATAAAAATGGCTGGCTGAGATTTAGCTATGATCATGCTTTTTGCAATACCTCTAAGGACAGTTTTAAATATTGTTACATTTGTCATAAATTGAATGATTTTAATGAATATATGTGCATTGAGACAATTTTTAAACAAAATCTCCCATTTGCTGTCAGTTTAATTTCTTCAACCTTTTTGTGTTTTGAAACAAAGATTCTCTGGACATTGTGAAATATGTTTTATGTCATACAGACACATTTAAAAAGTTACTCAGCCTTTTCAAACTTAAAACTGCTTTATGTTTACATAGCAATTGCCAATCTTGAACTAAATTTGGTTTAATATGGTACTTATGGACAAAAAATAGAGTTTTAGTGTTCCCAGAAATTGCTTTCGTATTTTAGAATCCAGTGTACTTTCTCCCTGTGTGACATTAAACCAATGACATGTTGTCTGCAAGTGAGTGCACATTATGACCTTGTCCTTCATATTTTTGTTTTTGCTACCTGTTTAGGTAATCAGTACAGTCTGAATGCTATTACTAATATCAATTAATTCAGGTCAAAAGCATAACAGCAGGAAAAAGAGATCAGTCAGTTACCATATGAAAACCCAAGACGCTGGGGCACCTTATGGTATGTGCAAACAATTCACTATACAATTTCTGGAGAGAGGAAACTGGCATACTGTTGAATACTGTTTTCCTTTGGGTAAAATTTTAATTAAAAAAGCAGCATGGATACAGGGTTTTGATCTTCACTATTCAAATAGCTGAGATAGCTGTTTGAATTTTAAAATCTTATAAAGTATTTCATTAAAAAAAGACTTCTGTTATCTTAGCCTTAAAACTGTTTATAATATGATGGACATGAATTTATGAGTCATGTTAAGCCTGAAGTACATTCTAAGAAAACTTAAGAAGGGATAATGAAAACTTGCAATTAGTCTTCCTAGGTCAAGCTTTAAAACCCCCCAGAGAATATGTTGAGTTGGGAGGGACCCACAAGGATCAGTAAGTCCAACTCTAAGCCCTGCACTGGATGTCCCCAAAACTCACACTCTGTGCCTGAGAACATTGTCCAAACACTTCTGTCTCTGAACGAACTCTGTCAGGATGGTGCTGTGACCACTTCCCTGGGGAACCTGCTCCAGGGCCCAGTAGGCTTTTTCTAATATCCAACTTAAACCTCCCCTAATACAGCTTCATGGCATTCCTTCAGGTACTGTCACTGGTTACCACAGAGAAGAGATCAATGTCTGCCCCTCCTCTTCCCCTCATGTTGAAGTTGTAGATTACAATGGGGTCTCCCCTCAGTCTCCTCTTGTCCAGGCTGAACAGACCAAGTGACATCCTCAGCTGCTCCTTGTACTGCTGCCCCTCCTGTCCCTTCAATCATCCTTGTTGCCCTCCTTTGGATACTTTATTAGCTTCATATCTTTCCTATGTGGTGCTGACCAAAAGGTGAGCTATTCATCAGGGTGAATGCTGTTCTCATATGTGAGGCACGACAAAAGGTACCCCCTGTCATATATACCTGCTGAAATTCACAGTGGCCAAGGATGTCCAGAGTCCTGCAGTGTTCTGACATTCATCTGAGCCTTGAGAGACATACTTCTGTCTTATCGAGGAGGCATGCAGCTGGATACTCCTACATCCATACAGCTGGATCATGAAATGGAAACAGGGAGGAAAGGTCATGGAGGAGCCTTGTGTCCAAATCTTAACCTGCGTTTCTATGTAAGCAATTCTGCACAACCTTTTATCATACTTCTGCTCGGCATTCTAGGGTGATCAAATTTGTATTCATATAACACATTTGTGTAAATAGAGTTCCATCAAGATATGCTGTAGCCAAGGGTGAATGTTAAAAAAGAAAAGTATACATTTTCTGTAAAGATTATTTTTCCTTTCTCAGTTTAATATGGTTACTAGAGGCATATGAGCACTTAATTGACATCCTTTCACTATGTGAGGCACTAGGCATTTCTGGAATGGGTAGAAGCTTTGCTAATTCTGTTTTCTAAAGCCTGGGGGTATGGATGCTAAGAGGATTTTTTTCTTTTTTTCTTTATTTTCAAACCAAACAGAAGTTTGTGTTTACCTTTGGATATATGAAGATGTGATGTCTGCTTATTACCCACAGAAATGTAAATACAAAACTGGAATACTTGCAGTAGTAAAGGTCAAGCATTTTAAAAAAATCAGTATAACAAGAGCTAATACAAGGAAAAAGGAACATCTTACCTTCTTATTTCTAAGAGATGATAAAAGCAAAATGAGAAATATCCATGAAGTATGTATGAAGAAAAGTATAACTTGACAAAATTTGAAACTCACAATTTACAAAATATTTTTTTATTAATTACTCTAATACATTATATTTATTTTTGACATTTAAACTTAGCTTTCTATTTCTGAACCAGTTATGTATGAAACATTTATAGGAGCATGTGAGTAGGAAAGCTATTTCAGTGTCCAAACCTATAGTTAAATTTCGGCTACAGAGGGAACACCTCTGAAACCCTGTGCATGTTTGAGTTTGTGTCCCAGATGTGCCTTGGCTCTGTGTTAGAATTAAATCTGATAATTTGCTATTCCTCTTTCAATTCCTATATTTTTAAAGAAACAAGTGTCAAATGCATGAACTGTGAGGCAGCTATTGGAGGGACCAGGGCTCTCACCTGGACACACAGTGGATCAGCATATCAAGTCACATTCTCACATTATTGACATCAGCTAGATGCGCATCACAAATATAATTTTGAAATAACTCATAACAAACTTCTGGAGGTATCTACCTCTCTCTATTGACTGTAAATTCATAGAATTATAGAACTGTTTATGCTGAAAAAGACCCTTAGATCATTAAGTTGAACTGTTAACCCTGCACTGACATGCCCACTATAAAACATGCCCTGAAGTGCCACTGCTACTTTCCTTTTAAATACCTCCAGGAACGAGGATGCAACTGCTTCCCTGGGCAGCCTATACCAATGCTGGACAACTGTTTCAGTGAAGATTTTTTCCTAATATCTGATCTAAACTTTCCTCATCAGAAATGGAGGCCACTTCCTCTTGTTGATCACTTCTTACTTGGGAAAAGAAGACCCCACCTCACTACAACCTTCTTTTCAGGTAGTTGTAAAAAGCCATAAGGTCTCTCAGCCTCCTTTTCTCCAGGATAAAAAAACCTCAGGTCCCTCTGCTGCTCCTCACATGTCTTTTCTCTAGAGCCTTCATCAGCTGTGAATCCTGTCTGACCAGTTCATATTCAGAGGTATAGAAAAGGTAATCAAATACCTCTTGAAATTCCCTAGATATCTTTCCTGACTGCCACACCTCTTTTATCATCTGAAAGTCTTGTACAGCTGTTGGAAGTCATCTGGAAGTGTAAAAACAGATATCTAAGGTGACATTACCATCAAAAGATTAGGAATCTAGAAAACAATTTCTCCATATAGATAACTAGTCTGGTTTGAGATAGTTGGCTCCTATTTCATATTTATACTTCCTGCTGAGTAAGAGTATACAAATATATGTTAAGGCAGATTATACACCACACAGGTAATATATTTAAGTATATACATAAATATACATTAACATTTTTATAAATGTTTATATAGCCCAAGATTTTAGCTAATATATGTTTTTCAAACTCTTATCTGTGAAGTGATCGAAATTACCGAATTATAGGAATTATATATATTTCATTCTCATAATGAAGCCATGTTACATATTTGGTACCAGTAAAAGGTATTTTGGTTACCTCAGTAACATGGACTTCAAATCTTTCTATGACATACAGAAAAGAAAACTGCATCAGTACCTGTGGCAGAGCAGGTAATCAATACAGTCCTCCTGAAACCTGTGGTATTTCCTTGTGCTTATAATTTATGGGATCAGGTTCTCAGGAAAACATAAAACTTAAAATTTCATCTTGTAGATAAGTCTGAGTGTCCAGTCAAGGGTCTCTTGTGTGTTTGGTTTGTTATGCTTTGGATCCATCAACCCCTTTTCTGAACACAACTAGCAATAAGGAAAAATTTAATTTTTTTTGTACGTCATTGTGACTTAAAGAAAATCATTCCTCTGTATCCTTCACCAATTTCTTGGTCTATTTCCAGCTCTAATTTTGTCTATTACCTTTCCTCTTGAATTTTTGTGATTCTTCTCAGTATCTATGTCCAAATACTCTCTGTAACAGTTCACGGTTCCTCACCGTCTGTCCTAAATCAAAAACATTCTATACAAATGTTTGTTTTCTAAAAATAGTGGAAGTTACTAAGCCTACCACAACCCCTTCTGCGTGACTATCTTGTGAGTAACATACATACTCAATATATTTCAATTTAGAAAAAAATTAAAATTATCGGTTCTGTGAGAGTATTTTATATTTAATATCTCACCTCAAGAAAACCTAAAACAGGGAAAATATTATTAATTCAGGGAAACTATTTGATAATGTAAGCAAAATAAACACCTACACTCTGAATATGAATTTGTGGCATATTGGAGGTGTTACTAATGTTATTTTCATCTATTTGGTGGCTATTACAATAGAAGAAAATGTTTTAATGGATAATTCACAGATATAGGCTTATATGTAATCATCTGTATTAAAGAAGTTGGATTTTTAAGTTTCTCTAGTTTGGGAGTTTTGAGAGAAAGTTGTATTTTAAGGTTTTTGAAGGGAGCTTGTTTGGGGGTTTTTTTAAATATTTAGCAGTAATTTCCTTTTTGATGTTTTCAAGTAAAACCTTGATAAATAATTTTCCTTGGAGAAATTGGGCTGTTTTAAAGAATGGCTTTTTCAGAATTATTTCCAACATACAGCAATGCACACAATCTTCTCACATTACATGCCTCCACTAACTGATAGACAAAAGTACCTTGCAAGATTCTTATCTAAAATACTTCTCTGATAATAAGAGTGAAAGGTGTTTTTGTAGAATTACGTTTAGTGTGAGAAAATAGACATACCAAGTAGAAGAAGATTTTAAAAGTATTTTAGGAATTCCATCGGCATGCCTTCTAATTTAATTTTCTGGCCATTACATAAAAATCCTTCCCAGTATGGAATACTTTGCAGATATCCACTTTGCACTCTTTTGGGTAGTGCTGTTAAGAAAAGCTTTTTCTCTGATAAAAACTGTACCTAGTCAGAACTTTGTTTATATAAATTATGCACATGCATAAACTAAGCATACAGATTTATGTTTTGTGTGACCCTTTTAACTCTCTGTACTTGCTGTTAAGTTGTATATTTTTCCATAGGAGCACTGTAACTCATAAGAAAATGACTAACGCTGAAAACTCAGTTAAGTCTCAAAAATAGGCATTAGTTTTGAGGCCTGGCACTCCTTTTGGGAAATCAAAGTTTTTATTGCCAGATAAATTAGTGCTTCAAATGTATGAATACAGATGCTGTTTGCAAATTTGTCACAATCTGTCTTCCAGCAGAAAGAATTTATACTGTATAAAGTAATGGAAAACAGAAAACTGCATATTTCACTAAATTGCAGCTGTGTAGGGAAGATTTATATGGTTGTTTTGTGTCAGAGAAACATATAGTTCTGTCAGTATTCACTTCAGTATTCCACACAGGATTCTAGAATTCTTATTTTAAAGTTATTTTATACTTTTTAATAGAATAAATAAAATATAGCACTTTTTTTGAGAAAGTCATACATAATAACCATGTTTATCAATGTTTTATTGCAGAAGATGACTGTAGTAATTGTGTTATTCTCACTATAGGCTTGACAGACCATATCTAAGAATTTCAGTCTGCAACCCATTTTCATAATTCCTAAGTGTCCACTCAGTGCAGTATTAAATGTTTTAGAGGACTTGTATATCATCCTAGGTGGGCAATCCTGGAAGAAATGCCTAGGCTAAGTGACAAAGACACAGTTTTATTTTTATTATAATCAAGTTCATTCATTTAGAGATTGAATATTCTCAGATAACAGAAAGCTGAACCCAGACAGCAAGTCTCTTTTTGCTTGCATGCCTTTACATAATGGAGTCCTACTTTTCCTTTCTTTTTTTCCTTTTTTTTCCTCCCTACTGTCAATTTCCTTTACAGCAACCAGCCTTCAAAACAAGAGCTAACACTTTTTTTGCAGTTGTGAAGTATTGGATCCAATTACTCCCAGCAACAAAAAACCCAGTTCATTTTAATAGGATTTGTAGTAAAACAAGGCATATAAAAATCAGATGCATAGGCAAAGAATTTTTCATCTTTAATCATTAAGCTACCAGTACAAATTGAGCCCTGCAGTTATTTCATTCCCAAAGGAGAACAGAGATTTAAAGAATTCAGAGGATTAAATATTTGTGTTTGAGTGAATATGCTAAGTGTTTTTGTGGCTGCTATCATTAAAACTGTATTTGAAAACTATTTCAAATGCATACAACATACATTCTCTCTAAATGATAGCTTGAAACTCTTCGTAGATATGGGGCATTAATATCGCCTGTGTTCTCACCATCTTTTCCACAGATGCCCATGTTTGTCTGGTTACTAATATATTATTAGTCTTTTTCAATATTAATTTAAACAATTTAAACTTTACATTTTCTCCTCAATAGCAAAGATCTACATACTGCAATCTGTTATTTCTAAGAAGAAAAAAAAGTTATGTATTGCCAGACAAAAGTTTGTTCTTCCTTTGAACTCCTAAAAATCAAAATATGTTCTACCCAAATTCTTTTCAGTATTTGTCAAATGCCACTGCCTTGCTTTCCCATGAGAGTGTAAACATGGAACAGGTGACATTTTTGTTACACTGCTACTGAAAAAGACTAAGAAAAAAATAGCCAGATAACAAAACACATAACCATTGTGAGATAAATTAGTGAGAACTTGTCAAATACAAGGCACCCACTTGCAATAGGCCAGATCAATGTCCTACATATAGAGTTTAACATGTCTTACAGAATAAATGCTTAATGACAATTAATGCCCAATATTTATTTTCATTCTGCATATTTAGTATATTTCCGTATGCAGCAAAGATATACCAGGGTTTAAAATAGTTTGCTGGCTCTCCAGATAGCTATAGAACCCAGTGGTCTGCTAATCTAACAGTTCAATTTATGTTAAAATATTTTTTATGTTCAAAATCTCTTTTTCCCCTGAGAGTTTCTGTGATCCATCTTACCCCTCTAGTTACAGAGGAAGTGTGTCAAAAAGCCATAATTTTCATGGTCTTGCTTCATCTCTTTTATTAAGTCTATTGATTTAGGGAAGGAAGTTAGGAAATTCTTCCCATTATAATATATATTCAAATATTCCTCTTATATACAAAATTTTTATGTGGTCTTCTCAAAAGCCTGGAGTGTAGAGTGGACTATGTGTAATTTCTGTATCTAAATAAATGACTGTAACTATTGTGAGGGCAATTCTTCTAATCATAAAACAGTCATTTAAAAATAGAGACATTAATAAAGTCTTGACATTGCCAGTTCTGCCCAAAGATTATAAAGGCAGTCTGGATCTGTCAGGATATATATCCCAGTGATATTACTAAACTAAATGTTGTGTATAGATTGGATATTTAGAATTGCCTTGCCCTGACCTCTAAGGTTGCTGATTCAGTTTTTCCAGTGCCCACAGTAAGAGATCCACCCAATAATATTTGGTGTTTTGAACACGAAAATCTAACATCTGACTAAAAAATCTAGTATTCTTTAAATTCCAGTTCCTATATAATCTTTAAAAACTGCTTTGGAAAATATTCCCCTAAATGTTCACACACTGTCATCTCAGCCATTGTCTAGGTATCATGGACGTGAATCTCTAATTAGCAGATCTCTTGAAAAACTTTGATAATACACACCTGCAGTGGTATCATCTCTGCATGGACAGAATGCAACTGATAGGGTTATCCCAATTCATGAGTATGAGTTTTGTATAAAGATATCCAGATGGACTGGAATATGTACATGTGTAGGAGGGCAAGTGCAGGGTGTGCCTGAGAGAGAGAGAGAAGCTGCAGATGGTGTTTGACTGTTGAACTGAGAATATGTATCTGTAATTTATCTGGAAGATGAGGTAAACAGCACATTAATTAAATTTGCAGATGATACCAAATTGGAATGTGTTGCAAACACCATTGAGAAATGATAAAAAGCAAAGTGACCTAGAAAAGGTTAGTAACATATGCAAAACTTTAAAAAGTGATATATGATCTTGGGAATGAAAGTTAGTATATTGGAAAATAGACCTTAAATAAACTAGAGATAACTGGAAAATAATAATATTAAAACAATTTAAAGCATTATAATAGTCATTGTATGACCAGTTTTAAATTTTCTTGTCTTTTATCATCTTATCTCGTCTTGTCTCTGTCCCCTCTCTTCTCTCTCTCTTTTTAGTTTTTCTATTTTTTGTTGGGTTTTATTTCTTTGGTTGGTTTGGTTTGTTTAGATTCTTTTTTTTTTGGTTTGGGGGTTTTTTGGTGCGGGTTTTTTTGGGTTTTTTTTGGTCAAGTGTCTGCTATGTTTTTGTTGATGTATTAAAAGTGTGGTTCATTTCAAGTGCGGAAAATTAGTATCACAACCAG
>VYXF01012173.1:132486-195939 GCA_013397295.1 Polioptila caerulea | reverse complement strand
ATAAAAATGTATAATCATATAATATTTTATAAATATATATAAAATTATACTAAATATATACATTTTACAGCGGAATATAAACAATTTGATCTTAATGCTATAAGGACCTTAGTAAAAAATTTTGGCAGACAAAGGGCAAGATAATACCAAAGGACTAAAAATAGGCAGACTACTCTGCCAAACAAACAAAAATGCAATATAATCAGCAATGGCAGAAGAGAAGACCCTCCCATTTTTGAGGGGAGCAGGAGCATTTGAATGAAACACTATACACAACAGGAGAAGAAATAATAAATGATAACTTCAGCTGCAATTTGACTTAAAGAGCTCTGAAGGCTAATCAGCTTTAGCTCAGTGAAATATCAAGTACCATAGACATTAGAGCTAAATAAATGCAATCTTTATCAGCTTCACAGTACTATATACTGAGATCTAATTTAAGAAAACTTAAAGACTAAAAGTTTTGTGTTCATAATGGTGATGGTTAATAAGGTACAGTAACCAGTAACAAATGTGTAACTGATCAATTAATTTAGTAAAATATAAAGTCTCAAACTGTCCTGTTTTATCAATCTTATGACATCACTATAAAGTCCTAATTTTCATATGTGTGTGTACATATATATATGTATGTATATATTTATTTATTGGAAATACTTCTCCTCCAATTGACTAAATTGATATTTTTCTTTGAAAGACTGGGATTATTCCAATTGTATCCTTATATAACCATTATGTTCCTTTACTCTCATTGCATTTTCCCTGAAATTGCATTTAACATTAAGCAATAAAGGTTTGGTAAGGGTATTCTTAGTATCCCTTTGGTTAGCTTTGAGCTTTCTGTTGCCATGCAGCATGACCTTCTATGTTTGTGTGCATATGAAAGTTGTTTTGAACAGAGATAAAATCTAAGAAAAAGAAAAACAAAGATAATATTGCAGAGATATATGACTGAATCCAAATCTTTCTTTACTAAATTATTATCTGGTTTAAAATAACTATGAGATAAGTGCTGAAAACCTAATCATTATCAGCAATTTATAATCATAATCATAACTTCACTATCAGTTCAGTGAAATGATTTTAAATTATTTTCTTTTGAGCTGTTAATGTCTCATGAGTTTTCCACAGTGTTTGATGGTAAAAGTTTGCAAGAGAAATATTTTTTCCTATAATAGACAAATAGACAATAGATTTTTATCAGATGACAGATTACACAGTGGTGAAAATAATAACAACAAAAAAGATTCAATAAATCAGATAGGTTGCAAACTTTTTTTTCTTTCAGCGTCACTGACTATAGTGGAGAGATCTTTTTTTAAGGATCTTTAAGCTTATGGGTGACACAAAATGGTCCTAGCTTTTTGGTTTGTTTTCTTCTTTTGTCTTTTTCTGGGGTTTTTTTTGGGGGGTGGGGTTGAGGTTTTTGTTTGGTTGTGTATTTTTTTTTTTAAATCTACACGCTTAGAGCCTCTGCTGGTGACCTGAATGGAGTTGTGCCAATTTACATTAACAGTGTTGACACATATTTGGCTGTGGATTAAACTAATGCATTTTTCATCTCATACATCTGCCCCAGCCTGTTATCAGAGGCTGCTGTCCCTATGGCAAGGGCAGATGAATGAAAACCCATTTCTTAATCAAGGCAAACCTGTTAAAGAAACTTGCATTGAGCATTAGCTTGGCTTACTACAACTGGCTATAAGTTCAAGAAAATGCTGAGGATCAATTTAGCTCTTCCTGTTCCTGTGGTGGCATCTCCCACAAGCAGACTAGGCAGCTAGGGGCTGGAGACAGATTCAAATGTCAAATCTCAACATGCTGCAATTTTTTCCTTCTGACATGATGTCTGGTGGAGACAGATTCAAATGTCCAATCTCAACATGCCACATTTTTTTCTTTCTGACATGAAGTCTGCTTTAGGAGAAAATCTACTTGCAGCTGCTAGGGATGGATGGCTACTGTTCCTCACAGGTCTGCACTGGTCACATGTCTATCCTTTCTTTGGGTTAGAAAGCAAATTAAGAAATAAAAACCAAAAAACCAAAACCAAACAACAACAACAACAAACACTCTCCCTCCTAAAAAGAAAAATTCCCCAAAAAAACCCCAACCAACCACTCAACCAAATTAAATAACCCCAAAAAAACCCAGCCAAAAAGCCAAGCCAACAAAACATGTCAAAATTGAGAAATTATTAACACTCTGTTAAGAAAGAAGTTGAAAATGGAAGGACGCATCCTACTACTGTGACTTGAGCTATAAAAAGTTTTAATATTTGATGAATCTTTAAAATGTCCGTTTTCAAAAGTTCATCCCTATTTGATTCTATGTTAGATATTCATTCTCCTATATAAACTTCACAGTGATATGCGAGAAGATAAGTGATCCTTAGGTAGGTGATTTTTTTTTTTTTAATAAATATATGTATTTTCAAAAATAAAAGTAAGCAAATAAGGCTTGGGACATTGTTCTGAACCCTTAAAAAACAGTCTGTGTTATTCTGTGTATTTCTCTTAATATTAACTTCATTAAAAGCTGACTGATTTAGTCCTTACAGTACTCTAAATAAAACATACTGAATTATACGAGAATGTGATAGGACTCTGAATAATTCCCTAGATAGTGAAAATACATTCCCAATATTAAATTCTCAAATATAGTGCAATGGAATTTTACCAATCTTTCCAAAACACTGTGTTTAGGGGGACGAAAAAACATGAGAAATATTCTCCTGACAGGTAGTGAAATGAAAAGCATCTGAAAAATGCTGCTTTGAATGAAAATGCCATTCCAGCCCTAGCCATAACACCACATCTCCAGCTTTACAGTCACTTGATTCCTCGTGAATATTCCCCTGCCTTTGAACACGAGTCCTTTATTATTCATTCAGCAGCCTTCCCAGGATGTTTGCTAAGACAAAAGGAGTCATAAGGATTTTAAACAATAAATAAGTCACCTCAATACCACTTGGCTGTAGATTAAACACAGAGGTCACTGGAAGTAAAAACAAGATTTGACCTTTGCTATTTCAGTACACTTTCAGCAGGGCAATGCAGAGCAATGTGAGCAGGCAGTCTGGGCAAGCATCAGTACAACTATACAACTAGCAAATAGCAGAAGGTGCCTGTGCCATAGTCTTCCACAGCTCTAGTGGAGCAGCCTGCATATTTTCAAACTGAATTTTACTATTACGATTCCTTCCCTATGTTGGTGTAAGTGTCTGTGAATTGGAATATCTGAAGAAAGGAAGTAAAGTAGGGTTTCTTTTTTGTGTGTGGTATTCTGTTGTTCTAAATGTCTTGGGGTAGTTTTTTTTTTAATTAGGGATATTTTTCATACCCCTCTTGGTCAATGCCTGGTCATACAGAGCTAAGGACACAATTGTTACAAATAGTTTTGACAAGTCAGAATTGTTATGGTTGTACCTATGGAATATCAATTGTAAGTCTACCACTCAGAATGTATTTTAAATAAATTCATACACAACATATTACTGTATGTATTGTAAGTATTTGATGTGAATATATTCCTGGAATACAATACATTTTGTTGAGGTTTTTTTTTTTTTCTCGAATTTATCTTTCTGTATTTCAGAACACGTGGTAAATACTTCTCTTGATAATTATACCCACATGTGCAGAAAAACCTTGAAAACTTATTTGAATTATTATTCAGGACAGAGAACTTTCCTTTTGATTTGAAAGTCTGAAGTGGATAAAATTGCCAGGCTGCCAGAATCCCTGGCTTGCCAGAGAGCCAGAACGAGGTCCTCTGTAGGCTGCAGTGGGGATGCTTGGTCTGATGTGGTCTTCCATGAACTGCAGGAGAAACTGATTCAGTGCCTGGAGCACCTTCTCCATGTCTTCTTTCACTTCAGTGCCTACAGGGCTGTTTTTCCTCAATATTTATGTTTCCCTGCCTCAGCAGTTCCTAATTTCCATTTTTGCCCATGTCAAAATGTTATAAAGAAATTGTCATTGGGTAGCTTCACTCAGAAACAGAAAAAAGAAAAGGAAAACATAAAATGGACAATTTTGAATTACAGAATTGTACTTTTTTTTTTTTTTTTTAATTGCAGGAAATTTGATGGCATTGCACATTCTTATTATTGATGATGCAATTTTGGTCGCTTGTGGACAGCTGGATGTCATGAAACTTTAGAAATGTTTTTCTGTTTCTATGGATTAGGGTTTGTCAATGTGTCTTATCTGTTCTGTAGCAGCTGTCATGATTAGGAGCACTTTTCTTAATGTCAAAAAATAAATAAATAATTGGTAATGAAAAGGGGATAAGCACTTACTAAGAACTGTATATCTTAAACCTGTGAGGTGCATCAAGTTACTTTGCCAGTTGTTAGCAATCATTCTCAAATAGAAAAACAAACTGGTAGCAAAAATAAATCCCAGAAGGATAACAACTACTGAATTTAAATCTACCAGTAAACAAAATTCCACCTATGTTTTCCCTGTAGAAGTTATGAATGAGGAATTGTTAAATTTATACAGCATGAGAATCACATCAACAGCAGGAAGGGCATAGAAGAAGAAACCAACCAAGCAAGTTCAACTTTTGAGTGTTAGATGTCAAAAGAAAGGCCATATGCAGCAGTTATGTTTCAGCAAATGAAAAGGATACTCTTCAGAGACATCTCCTCTACTGTTTTAGTATATGACTAATATTCATTGTGATGTAGTTGTGTATAATCTACTATAAGAAGACTGAAATAAAAAGAATAGAGAAATACAAAACATCAACATTACTTTCACACAAATTAAATTATAAAATCATTATTTTATATAAAAAAATTATAAAATGGTTTCCTCCATCTTCAATCATCAGTAAGGTAGATAATTAGCAGGTAGGCTTCCTCTGTACTCCAAAGATGCATCAATCCCAAACAAAAAAAACACTTAACTGTGTGGGATGAGTTGTCCCTGTGGAGGGCCACTTTGTCCTCCACAAGAAATGAATTTGGCTGCACAGTTAGGTATCTAGTGCCCTAAGAAAGTAAGAAATGTATGTAAGAAGTATAGAGATGAAAAAGACCTATGGGAGTTGCGTGTTCTTCTGAAGCAGAAGCTGAATGTCAGACAGGATGACACGTATCTGATATGTTACTGAACATATGTTTGGTCAACTGGCACTCACTTTGGTTTTTTTTCAGAGCAATTTTTGGTGTTTTATTCAGCTGCACACTCTGCAGAGGTATCTCATGCCATCTTAAAAGTGTGCAGTTATCGAAGGCATGTGCACAGGACTGACAGGGCAAGTGTACAATGTTGTCTGAAATGTCCTGTGTGATTCCACCTGACCTGGGACTGCTGACTATTGGTTCAGAACAGAGTGAATTTCCATTTTTTCTTTTTTTTTCCCTTCCCTTTTTAACACAGGGGAAATCCTGAAATCTTAAAAAGTGTTTCAAGTTACACTAGACAGCAGTGTTCAGATGATTGTATGGAACTCTTGGAACTTTTAGGTTTACAGTGGTCACGAGATTACTCTGGACATATGAATAAACTCTCCATTAACTATCATGAGATCTTAAAAACTTGGCTCATAGGCAAACGCTTACATTGAAACAAGTGAATTTTAGAATCAGCTGTTTGAAGATGGATTTCCACTTTATTTGGTTACCTAAATAAAGGCATGGTTGGTGTAGGTTATTAAAGCTGTATTTTATTAAAGACAACCAGCCCTATGTAACAGCCTTTTCATTTACAGATTAAATAGAATCCCATAGGATGTATCAAACAAACAAAAAAAAATAGTCTTTGTTCCAGAAATTAAATTCAGATCTGAATGCTGAGTAATATAGATGTCTTGACTACCCTGTGACCAGCATTTTGCATTAGCTTGTGGGTTTTTGATAAATATTAGTAAATTATAGAAGTATTAAAGAAACATATATGTAATAAGATTCCCTGTAATTATCTGCTCTAAAAATGTGATTGAATAGACACCAAAATCTTTATTAACATTCCATGCATTTCAACAGCTGGATTTGTTTTCAGTGTTGTATTTGTACTATTAATAATTTAGAAGATAATTATTGTGTTTACCTTTGTTGTTGTTGTCACTACAGTCTTTGTTGTGTATAAATGTTCTGGGGTAATTCTGTCTTTTGAGCATCATAAACAGTAACAAATGTTTTTTGATTCACTTACAAATTATAAGAGAAGAGCCATGAAATTTTCCTAACCTTTTCTGCAGCTCAATAAATCACAAACAGACAAGAAAGTTAAGCACTGCTTCAGTGGAAAATCAGCAGACAGATGTAGCACACATTCCCCTCAAAATAATTCAGAACCTGTTCCAATTTATCAAATGCCTACTTTATCTGTCAAAACAATGTCCTTTCTCAAATAAAGGGCATTGTTTCTGCAGCAAGAAAAAGGTTCTGATGTATTGTTATCTGCAAATGGATGGTGGAATAATGGAATAACAGGCAGCATTTCAAGCTAAGAGATCAAAGGGCAGAATACATTACAATTCTTGTTAAAATAAATTAGACTGAAATCGTAATTTTAATAAAGACATTTATAACCTTAAACAATATTTTTTCGAGTTTGCAGATCAGCAGAAAGAATAAGAAAATCTCTTTAGATAAGTAAACTGATGCATTTCTTCCCATTGTGAGAACTTCAAATTTCAGAACTGTAATGTATATTAGCTGATATCTTGTGTTGACATGACAGTATCTTACATATGTAGAAGAAATATTTTCAATTTCTTTATTCATTTTTTCTGTATTTTTCATATTACTATCATACTACAAAAACAGTTTTAGATTTATAGATTAAGAATTTCTGTGAACAAAATTTGATATCTTGAAATCTGCCAGGATAATTTTGCTCTTTAAATGTTCCATGATATGATATTAAGTCATAATGTAGAATCAAATTCCTCCTTATAAGTAGCCACCCTTTCCAAATTCTACTAATAAAATTAAATCAAGAATTAAATCCTTTTAAAGCCCTATCCTCTCTAGAGTAAATTAGAAAACATCAACAAAAAAATAAACTGGTAATAATTGTCAATTAACCAAACACAGCCAGAAGTTTTAAGTGTTTAACAAATCTGTTTACTCAAACCTGGTTCTATTATCAAGCCATTGTAATGCTCAGATACTTCCTTTAACCTCAACATGTCAGATATTTATGAAGATTCCTGCAGCCAGCTTGATCCTGAGCTGAACTGTGACAACTTTGCACTGATGTATCTGTCTGTTCCATGATTGCATGTGGCTCTTTCATTCTTATATTCTTCCATTTTTCAATTCTTCCTTATGTAACTGTGACCTCTGTCAGTTATTAGGTTTTTCTCCTTATGATACATTTTTTAATATCACAGAATCCTCAAAAAATACATGACTAAATCAACTCCTTTAGAAAATTATTCATTTATAATCAGCTAACGACAGTTTCAAAAGTTAGCAATATTTCTTCTTTTTTTTTAATAAACACTTTACTTACACCTTGATATTCATAATCTCTAAAACAGAGTCTCAAACATTCTATGAAAAGAAACCCAAGGATAATAATCATAGCAAAGTAGAAATAAGAACATTTTGCTATATATCCTTTGAGGTCAGATTCATTTCCAACCAAAGTTCTTATTTTGGTGCCATTCCAAGGCAAGGTAAAAACTGAGCCCATTATCTTTAAACTCAGACATCTGTTAAAGCTCAGTTGTGCCAGCTCTTGGTGAACTGCGTTAGTAGATGTCTGTGTTTATAAATAGTCCAGCTGAAATCAATTAGTCCTTGTACAGTGCAATCCAGCTGATGAGGGATTCTAGAATTTTCCTAATTAAGATTAGAATACAGTCTAATATATTAGTAATGAGAAAGATTTCTGATATCATAACAAGCTTTGACCAGTGTGAAACTGGGCAGAATTGTGGCAGAGTCATTGCATCCCCAGTTGCACAGCAACAGTCCCTGGCTTGAGGTAGTTCCACACACTTTTGCTACCACCACTGTGTGAGAGCATTCTCTGTTCTTTTGCAGGCTGGATTGAACAGTTTAATTCAGAAATTTGTACCACTGCAACTGAATTTTCCCATATTCTGCTAGGGAACACTCACATGAACAAAGTTAGTTACCAAAAAGCTGCAGGATGACTGACAGCTAGTTGGTAGCAAGAAGTAACTGGTGATAAAAATTGTCACTTCAGCACAGCCCAAATGAGAAGGGGCTGTATATTTAAGTCTCAAAGGTATCCAAGATAGCACATGCAGACTACAATTCATTGAGAAATGAGATATTCTTTTACTGTTCTTTGCTGCTGGAACCATTCAGAACAGCATTAGTTTGTCTTAACCAAGCAATAGACCATTTTTCAGGACATTTTTGTATTGATCAAAACAAATTTAAACCAACAGCTAAAGAATCTTGCTAGCAGAGTAAATAAACATTAATGTTATGACAGCTAGACACACATATTCAAGAATCACTTCAAGACCTTCATATCACCCATATTTTTAAGAAGCAGTTGACAATAGTTCTACCATTTTGTAAGCACATAGCTGAAAATTCAAAGATAACTCTATTTAAGGAGTTATGAAAAGTAATACATTTTTATGACTGATGTTTACACTCAGTGATGAAAATTAAGAACTGAGAGACAACTATAAATGTAATTTTAATTTAATAAAGATATTCTGTAGCTATTGACAAAAGAAAATGGTCATTAAATAAAGATTAATGAGGAAGTGAATTAAATTCAGAGAATGTGAAGATAAAATAAAAAATGTATCTGGAGAAAACAAACCTTTCTCTTCCAGATATTCTTAATCAAAATCAGAGACAAAACCTAAATTGAAATGGTTAATTAGGACCCAGGCCGAAATCTCTAGGCAACCAGAATGCCAGCTGAAATTACTGTGGTTTTCAGATGCACAGACGATTAGGAATAGGATGATCCCAGATCAGTGCAGTTTATACATACGACCACAATCTCTATTGAAATCTGGCTTTGGGTTGCTCTGGAAGCAAGCTGGAAGAATAGAAAACATCCAATTTGAATATCACCCATAAACTATCTGAAACCAAAATCAACAGAGATACATCAGTGTAAATGGTTGGCAAAGAGTAAATAATTTGCCATAATTCTCTGCAGAGCTGCAGCAGGAACTTTTCCTCAGAGTCATTTATGATGCTGAGAAAGCAAATTAGGACCTTGTTAACACTACTCTCTGCTGGCTTGCCCATTACATACTCATCCCTCTTGATGAAACAAACATAAAAGTGCAACTAAAAATGAATAGATAATTCTGATGCGATAGCACATTTCCCAGGGGAAAATGACTTGACAGAGTACAGGAGACTGGGAACTAAACCTACCATATTTAGGACATGCAAAGTATCCCGTGTCAAGTGAAAAAAATATCAACAAACACATTAATGCTTTCTGTGGAACACTTTCAGATTCATAGTTCTGTATGACATTATATAGAAGAAAATCACATGGGATTTTTGGTTTGGAAAGTTTCCTTTTTTTTGACTACATACTTCTTTTGCTTAAGAGAGAATTTTCTCAACAATAGTTAAAAAATACAGTGCATAGGAAACAAAGTAAAAAATTAGTTAATTAAAAACACTATCTGTGTGAGAAAGACAACTCACAGAAAAAAAAAAGGTAAGAAAAATTTTGCCTTCTTAAGGAAGTTAAAGTATTCAGGAAATGTTTTATTCACTGATAGCCAAAAAACAGGATCTTGCGTCTTTACAATACAAAGTAATGAAGAATAAAATAAATTATATACAAGTGATTTGACAAAGCTCTTCCTAACTGTAATAAAATTTCACAAGGCGGTCAAAACCCACATTGCTATCTACACTTTCCACTAATATAATTCTGCTCAATTATCATTTTTGTTTTGAAAGCTAGATTCACGTTTTTGCGGATGTGAAAAGAAATGAAAACATGTCTGTTGCTCTGCTTTAAAAAATAAAATCAGCAAAGTGGTTTGTGGTTCATATTTCCATCCTCTTCTAACAGAAATTCATAGGAAATCAAATGTCAAACCAAATAGATCCATAATATCCTTATTTTCCACTTGATATTCACATGTTGATCTTTTAATTAGGAAAAGAAAATCAAGATAGTTTTATCTGGTTTCTCTTAGGAAAATGACTTGAAGAATACAAAGATCTGCATACAGTTATTAATTTATAAGGTAACTGTGACTAATACTTAGATGAACACTCAGGCTTATGAGACCTTGATCTTGTCTGCTAAGTAGCTTTGTAAAAGGAAGTCCCAAATTGAGCTTTTTTCCATATATCATTTAGTTCAAAAATAAAAAACAATTAATTTCATTTACATTTCAACAAATTATGTTGATTTTGGGAGTCTATAGTATCAAATTAAATTGCTATATATCATATTTTTCTCCAAAGTTAAAATTAATTATGACATTGAGTAGACAGATAAACACAGTAAAAATGACAATTTAAAAATGAAATATTTCATGCTTAATTAAAAAAAGGTAATGAATAACTTCCCATTTGGACTGTTATACAGTTCTTTATCATTTGAGATACACATCAAAACATGAAAATATAAACTATGGATCTTCCAGTCTAATACACAGCTTACAGTAAAGGGAACTTTGAATATCCCCTTAGAGATTTCGGCAATGATTTTCCACTCCATTACACCAATTTCATACTGGGGTAAGTCCATTGATGTCAATGGTGTTACATCAGCTTAAAAACAATATGACAGAATAGAAGATCAAGGTTATTCAAGCTCTTATTTATGGTTATGGAAAATTACACACGTCTGATGTACATAACAAGACTCTCTTGTTTTGTATTTCTTTGATAATGAAAATGTCCTCGTATACAAAAAGGCAGAAAACTGAAGTTGAAACATAACAGATATTTACCAGCTAAACATACATAGGTGTAGACAGCAAATACTGGTTGTAAAACAACCATGCAAGATGACAGCTGCTCAGCTATACTAAAATTAAATGTGAGAAAAGTTTGCATAGGCTGAATTTTCAGAATTTATGAAGTCCTAGGGAACTATAAATCATGAAGTTAATAAATTTAAAGTTATAATTACTTCTGCAGTACTGGCATTTTATATTTATTTACTTAGCTTAGTATTTTATTTTTATTTATCTTATGTTTCTAGAAACTTAACCAGACTGATTATTGAGAATTTGTGAAATAGGTTGCTCTTGAAGCAATAACCACAAAAGTAAAAATGCTGTCATAGTCACAAAGTTAACTACAAAGACAGTCTCCTTTGTGCATCATAAAATTGGTCTAACTGGCTGAATTTTCAGCATAACTAAGAGACCTTACCTGAGAGTAGTCTGAATCTTTGGTTACTTCTAATACACTGTGCTGCCCAGATACACCACCAAGCTATTCGCACAACCTGTCTGGCTTGTGGCAGAGCATATCTGAACTTTCTGTGAAAAACCCTGGAGTGCCTGTGGTGGGGAATCAACTTCTCTTTTCTTCTAGATGCTATTGCCTTCCACAAGAGCAATGGAGATAGTTAGAGGCATAGGATTCTCCCTTTCCTAGTTCATGCTACAAGTAATGCTGGAAGGATTGCAAACCCTTGGAGATCTGCAGATTTACCCACAAAACTTTGCAAGAAACATACACAAGCAGTCAACATGGATGAATAGCTGTTTTATTCTCAAGCAGAGCTGGGTATCATGAATTCATGGAATCCTGGGTTCCCTCATTTAGCTTTTCATTAATGGAACTTCCAGATTTTTTTATCTACTGAAGTAATATCTAGCAATACCTTCACTTACCTTGTATTTGCACAGCAATTTTTTGTCTAAGAACCCTTTGCATTTTTATTTACTGAATTGCATGTTTTTTCATTAATACAGCTTATCTAATTTATGTTTGGGTTTTTTTTTTTGGTGTTTTTTTTAAATTTTATTATTTAATTCTAGTGCCAAAACCTCCTTACATCCCCTTCTTCTGCATCTTGGTGTCAGTTATAGAGCAAGATCTATTAAGAGCACATGCTCTTTAATAGTCAAAATCGGTAATGGAAAATGGAGAGAGGCTTAGGTCATTCTCTTCTCATTTTTCTCTTTCCTTCATCTTTCTAATATTATTGTGATCCTCTCTTTAACACTTTGTTAATAGTTTTCCAACTAGGCTGTTTTTGCCATAAGAAAACATGACACGGGATTATGTCAACAGCTCAAAATTTGCACCAGTCACTGCCTTTTAATTTTCACAAAGCCTGCTCTCTTGGAAAAGGTGAAGTGATATGTTATTTGAAGATGAATTTTTTTCTTGTCATCTTAATATTACAATTTTTTATGTGGCTGGATTTTGGCTCAGGGGTTTTATTTATTTTATGGCTCTAAACAGGTACAGGCTTGGAATTCTATTATTCCAAGGAATTGTAAGTAAAGTTACTCTTTAAATGCAGCAGTTTCCACCAACTGTTGTATTTTCTTCTGAAATACTTTGGAGAACAGACAGTATGATATCTGGGTATAAAATACTTTTACTTTATAAAGCATCACATTTCAACATTTAAATTTAGTGGTTTACATAGTAGGTATCTACTTATCAGGAGGAAACCAAATCTCTTTACCTAAACATACATATATAATACCATCCAAAAAAGAAGTGCTAGGTTATCACACTCAACCTTTAGCTTCAGAAAGTATTTATTTCCAGTACATTCTTTGTCATATCTTTCCTGAGTAAAATGAAGCATGAACATGTAGATCACATGTAGACTGATACACTGTAAATACTAAATTTAGATTTTTTGATTTTATGCTTGAACTCCAAATAAATATCAGATTAATTAAACTGAAGTATCAAAAAAAACAAAACACCCAAACAAGCAAAAACCAATCCTCAAACCTTAAATACTGTTGAAAGAAGCAAAAACTAAGCAAAAATAAAATTTATACTTAATAAGACTATTGTTGTAAACAAGAACGACACAAGTCTGTAAGTAATATACCACAGAGAACTTGGATATGAAGATACATATTGGTTTAAAAAATACTTTGAGTTAGTACAAAAGAATGGATAGCTTCCTGTTTCTCCTGGGTAAAAGGCAGGCTAAATCAGACAGGACCTTCTGTCAGATCTTTTATCCTGTTGCAGACTTATTTCAGGCTGAACTGAGCCACCTTCAGCAAAGGTCTGTCTTTCTTCTCCTATTTAGAATTAAAGTACCTAAGTCTCTTACACTAGCAGCTAACATTCAGATGGCTACAGTTCAGTAAGATTAAGCCCATTCTGTCTATTCTCCTACTCCAATTGTTTCATAGAGTTTTAATCTCATGCTTCAAAAATTGCATAAGTGGGGTAAAAGCAGATCGCCATAAAATAACTTCATTACTTCCCAGATCAGCCCATTGATCAGTGTTTTTATCAATGATATATTAAAGGTTAGCAAGCTGTCTCCTAAATTATTTTTTCTTATTTAGCCCTTTGCAATCTTTGACAGTCTGATAGAGTTGGGGCAATTCAGCCTGAAGAAGAGAAGGCTCCAGGGAGACCTTAGAGCTAAGAACAGGCTAGAAAGAGACTTTTTCAAGGGCATGTAGTGATAGGACAAGAGGAATGGCTTAAAACTGAAAGATAATAGATTTAGGTTACTTGTGAGGAAGAAATTCTTTACTATAAGCCACTGGAACAGGTTCCCCAAAAAGCTGTGGGCACTTCATTCCTGGAAGTGTTCAAGGCCAGGCTGAATGGGACTTTGAGTAACTCCTGTCTAGTGGAAGGTGATCACTACCCCTGCCCTTGGTAGTGGGATAGGTGTTTTTTCCAAACCAAGCTATTCTATAAATCTCCAGAAGGGTTTGAGGGTTAGTTTTGTTTTGATATTTGTATTAAATAAACTATTTCTAGGATTGGTCAGCTGCAGGTATTGGAAAAATAATGTTTTGTACATCATTTTTGATGAAGACAAGTTTGTAAACTGTGGTGGTTTGTTCTTAGCTGGCTGTTAGAAGCCCATCCATCTGCTCTCTCACATCCTGAACAGGATGGGGAGAAAAAGAGGTGGATGAGTGGAAACAAAGAGAGGGAGAAAGGAGAGAGAAGTAAAATGAGTTTGGGCTACTGATAAGTTATAGTGATCTCATAAAGTGAGAAAAAGGGGCTCTTGGCCCGTGGGATTTTAAGCCAATATTTCCAACAGCACAGGAGTGTCCTACCTACAACACAGTGCAGGAGTTATGGACAAGGATACGTGAAGCATGGTGAGCAACTACACTTCTGTTGAAGCTCTATTGCTCTCTAGGGAAGAATTATTCTCACAGAAGTTAGAGCATGATTCTTCTTTTAGTACTCAGGACACATGCCCTGGAACCATATACAAGAATTTAATTACTTTCTTCTGAATGGTTTATACATTTTATAAACAAATAATTTTGGTTACAAAATAAAAATACTCCTTCAAATTCAAAAGCATTCAAAGAAGACCAAAATGTTTGGAAAAGTCTCTTTTACAAGGTGGATAAGTAATCCTCTGCCAGATTCCAAATCATAGATAAGTAATGTACTTTTTGTGACACTTGGACTAATTTAAAGGACTGCCTAAATCTTTTGCATTTACTCTGGGGTAGCTATTCAGTATTCAATAGCAAGGACTATTTTCATGTTTACTGTGGAATCATGAGATCCATATGGACTGAATGACTTTTCTATGGGATCATGTTCCCAAATTATCACTTATTTTTTTATTAATTATTTTTCTGTGTCTTTCTCCTGAGGATAGTTCTTGCAAGTCCTTCAAATAAGCACAATCACATTAGAAATGCTTAGGCAGTATCAAAAGCTTCCAAAATTTATGGGAATATTCTTACTGATTTCAGTAGCTTTACTTACAGTTAAAAGATATTCAAGTTGAAGTCCATAATTGATTGCTATGTGTCAATATGGGATATTTCTTTGAATGTATAGACATATTCAGATATTTTAATGCCAGTGTTCTTGATAAATTAACCTAATCTCTTGTACATGCTATGAGAAAATTTCATCAAGTCAAATCACATGTACAGTCAGCACAAAGCATTCTTCATTTTCCTTATATAATATAATTAAGGCTAGACAATCCTTTATGTCTTTTCAATTTCAAATTTCTCCTGTTGAAACACTGTTTTTCTTAATGCACATTGAGTCCAAAACTGCAGAATTGTCTCTGAGTCACTCTAAATCAGCAACTATAAACTTGTCTCTTAAAACCTCAGCTTTTTAATTTTAGTAACACAGGAATAAGACCTGCATACCATCCCCTTCTTATCTTCTTGAGCAGCTGATTACTTGTGTCGGTTAGTTAAATTTTTAGAGAATGTAGCTCAAAATAGAGTTAAAAAGTGATTAAAACCCACAATGAACATCTTTCTCATATCTTTTGTGTAAACCAGTGCCATGCACTTGCATGTTCTGGAGAGTATTTCCAAATGGGACAAACTGAATTCTTTCAACTCTTTGGCAAACTGGTGCTTCAAAATTTTCCTAAGTGTTTTCTTCCCGATGTATATGTGTGGCATTTTTTCTCTGGAAGTTGAGCTAAATCAAATTTTTTATCCATCAATAAATTGATATTTTAGTTATTTGGTTATTATTTATTTTATGAATCCCACTAATGGGAATTCAGAAGAGGAAAAATGTTCTTTCAGTTCAAATCAACAGGAACATTTTAAAATACAATTTTTGCAACCCAACACCAGGCAGAACTTCTTTGAATAAATTTTTACCTATTTCATCCTCAAGATTTTAACACTTAAAGGTTTATTATATTTCTCCTTAAAAGACATTTAAATTTAAAATAAAATTTTGTGTCACAAAAAAAAAAAAAAGAAAAAAAATGTACCTTACCTTACCAATGACTTATTTCAGTAATTATTAAGTTTGAGGGGTTTTTTTCAGTTTTCAGAAGCTTATCCATTTTTCACAGAATTTTGTAATATTCACACAACTGTAAGGAAACAGGTGAAGTATATCTTTGAGAATTTTNAAAAAAAAAAGAAAAAAAATGTACCTTACCTTACCAATGCCTTATTTCAGTAATTATTAAGTTTAAGGGTTTTTTTTCCAGTTTTCAGAAGCTTATCCATTTTTCACTGAATTTTGTAATATTCACACAACTATAAGGAAACAGGTCAAGTATATCTTTGAGAATTTTCACAAATACAACACAGTCATAAAAACTCATAAATTTTGCCCAATATTTCCAACAATATAATCTGGCTCTCTAATGTTCTATCTAATGTCAGCTTCAAATTAATTTTGAACTGACTATCAAAGAATATTCATTGGCAATCTTAATCTGATCTACTGATTCTGTTCTCATCTTTATTTCATTTTCCTACATTTTTTTTCTCAATTAACCTTCCAAAATTTCAGCATCCTTTGGCCTTGTACATGCTATATTATTTCAATGTTTCCATGTTTCCCTGATTTTTTAAATTAAAACCATATTTCTTGCTACATTTTTCCTCATAAAGCACTTCTCCCCTCTTCCATTTTAAGAATACAGTTTTCATTGTTTTCCTTTGTCTCATTTAACAAAAAAATATTGAAATGCTCAACAGTTTCAGAACAAAATTTCTAAAACGAAATCTGTTTCTTACCTCCCCTTTAGCTGCCACTTGTTTTTGTAGAAAGAGTGAAATGTTTTCTAAATGACTTACAATTATTCTCCTTATGAGGTAGCATCACCCATCTCAAGGTAATTTTTTTAATTCACAAGTACTTCAGCTAAAGAGCGACAACAATTAGTCAAAACCAGGTACCAGGTCTGGCTGTGGGTCCTCCTAAGAACAATTCATCTTCTCAAAAAATATGTGTGAGAGAGATAAATATTCTTTTCAAGAGGCCACCTACCCTCTTTTTTGTTTGTTTGTTTTGTTTTGTTTTGTTTTCTGCACAGAAAAGACTTGGTACAATTGCTCACACTTCAGAATGAATTGACATTTGAAATCACTTGAAAGGACCTTGTGTAGTCCTATGCTGTTCACCCAGCCCTACTGTAGTCTTCTGTTATCTGATGCAAAAAGTCTCAAACATTGTTTCAGTGACACTTGACACACCCTTCAGGCTTTTTTATAAACATCGTAGTCCAAACAATAGCTCCAAATTGACATCTACCTTTGGCCACGTTATTTGGCAATACTGTCTGAAATCTGGACTTGAGTTTCTGGTATCACTTCTTGATTTTTTATTTTATGTTTCATTCTTAATTACTACCTTACTGCTGATATTTAGACAATATTCTTCCAATGCAGTTACAAACAACAAGAAGCTCTCACAAACTAGGAATAACATCCTGACACCATAAAAGTAAAAGGGATGAGATTTATATTTCTTGAAGTTCAGTACAGAAATCAGTTGTTTAAACAGAGATATCTGGTGAAGTGTGAGATAACTGAGGGTATCTAACCTGACTTTCAGTTCCTCACCAGAAGCACCGAGTTTCCCACAGATCCTGTGTGTTATATACCAGCTGCATGCACAGCACCTCAGATGCCATGTGTTATTTCAGATAGTTCTCACTATGCATGCTTCGGAAACTTAATCGCACTACTTCAGATGTGTAGGTAAAATCCACCTTCTGTGTATTTATTAAAACTCAGCCAAGTGATACAAAATAAACATTAAAAATAATTCTAAGAAGTTTGTGTTATATTGCCTTTAAAAGCAGACGCCCATAGTTCAATTATTTTTTATATCCCGATGATACAAAGATTAGTTGGGTCTGTACCAGAATTAAGTGATCATGCTCTCACACTCTTCTTCTGAAGTCAGCTATTGGTTAGATCTGAACATTTTTGTTTAAATTAGTACTTTTCCTATGCACTTAATCAGAAAGTGACTTGAAACAAGGGAGTGAAATTATGATTACCTTTTCTTCAAAATTTAATTAGAAATCCCATGGAGTCAGCATGTCCATACCTTGAGGGAGGTACTCATTCATATCAGTTAGCAACAAGCCATCTGGTCTCTTTAGAAGAAACGCTGGTAGAGTTTCAAGTTTCCTTGGCCAGAGGTAGGGATTGTGGTCATATTTATTTACTGAGAGAGACGCAAGTATCTTTATAACTTTATAACTAGAATCATACTGTTTATGCAGTTTTTCTTAAAACTCCACTTTAGAGGAAGATTTATGAGCATTATGTATCCTAAGATTGTGCCAAGACCAAGTATGGCTTGACAAGTGCATTAAAAGGGAAATTCATAGGAGGTAGTCCACCTCCCATACAAAACTACCTCTGAGATTGTCACATCCATGAGGTTGTCACTGCCCCTTCACCATTCTCTGCAGGTTTGTGAGCTCTGGCAGCAAGGAGACCAGGAACCTGACTGGTTTATGTCAAGGCAGAACTGGTGATACAGAGATATGTCAGCTCACTGGTGCTGGCCTTTGAGCAAGCCTTTGAGCTTTGCAGCCTTTGAGGCAAAGCAAGAAAATGATTCCTTGTGATTTGGTTGCTTCTTTTTTTGTCTCAAGTAGAGAGAAAATTTAACATTTTTTTCCCCTAATACATCTGTGTTTATCAGGGTTTATGTGCTTATAGCATCACTGCACTCATAGGAAAAAGCAATACCAAACAATTCCTAAATCTTTTTTTTTTTTTTTTTCCTAAGCAAGCAAACAAATGGACAAGAAAGATCTCTCTAGAATCTTCTCATATTTTATGCAACCTGAGAAGAAGGAAACTCTTATAGGAACTGTGGTGACTAATCAAAGTCAGAACATTTATTGACTTTACATCTGTTAAGATATGAATTCTTAATATAATGCAGTAAAGTATTTGGTTGATGCAAAACTGAGTGCCAGATTCAAATGTCACCAAAGTCCAGGCTCTGACCAATTTTATGGCTTAATATCTATCTTTATTTTCATCAGTAAAAGCTTCTTTTGTGTGTTTAGATAGATATTCTCATGTATCATAGTATAAAATAACTATTACGCTTCAATTTTTAAAGTATTTCAGACTTAATTCTACTTAAGAGAAAGTTGCCAAATTTCTGCTGCAAAAGCTTTGTTCCTGATGACAATGATTATTCAAGAAATAATAAATCTTCTACATTCTAAGATGAGAACATGTATTTCTTTCCCAATAGAGTAAATATGGTAGAGGAATCACAGGAATGTGTGTGGCACACTGGGACAGTTTGGCCCTGCAATACAAATTCCCAAAGCATTTGGGCTGTACAGAGAGCCAGTGCAAAGCTCCAGGAGTGGGCAGAAAGGAATACTAACACATATGGACTCATGAAAGCAAATAATACTCTTTCAAAAAAAAAAAACCCAAACCAAAAAAACCAAACCATCAAAAAACAAGCAAACGAAAAAACATGAAAAGTCAAACCAAAACTAAAAAACAAAACAAAACAAAACAAAACAAAACAAATAAAAAAAAGAAAACAACCCCAAACAACAACAACAACAAACACCAAAAAGCCCAACAGAAAACCACCATCTCTATCCATCTGAGGCCCCTCAGGCCAAACATGAGCTTATAAGTAGGCACACACAGCCTCTATGTGCAGACTTCATCTCCCTGACTAGATAGGTGACCCTTGAACAAACCAGAAACACACAATTTCATGGACCTGGATGGGTTACACCCATGAGTCCCAAGGGAACAGGCTAATGTCATAGTTCGGTTCCTCTCAATTATCTTGGAATAGTTGTGATAAACAGGAGAGATTCCTGAAGACTAGAAGAGAGAAAACATTGCTCTTGACTTCAGTGGTGGAAAGAAAGCTCAGAATTACAGGCAGGTCTACCTCACTGCTGTCCCTGGGAAAAAGACTGGGATACTCTTTCTGGAAAGCATACAAATGCATGAAGAAAAAGCAGGGAGTAGTCAGTATGGGTTTAGAAAAGGGTAATCATGTTCAATCAACCTGATAGGCTTCTACAGTGAAGTGAATAGATTAGTGGGCACAGACAAAACAATGGTTTAATGGGTTATACTTTCACAGCAGAGGCGATATTCTACTTTCTCTGTATTGTGAGAGAACCATAAGGGTCACTATTTGTCTGAAGTCCTGTTATTCATTATATAAATCTAACTTAAAATTTTGTGACTATACATTTAGAGATAAATATCCAGAACTAAATAGTTGTCTTTGTTGCTGAGATGAAGATAGTTTAATGTGTCTCATATGAATGTTCCCCTTTATAACAGTACTCTGCTTTGAAATTTAGGTCATTGTCGATACAACCATCAAGTGAGTGACAGAAATGCCAGGATCTTACAGCAGTCCAGAGAAAACAAAAGTTTCTCATTCTCAAGAAAAATTAGATATCAAGAAAAATACTGAAGATTTCCTTTACTTTGGGAGCCAGGAAATCAGAGCATTTCTCTCTACAATAGAAAAAAAATGAAGAAAATATTAGATGAAATAGTAACCACACTGTCAGAAATTGCAAGTTATGTCTCTAAACTTTCTCTTCAATTATCACTGCAAGATATTATGCTAGAAGAATTAGCATAAAAGCTTCAGAATTTTTTGGGTTGGATGGACCTTAAAGACTGTTTAGTTCCAACCCCTCTGCCATGGGCAGGGACAGCTTCCACTAGACCAGGTTGCCCATCCATCCTGATATTTAACACCTCCACAAATGAGGCATCCACAACTTTTCTGGGCAACATGTTTCAGTTTCTCACTACCCCCACCATATAAAAATTCTTCCTAATATCTAATCTAAAGCTGCTGTCTTTCAGTTTAAAGCCATTCTTCCTGTTCTATCACTACATGCCCTCGTTAAAAGTCCCTCTCTGGATGTTTTGTAGGCCCCTTTAGACACTGGAAGGTATTTTAAG
Organism: Polioptila caerulea; assembly: GCA_013397295.1. NCBI lineage: Eukaryota > Metazoa > Chordata > Aves > Passeriformes > Certhiidae > Polioptila > Polioptila caerulea. Next base: position 175,128 of record VYXF01012173.1, on the reverse strand, counting down.
GTGTCCCCAGAGCATTTTCTTCTCCAGGCTGAATGCTATTTAAATATTTCTGCCCTGTATGTGTGTTTCACTGCCAAGTATCACAATTTTTTTTACATTCTCGATGTATTGCACTGCAGAAATCTGAAGAAGTATGAAAGAATAAGTTTATTAATAGTCCTTAAATGGCATAAATTGTCTGTATTCTGTCTTTGCTGCAGAAAGTCACAAGAAACTGTGATTGAAGTTTCTTTGGAACTTTGCTTCAATACGGAGTTCTTTATTTGAAAAGGATGAATCCTTGTACCTGAGAGTTGTTAAATGGCTTCAGAAGCTCATAAACACATTTGCTGTTGAGTTAAGGAGCTTCATATGCTGAATACCTCAGATTAGAATCTCTTTCACCATTAGTGCATTCAGCTTGCTGAGGAGCTTCATCACTACCACTGATGAAAAGTAGATTCTTTACACATTTGTTTTGTCATAATTTTTGTGGTCTGATCCACATGCTAACTGGAGTACAAGGACATTCTGTTGGATATGCTACTGAAACATTCTTTGTAGTGCATCTTACTTTTCATTAGGTAGGAGAGGATATTTCTGTTTCTTCTAATAGAGGGAGAAAACACATTTGGGGGTTGAATTACATGGTCATAGCCATCACAAAAGTAATTGCCATCAAGTGGCTGTGCCACTGAGGGTCTACAGTGAAGAACAATGCACTTTAAGACTACACTTTTGTCTCTTAAGTTGGGCTTCTTCCATAAGCCAGCAGAAGATGATCTTTAAACAAGTTATCAAGGTCAGGGTTGTTTTGAATAATGTTCCAATGTTTCCCTGATAATTGCTTGGATTCTGCCTATCTATTCTTTAACCTAGTGACATGGCTAATAGAAAGTTATTTGTGTTTTGATGCAGAGTTGTTTCGGTAAGAGCTCCACTCATGCTTTTCTAATTCCAGTTTATTCTAGGCATGAGGGAATTGTGCTTAAGGTAAGCACCTATAAAATAAATAAAACTTCTTTCTCAGCCCATCAGACCTTTTCAATAAAGGCCTTTATGTTAGAGAATCTCTTGAATATAAAATGTTATTTAATCAGTAAGTCCCAGCTTTTATTAAAGCTGGTAATTTTTGTATGTTTTTTTCTTGTGAATAGGTGTATTTTCTATGATAGGTAATATTTCATCTTGAAACTTGTTAGTAAAACTATGTATCAAAATAATGTCCCTTTTAACCATTAAGTTCAATATGGAGATGAAATATTTTACAAATTTTCTCTGCACCTGCCAAAATAAAACAAAATATAATTTCCAGGGTAATTTGTAATTAATTTTAAACTCCTTTTTTCTTGGCAAGTTACATTTTCATCTTTACAATATGGAAATAAAGAAGATTCATGTATGTTTTTCTCTGGATATATAACATATCACTGACTCAAATAAATAATTAAGCTTACAGTAAGGTATATAACATCTACTAAGTAATGCAGAAATTCTTATTTGTACACATTTTGGAAATGAAATAACTTGCATGTTAATTATACTTCCACATTTATTTAAATGCTATTTTCAACATGCTTGGTTTTGTAATAAAAATTCCATGTAAAGCCTATATTTTGATTTATAATGACAAAAAGCAAAAAATAATTATGCTTCCCCCCACCTCTGACAGAAACAACATTTTAATTCCTTATTTTAGTGTTTGAATTCTAGCTCCTTATTCGGAAGAAACCCCAGAGACCTTTATGCGGAATGAAGAATGTATTCTTCTATATCTCTTGATATTAACATTGTCATTGAACTAGATGATCTGGAAAGTCTTCTTCTTGGATGGTTCTGTGATTCTGTGATTTAAAAAAACCCAAACAAAACACAACAAACAAGAAAAACTCAGTTCTGATTAAAAAAAAATCCGAAAAAGCCAGTTCTGACTAAAATCCTTGTGGAAAACATGCAAAAGGGCATTAAAAGTGCTTGTAAAGCATCTGAAAAAGTAGAGTTTTGGAAGAATTGTTCACAGTGATGTTAGCCAGAAATTGATGACAAATTAAATAAACCCTTTACATATGAAACTAGGAGAGAGTTTACCATTTAAAATACAGAGCCCAAATTAATCATTTGTGTAATTTGAATGAAGTCAGTTGGAATTATCTGAGGAACGAATATAGCCCAATTTGTTAAAGATATGGTATTGTAAATACTGCACTGTGTCAGATGTACATCTGTTCAACAACTGCCTCAGCTAAATAAATAAATAAGAGACACTTTCCCTTTAGCTAAATGCAACCTAAACACTTAACTCAGACTGCCCCTGTCTGCCAGGGTGCAGGAGTGGCCTTCAAACAAAGCATCCCTGTATTTTTCACTTGGAATCAAGCAGGCATCTAAAAATGGTATAAAGAAAAGAAAAGAAACAAAAATAAAAGAGAAGAAATTACCAAAGATCAGAAAGGAATAAAGGAAGGAGGGCAGCATGAAGGGATATTCAGAATACAGTATTCAGTCACTAGAAATCTGATCTTCAAAGGATTTCAACCCAATCATTAAAATAGGAGGTTAGTTTTTAATGAGAAAGTATACAAGATGCCTAGTATAATTAGACAGTGGGCTCTGAGGATTTACAGAACTTAGGAATTGTTGAAAGTGAAGAAATAGCTGAGCAAACTGGGTTTATCAGGTACTATCCCTACTATTTTGCAACCTGCACATCTGTAAATTTTTTAATATTATTGTTCTTTAACCCCAGCTGGCAACCAAGCCCCACACAGCCACTTGCTCGCTCTCTGACCAGTAGGATAGGAAAGAGACCAGGAAGAATAAGAGTGAGAAAACTCATGGGTTGAGATAAAGATGGTTTAAGAGGTAAAGCAAAAGTTGTGTGCACACAAGCAAAACAAGACAAGGAATTCATTCACCACTTCCCGTGGGGTGGCAGGTGTTCAGCCAGGAGAGCAAGGCTCCATCACATGTGACTGAGACTTGAGAAGACACCAATACTTTGAACAACCGCCTCCCTCTTCCTCCTCCTTCCACCAGCTTTATAGGCTGAGTATTGCACCATGAAGTTTGAAATATCCCTTAGATCAGCTGAGGTCAGTTGTCTTGNAGGAATTCATTCACCACTTCCCGTGGGGTGGCAGGTGTTCAGCCAGGAGAGCAAGGCTCCATCACATGTGACTGAGACTTGAGAAGACACCAATACTTTGAACAACCGCCTCCCTCTTCCTCCTCCTTCCACCAGCTTTATAGGCTGAGTATTGCACCATGAAGTTTGAAATATCCCTTAGATCAGCTGAGGTCAGTTGTCTTGGCTGTGTCCCCTTCCAGCTTCTTGTGCACTCCCAGCCTTCTGCTAGTCTTGTGGGGTGAGGGGCAGAAAAAACATTGACTCTGTTTAAGCCCTGCTCAGCAATAAGTAAAAGATCCCTGAGTTATCCACACAGTTTTCAGCACAAATTCAAAACATAGCCCCATACAAGTTACTGAAAAATAACTGTACCCCAGCCAAAATCAGCACAAATATATGTGCTTTGAACCTTGTGAGACACTGTAAAACAAGTTCTTTCCTCACTAGTTTAATTGGAAAATCCTATCATGGGTTGCACTGGGTCCTCTCATCTTCTCTCCCCACCATTCTCACACAGTGAAAGCTATTCTTTTTTTACAAGACGATCCATCATGTGTACTTTACTTATGTACAAAAGAGTTTAGTAGGGTCAGTAAGTGAGAGCAAGGCTGTGCTTTCATGAAGGATTTTTTTTCCCTTTGTTTACTGCTATGCAGTTAAAAGGCTCAAGTTTTACACAAATGCATCATTTACTTGAAATACTGATAAGTTCTCCTAGTGATCAACTCTAAATTCTAGATAGTAACAAACACTTAAGGTAGAGTTTAAAAAAAAAAAAAAAAAGGGTTGTTATAGACAGACAGGAACTTTAAATTATATCTTGCTCACATATATATAAAGCCTGCAGAAGCTTTATTTAGAGTTGTGTTTCTTTCTAGCTTAATCTAATAAATCTAGTAGAGGTGTTTTTGTTTGTTTGTTTGTTTGTTTTAACATCTCATGGACCTTTTTCCTTTACTTTGTTTTTGTTTTCTGTGCCTGGATGTGGTGGCCTCCTTCTTGAGCTCCCTGCCTCTGTTTTTTTCCATATGAGAAGTCTTTTTGCATGTAAGCATTTACCAACATTTTTTATTTTCAGGAAATAAAAGGGCTAAATGCACATTTTAATACATTTTTAATGGCTGTTGCTGACAGACAAGAGACTTTGTTGGTATTGTCTTACATTACTATTATGTTAAAAGACTTTTATTTTTATCAATATCTATTGTGCCGTCTGGTTAAAATGACAAAGACTCCCACGCTGAGCAAATTGAACAAGCTTTTCACTTCATTGAAGAAAAGGACCAGTTCTGACTGCAATGGCTTTTTTTTTGGAGAGGGGGAGTCATTGTTCACGTTCTATTGACTCTATAGTTCCTTTTAAATAATGTTCATGTATTATTAAAAGAATATTCCTCTTTAGTGTACAAATAACTTTCTTTAAGACACTGTTCCATCTCGAGTATTCCATCATGAGACTTGGTCTTCTGCTGCCACCTATAGCCAATACAAGGTATTATATAAGGCACAGAGTGTTTTACTTGATGCAAATCACAGCGGCATGTTACACTGTTTCAGAGACATTCCTCCAGTTTTATATGTCAGCATAATTTCAATTATCAAATACCTTGGAGAAATCCATGTAGAGATACTACAAGAGAAATCACGGAACTGGAAAAAACCATTCTCATTGGCCTATAGTCAAAAATTTTTTGTTGCAGGATGAACATATTCTAGTTTACTTATTGTCTCTCCAAAAGTGAAAGGAGTTCCATCTTTTAACATCAGTTTTGCTCTGTGTTTGATCATTGTTTGTTGTGCCTCTTGTGTTCAAGACAGCACTTAGTGATAAGGTTTTCTTGCATCTCACTCTAAGCTAGTGAAATACTCTTTTGTATGTCCTTCATGCTCATCATTCTTTTGCTGTATCAGATCATAAGGAAAATTCAGACTGGTGGTTTTCTTCTCTTGTTTGTAACACACAGTACAGATTAAACTCCATCAGGCTCCAGGCCTCCTGGAGCTGTAAATCTCACAACAGACACTGCACAGATGTGTGTCAGAAGGAATACCAACCTTTGCTTCGTTCTACTGAACCTCTGTGGGCACTTTGAAAGAAATCTCTGCTAAGAAATTGTACAGCACAATTAAGTGTTTATAAACGTGTTAAAATGAGAAAAATCTCAGTATATTGTCCTTTACTTAAACATGGTGATCTACCATCTACAGAGACTTGAGATCAAAATGAGTCTTCTTCACTTGTTCCATCTCTGGGGTCTTGTCCCAGCAGCAGAAAAAAGTCCATGATACACATCCAGACCATAGTATATTGAAGCAGGATAGCTGCAATGCAACCTGGAGCCACCTCTTTCCTGCGCAGAGGGAAAACAATAGCTTAGACTGTGAACACTGAAAGGCAGCAGGCAGTTTTTTGAGTGTGTGTGTGTGTGTGCATGTGTGTGTTGGAGAAAGGGGAGGTCCAGTATAAAATCTGGACTTTTTTGAATACTCAAGAGAAAGTCTGCTTCATGCTAGTTAAGACTGGTAAAGGGCAGCTGTAATTTTCTTATTTGAATTTGACTATGCAAAAGTGTCGCTTCCTGAATCGTCCCATTATTAAAGAGGCATGAGATAGAACCACCAACTGAGACGATAAGCAGACATTATGTTTCTGCATTTAAACTACTTAAGTCGGGAAAACTGGAGATAGAATTTCAGGAAAAGTAAAGGAGGGGAAAAAAAAAAAAAAAAAAAAAAAAAAAAAAAAAAAAAAAAAAAAGAGCAAGTGGCTTCAGGAAAGAGGAGGCAGCCTGGAAAAAATAAGGTGAAAATCACTGCTGGAGGAAAGGTCTGAGAAACAAGTGAAGATCCCAGATACACAGAGGATGTGACACGGGAATGGTCAAGGGCCTTGTCTGATATCCCTCAAGGGGGCCAACTGTCAGCAGCAGCATGGTGCAAAGAGGCACAACTTCATGCCTGTATTTCCCAGACAAGCAGGAACCTCAGTGTGACACAGGGAAGCTGAACCCAGAGAGAGGAATACTGGGGAAAGTGAGCAGATGTGTGTCCTAAATGAGTGGAGTAGAAGCTCTAATTTTGATGGTCCACAACTTTTGATGGCTCTTAAATAAACATTAGTTTACATACCCACTATGGTTTTTACCCTCTCTGGTCTCCATCACCATGACAGACCATCTCCTGCACAGGAGTAAAAATTACAAATACACAGAATCCCTGGTAACATCCCTACAAACTCAGTAGATCCCAGCTATGGCTTCTTCTGCTCTCTGTTTTCTTTGAAAAAAAAAATCATTCACAAACCAAGAAATAAATCCCTTACGGATAAGTGTAATACTTAAATTGAGCACTGCAAATTAAATCAGTCTAGTCACTGTGATGTTGCATCAGGGAGCTTCTGAGGAATTTAGACCTGTAGAATCTTAGGCTTAGATGTCTGTGCTTGGTGGGTACAGAGAAACTAAAAACCATTCTGAATTTACAAATATTTTTTAAAAATAGAGGAGTTTTTTCCTGATGAAAAAATAATTGGTGGTGACACCTTTTCCTATTAGACTAACATTGTTTTATTCATCAGATAGACTTAAATTTTAAAAAATAAATTAAAAAACACCAAACCCTTTATTCTCATCATAATTTTCTCCAATACTCACTTCCTCACTTTTAAAAATTTCAAGGCCTGAAAGACCCATGAAATTTCTGACTGACCTTCTGCTAAGCACAGTTTTTAACCCTGTTCAGTGCCTTCTCACAGTAACACATTTGCATAACCATGTTTATCAGCTACTATGACCTTCTTCTTGCCTTCTACCAGTCATTGTAATTTAACACAAGAGGTACTTCATATACTACAGATTTTAATATGCCTTTTGCTGAAGAAGGTCTCATTTGTAAACACAGCCGGAATGTAAGTTTCATGGTTAAATTTACTCATAGATGTGCATTGTGTCTAACACAATATATTCATGTGACTTCAATATATCCAGTTGGTGATTTCTTTTTCAAATAATATTTTTACCTGAAAATAAATTAGTTTTATTTCTTTCATTTTTATTCTTTGTAGTAAAATACAAGAAAAAAATATTTCAAAACCACCAATAGTAGATTTGACATAGAATACCCTTACAGGTATTGTACTATTGTTTTCTGCTTTAGCTTACACTCAATATCAGGAAATAGGATGCCAACTCAAAGTAGAAACAAATTACACCAAAGAGTTAATAGGATAAGTATTTTCCAGATTATTTCTACATATTAAAATGTAAACTGTGAAATAAAACATTGCCATATTTCATAACTCTATCCTTCGAGTCTTTTTTTTCACCCCCAAAAATTACACCAGCTGTTATTTATTCTTTCCAATTTTTATTAAGTGCTGATAGAAATTATAAGGGCTAATTGCTATATACTTTGATAAACACATACACTACATATTTTGATGTTGCCATTTTGAAGTAAATTGAACTGCTAAATGAGAATGAATAATGTGGACAAGAAGAGTGTGAACTTTCATTTTGATGGAAAAAACAAAATCAATGTTCCTACCAGAGGAAATAATTATTTTGCAAATATGTAAAAATTAATATCCAGACTCTGATTCTCTTTTCAGATTATTAATATGAATTTTTACAGACTCTTCAAAAAATACTGCACAGTTCAAGTCCAATATAATAAGTAATATTTGTTCCTGTGTGAATAGTTTAAGTATATATTAAAGATTTTATTCCTTATCAGCCAAAATGCTAGTTCATGTCTCACCCCCAATTGTCTTCTTTGTCTGAGAACTTGTATCTTTATTTGTCTTAGTGAAGGAGTTAAAAATATTTCATTGACATGGATTGCTACCCTGATAAAAGTCTGAGAGATCAATCCTGGATCAAAGACTGAAGGATTTGGTCCAATCTCTGTAAAATATGAGAATATAATTCTTTTCCAAGGAAGAAAAATTATCATCATCTATTGTCCATTGATGAACTCTGTGATGACTGCATTACATGGCACTCTGGATAGTAGTAAATGACTATTGTACTTGAGAAGTCAGATTTATTTTGCACATGTAAGACATTATTTTCATTCTTGGTCTTCAAGGACTCTTTGTTCAGAATCTAAAATGTTTCATCAAACAATGTAACATCTGTTAAAATCATAATCACTTGCACCAAAATTCATATTAAAAAATATACCATACTGTACTTCCTTTGTATTTATTGCCCCACCAAAATAGGTGCCTTAACAATTTGGGATATATATAGCTGGTTTATATGGTGGGAAAAATAGTGTTTCACTATATTTTTGTTTTTAGCTAACATCATAAGTGCAGCAGTGTTAATTTAGAAAAATAAATAGGCTTTAACTGTTTTTATGGGCCATGCAAAGACAAAGTAATAAAGTAAGCATGTGGGCTTTATTTATCTATCATGAATAGTGTTATTAGCATGAAATATATTATGCAGACTTTAGTCGATTTGCAGTGTGATTTGTAAGAAATTAAACCACAGCTTGTTAGTGTGAAGGTGAAGAGGAGTCTTAAATTCTACTAGACCTTGCTGTTGAATCGCAACTGTAGGTAAGAGACTCAGGAAACCAAGAAGTGATGAAAGAAAGGATCAAAGAATGTCAAAGACATCTACTGCTGCATGGCAATTGTCATTTTGGCATCCAGTAACCTTTGTATTTTAAAAACCACACTAAAGGCATAAAAATACAAATATTAACTTAATAGTAACAGCCTATTCTCTTTTGAAGTTCTGAGTCTCCTTTTCATTGTCTTTTATGTCTTTGTTCACTGGATCATTCTGTGCATATTTATTTTTAACCCTGGGACATGCTAATAAATGACAAGGTAAGAAAGCAAAAACTGCACTTTTAAAAAATGCTATTTTATGTTTTTCATTTATTTTTTTCTTCTCATTTTCTCTAAAGGGTGAAAGTGCTTTAAGCTTCTGTTTCTTTATGGAGAAGCAACATAGCCCGGAAACACATTCATTTTCAAACTGGATTCTCTTTGTACATCAGGAAATTCTTGAGTGATGGGAGAGACATGATGTGAAATTTAGTCTTGCAGAAAATCTTCAGGGTTTGCACAGTCCCTTCACTTGACTAACAGAGCAATTTACCTCAACACATTTCTGTTTGAGGAACACCCAGTGACATCTAGGGTGGAAAACTTCTATTGTATAAACATAAGAGGGGACTTGTATGTACTTCAAAGTTAGTTCAAATGTTTAAAGTAAAATGTTTTAAAATATTTAGTAGCCCAGTAAATCAGTACAGAAGCCATATTTTCTCTCTGGGATTTTAATTTTTTTTCCTTAGAGGCAAAAATAAATTATCTGTTGAAATGACTTTGTGAAATAATGCTGCCATTTTAAGTCTTTTATACCTTCCAAAGAAGAATCAAAAGCCTTGTTTAACAAAGATCCTGAAGATCATTAAAGTATTATCAACAAATGAGAGAAAAACAAGAGGAAAGTGTCGGTTTGTGGCATGAACCTCAGTGTTTTATGCATACAAACATGGGCATGAAATACAAAACACTGCTTAGGGCCTTTTGTCCTACTTGAGTGTTACACAAGTGTAATTAGGTCACTCAGTTTAGAGCAGATCTAATCATGGTACAATGAGGTTGCACATGACCATGTGAAATGATGATCTTATTTTCTACTTATTCCATACTCCAATTTTTATTTTCGAAATTGATGTAAATAACATTTAAAACACCTCAGAAAAGCTTGAGTACATCAAAATCTCAAAAATAAAACATGATACAACTAAATGGAACATGTGTCATATTAAAACAATTGGAAATGCATCCCAAGAGGACAAAAAAAAAAAAAATCACAAAAGATTAGGGACATATTTCAAAATACATCACCAAAGCAATCAACAATCATTAAAATGAACAACATATCACCATAGGGAGTCCTAAATTAAAAATTCTTCATACTTCAGAAGTCAGTATAGTTAGTGTTGGCGATGGTACACTTGGGATTATTTTAATATACTATAGGATCTAGCTGTTTGGTTGATATGCATAGTTACCCCTTTGATCAGTTATCATTTGTAATTTCCGTTTGATTTTTTTATTATTATTTTGCAGTTAATGGTTCCAGTGATTTATCATCAGCCCTCTCTTTTAATGGAAAGGTTATTATTTATCACATGAAATAGTTTTACCTCTCTCAATAGTTTTACCTCTCAGAAAGAGAGGGGATTACTTTGTCTTTTTTTTCTTTGGTGGGGGAAGAGACAGTTGGCCATATTTCATATTGTCCAACTTCTGTTTAGTGGTAAGGACATTTACCTAAAGACAATTGCTGGCAGCTACATTTCAACCAGCCATACTGCAGAAGTAAACAAGTTTGATCCAGTATTTTATTCTAGGATCTTTGAGTACCAATATATATAAATATCAGTGTCATTCAGTCCTGGCTTTACCTATTTAAAAAAAAAAAAAATGTAGTTAGTGGATTGAGGATTTAATCTGTGTTTCTTTTGCAGGCACTGTTTCTATGACTTCCTATTGTTTCACTTGAGCAGAAGTTGAGGCAAAAAGAGGGAAGCATATTCCACTTTATTCCTATCTGATATAATCTGTGTGATGATTCAAGGCTGAAATTACATAGCTATTCAGAAGAACAAATATCTACAGCATGGAATTTATTCAGAAGAATAAGTATTTACAGCATGGATAATAATGCATTAAAAGAAATGGTGCAGATACAGACTTTATAATAAGGAGACGGTAGCAGGAGAAAGATACCTTTATAAAAATATTGTAAATGAATCTTGAGAAATATTCTCTAATTTTGTTTCATTGGAGTTATAAATAGTGATGAAGGAGCTTTTCGAAAGAACTAAATTACATTAAAAATTATGTGATTGAATAGTTGATATAGTTGAAAGAGTTTATTTTTAGAGCTAAGATTTAGACATTCTAACCAATAGTTATTTAAGTCATCAGTGATATGCTGGTGTTGAGCCAGAAGGTTCTAGCACTCTATTTGCTGTTATAGTGCCATTAAATTTTACAGAAGAAATGCTGGAGCTGGAAGTAATTCCTGCTTGTGTTTCTGCCTTGATCTTATGAAGTGCATTACATGAAGAACAAGACTGTAGTAAAATATAGTGCCAGCCTCTTCTGCAAAGAGCAACAATGATCCCTAGTGGCAGTAAGTTTTATTTCAAGCTTAGTGAAAATAAAAAGAGGGTATTCTGCATCCTCATTTAATTTAGGTTGAGTGTGTTGATTGCGAAAAGTTTTCTTTAGAAAAAGAAACATTCAAGCAGCAGAAGTTAATGAAACTTGATTCAATTTATTCAGTATTTCTCTCCTTTCAATATGTATTCAAGTTTTCAAATCTGGTAGCCCCTTTGAAAATAACCTGGTTTTACTTATGCAACTGTCTGCTATATTTTTTTTCACAAACTCTTTCAGATATATTATTACATAACATTTTCAGCCGAGGCCTAAAAATCTCTGAGTTACTGTTTTCATAACAACAGAAAACAACAAAATTCTAAATTCTCTGTCCCCTTTACACAGATTAGCTTTACAGAGAGTCTTTATATGTTTGTAATTTATTTTCCTTCAAAAATATAAGGTTTTGGCCACCCAAACCAGCAGCATTATGTTATCGAGGAACACGTTGTTAACAGTATGATTAGGAATTCTTGTAAAATTTTTGTACTTAAAGGGGGCTCAGTATTATAAAATACTAGGTTTTCCAATAGTTTTGAAGGAAGAAAAAGAAAGAAAGAAAAAAATAATAACCTCATCAAAGATCAAAACTCTGTTCTTTCCATTGCTATCCTAATTTGGTTTTAAAAATATACCCACGTGCTCACTTCTCGAGCTTGTCCAGGCCCCACCTTGTGAGGGTGGCATCTTTTTCTTCAGGTGTGTCAGCCACTCTGCTTGGAGCTGTCTTCAAATTTCTAAGCTAGTGACCACTTCTGTTTGATTGTAACAGTCAAACCAATTCCTTATCCATCTAAGAGTCCATACATTGAATCTATCTCTAATAAAAGAGAAGGATGGTGTGGGGGACCATGTCAAAGGCTTTACAGGAGTCCAGGTTAATGACATCTGTAGTCCTTCCCTGTCCACTGATACAGTCACTCCTTCATAGAAGGCCACTGGGTTGGTCAGGGCAGACTTGCAGGACTTGCCCCTGGAGAAGCCATGCTGGCTGTCCCAAATCACTTTCCTGTTCTCCAAGTGCCTTAGCAGAGCTTCTAGAAGGATCTGTTTCATGGTCATCTGACAGAAGTGGACTGACGGGTCCCTTCCACCCTTTTGAAAGATGGGTCAAGAAATGTAAGGTATTCTCTTTTCTACCAGTACACTTACGCAGTGCAGGTATTTATGCTAGATGTATGATGGAAACCTTGACTTCTACCAGGAAAGAGCACTCAGCTTTCTTATTCTACTTTAGTTTCCCTCTTTCCACCTGCTTTTTTACTCGGTTCCCCTTTTTCCCTTGTTTGTTTTTTTGTTTGTTTTTGTTTGTGTTTTGTGGGGGAGTTTTGTTGGTTGAATCACATTGGGTTGGGGTTTTTGATCTATGATACATAGATTATTACTATCTTTCAAGGAACTTATAGTATCAAAATGATGTTGTTGATTAATTATCTGTGTTTAAGAGCATGAAATTCAGGGATCTAAAAGATGTGTGTGGTGAAACATATTTGTGAAATAAATCAAATGAAATCTCACATCCTAAGATAGATGTTTGTCGCTCAAATTTTTCAATTTTTTAATGCACTTTACAGCTAAATGTTTTCATAGTTCATCATTCTTTCTCACACATGGGTGTTATAATTAAAAATGTGTTTATGTTAAAACAAAGTTGTTGATATACTTTCTCTTAGAGTAAAAAACAACTGCTGGGCAGTTGTCTTGACCAATGGGATAGGAGAGGTGTCAACCTTCTCCTCCAATCCCTAGTCTATGTAAAAATACTATAAATTTAAAATAAAATGTTTTAATAAATAATTTTATACCTTCTTCACCAAACAGTGTCCATGTGTGTCATTGCGTGTCCAACAGGTGTTAGGAATATGTACAGTGACAGAGCACCAAGTTTCAAAATGAGTCCCAAAGCAAGTAATCTGAGTAATGTTTCCTAATGATATAGTCTGCTTGGAGTTAGACGTTGGAGAAACAGTGAGAGTGAAAAAATCTTTAGTTACATTTCAAGATGAGACATTTTTCCTGTTCCATGATGAGATGTTGTTCTGTAAAAATCTAGAATCTTTCTCCTAAAGCAGATAACCCTGTTTAGTTTATTCTCCCTCGCTATATAATAGAGAGATAGCCTTCTTGCCAAGACTGTGAATGAAAGACTTTTCAGGCTACAGCGTTGTAACCTGTCTAAGTATTAATATCCTATTTCCTTTTTCCTTGTAAGATTTCAAAACTGCAAGCTATGTTAGAGAGACTTTTACCTCTTACCTTTTAAAAATTCTAGTAGTTTGTTACCTTCTGAGAAAGGAAGGAAGGCGCAGAAGGAAGGAAGGAAGGAAAGTGCGGAAGGCGCGGAAGGAAGGAAGGAAGGAAGGAAGGGCAGAAGGAAGGAAGGAAGGAAGGAAGGAAGGAAGGAAGGAAGGAAGGAAGGAAGGAAGGAATTATATGTGATAAAACAGTGCTATTTTATCCTTAACAGCTTGTGACACACTGTAGCAATGTTACTGTTTTGTTGCAAAAGTTTAAAAAAAAAAAGAATTTTTTGTCTTTGTTATATTTTCCCTCACTGGCACTATTAGTAAGAGAAATTGGCAGTGTGCAAGTTCTACTGGATGACTGGTGATTTTATTTAGGTTTATATTTATGTGAATTTGACACAAATTCTAGTAACTACTCAGTGTATAAACTTGTACACAGACATTAATGTTTTCCTGGCTTTCACAATGCATGTCCGCACAACTTTTGCTGTTTTGAAAAAGATGAGGAAGATGCAGCCACTAAAGAAGCTATTTTCTTGCTTAGAAGATGTAGTCAAAAGTAGCTCATTAATGCAGGGCTTCCAAGATATCATTATCTCTATATATGTTTGTGGGTACAATTCAAGGTGTTAATATTTAGTTGCTCCTTAATATAGTGCGTACTTAGGGTTTAGCTGCTTGGAAGCCTCTTTTTTTTCCTTTGTATTGATACAACAATAGAGATCACTTGATGTTATATAATTCTAGGTCCCTGGATACACACATTTTGGGTGTAAAGTAGACTGTTTCCAATAAAGATTGTTTGACTGCACATATATTTTACTGATGATCCTTCCAACCAGCCATTCTCATTCAGTATTTAGCCTGAAGCAGACTCTGGTCTTTATCCATACAATATTTTATGCAATGGGAGCAATTTGTAATACTTTTTCTACATGTTTCATTTTTTTTTTTTAATAGTCTGTGCACACAGAGGTTACACAAAAGGGCAAACCAGAGTTGGGCAAAAGAACAGAAAAGGTATAAAGTACTTCCATTCACTCATGTTGCCCGAAGCTTCTTTTCCTTGTTGTAATCCTTCCCTTCCACTCTAATCACCTCCTGTCGCTGAAGTGGCAGGTGAATTCTTCTCTCACAGTAAAGGCTTTTTCCTTTTCCTTCCTTTCTTCTCCCCACTCTAGCATCATCATTTCAGATCCAGTAAATTCCCATCAGTTAGTCCTGTCACCACTTCCTATATCACTGCAGAGCCTGGAGCTGGCTCTGCCAACAGCCTTTTGACTACAACAATTTTATATAGACTTTGTCATTCTTTCTAGCATAATTGCTGATCATAGCTGGTTGTGCAGGCATTATGCACATGTGTGAGTGTATTTAATTATACATATTAGTCTAGTATTACTTAGATCCCAAAAGAAAAATATTTGTACATGGATAGCATGCTACCATCTGGGATAACAAGATGGAACATATGACAGCCGTTTCCCACTGGAAGACAGTCTAAAGGCCTAAAGGGTTGTTAATACTTCAATTAAAATATTTTCCTAATATAAACAAAAAAACAGTCACCAAAAGTAAAAATTTAACAGATGTTTATCCTTTTACCCTGCAGAATTCGTGAGTTACAAATCCCAGTTTGCTACATCCAAGAAAAGGCCTTCAGGTGTTGCAGAGAAGGCTCAGAGGAGGAATAGTGTGTCTCAGAGTGCTTTCTAAGTTATTTATTTGCATGAACCATAAGATTGGGAATTTGATGTGCCTAGTTTCATATAGACTGATAAAAGTTACTTGCAATAGTCCAACTAGAGCTGAAATTTGGGACAATACCACAGCATCAGTCATCCTCAGAAATTTCTTGACTCATTCAGTAACTGTACATGGTCAAATGATTTAGCTTCCAAAGTTAAATTGTACAATGTTGGACCGCCTTAATTAAATAAATAATAATCAACTGTCTGTGCTACATAGACATGAATTCTCTCACTCCATTTTCAGGTCAAATAACAAGCTGATCGTGGAAGAAAAATTTGGTGAAGATTTAAGTGTCATTCTCTAAGGACTGTAAGAAAAATATTGCTTCATATTTGCTTATCTTCACTATAAGTTTTTCTACATTATCTAAAAGGATTTGTTTCTTTATATCCTCTCTGTCATCACAAGTTATGTAAAATATATAGTTTGAAATGTCTTGGTGGTAGAGTATGCTGCTAGCTTCACAGCTTCTTCAGATACTCCAGGTAGTTCTTCCGAGTCTCACAGATATTTTCATTGAAAAAAATCAAGGTACAGTGAAAATAATTATGTTTTAGGTCTACAAGTATGCCACAAGATGCTTCCCTGTTCAAATGATCTGAAACTCCAGAGCCTCACTCAGTCATTCTCCATCATATTTATTTGTTAAGGCATGGTTAAACATTGCTACCAGAAGTACTAGCTAATATGAACTGGAGAAGATAGTTGTCTCTGGTACTTTGCCAAGAAACACAAAATCTTAGGTTCTTCCGACCCAATTTAAGGGCACAACTAAGAAACTGAAGCATCACCAGTAGTTTTGTCTACTTAGGGATTAAGGTTGCAGTCTGAAATGTCCCATTTATTTCTGTTGTGTATGTAAAGACACAACTGGAATCTGAAAACTCAGTTAAGATTTCCTTCTTTGTTCACATGTCATGGTAAGAGTTAGACATAAGAATAGGAGACATACAAATCAGCAGGCTGAGCAAGGTATTGCGTAAGAGTAGGGTGAGAGCTACTACTTAATGTCAGCCATGAGCTCTTGATGGAAAAGGCACTTAAGTGTATCAGTCATTTCTCACAAACTGCACCTGCAAGATCCAAATTAAAATCTTTTTACTTTTGGGGAAGGGATTCAAAGACGCATCTCCTAAGCTGCTCTATTATTTTAAGGTACTGTTCTCATAATATTATCAAACTTACAGCTGTTCCCCTCTATAAATCATAGTAATTGGGTCAAAGAAACAGGAAAATGGTTCAACACGGGTTGTGCTTCAATGCATACTTTAATATTTTACAAAATAACAGAGACCTGAATAAGATTGAGTTTACAGAACACACTTGGGATTTCTTTGCATCACAGACATGTCCTGATAACTGCCAGTCCCTATACATAAACACATGGAGACAAACAGAAAATATATTTTAATTGCAAAAATATAAAAACCAAGCAGTAAATATAAATTTGATAATTCACATGTAGTCAGCAGAAAGGGACAACTAGTGATTAAGGCATACACAACATTAAGCAATGTTAGAGAGAAGGAGTTGTCTGTCTGGTGCCTTGTATTAAACTCAGAAGGAACTTATCACCAGGGAACAAATGCTAAAATTACTCAGTACCTAATGTGTGCAATCACTATATCTCATCATAATTTTATGAAATTTAATAAAATTTTCAGTATCCAAGCAATATTTGAAGAAGAAAATTTATACAATAGATGCAATAAAATCTGATCACTGCACATTAACAACTATCTTAGAATTATGATTTTTTTAGTCTCTTTTGTTATTTCAGTTTATTCTTAATTTTTATGCGATGAGATAACCACTCTTCATGTTCTTAAATATCCTAAGATGTTATGGCAATGTGATTTTGTAGAAATCTTTTTCAACCATATTGAAGACAAATAGTTTTGCAAAAGAAATATTGTAGAAAGCAACTATTTAGAAGGACAGTTATTTCATATACCTGTTTGACCAGGAAATAAAGAATAGTATTGTTAATTTTGGCATTTTACTAAAATGGATGACCAGTATATCCTTACATAAGGAGTACACATTTTAAATAGTTTTTAATGAGCAAAACTTAATGCAATTTTAAGTATTCCTAGCAAAACAATTGTTGCTATTTTTGTTGATTCTTTCCACTAAATTCAAAAAATACACAATCATATTTGAAAAAGTGAAAAAATTACTTTAGTACTTTCTTTTTGACTTTGTGAAAGGCATCTTTAAAAATAAGAGAGATAGAAATGAAGAAGTATGTAATTTTAGGAATTTGTATTTTCAAAAGCCATTAGATGCATTTTGTGTGGTGCAGAGGGTAGCAGGTGAAAAACAGAAGAAAAAGATTCAGAGACAGATGCTATATTTAGGTAGGAAAGAAGTAGAGCAGAAAGCATAAATGAAAGAGAAATATGACCTAGTTGGATTTCTAATCTATGAATGCTGCTTAAAGTTGGACATATTGGCTGCACATATAGATTGACTCTGCTACCAAAACAAAATTTCTTAGGAGGCAACAGAAGTGATGTACTTCAAATGATAAAATTGTCTCTCATTTGCTTAGAGGTATTTCATTTGTTCATGCTTCAGGAATGTAATTCTAATATAGTGTATATATATATATATATATATACATATACAAATCTTCTAAACTTGTAACATCCTAAATTATCCAATTTTTCTAAGTGCTAAGTATATGAATTTTCACTGAAGAATTTGGCTGTATTCTCTGCCCTGCCTTATATCTATCTTCTGAAAGAGGATATCTAAAAGATGGAATTAGCTTGATTGTTCTTGTCAAGCTGATATCTATATTGGAAAACATCAATTCAACATTTACAGCATGGAAAGTGGAAGACTGTCCATACAATAATAAGTGGGCAAGTGAGTTGATTGTTTATTCACCATGGAATTTGGGTTCTTGACTTATCTACTGAAAAGTCATACAGTGCTGATAACTAGAAGCAATCACTTTAGTTGGAATTCAGTCTGGGTTTATGTCTACTCAGAATTGCACAGGGATGCCTGTACCTAAAATATCAGCAAAGAAAGGCAAAAACTAATTGCTAGATCCTCAAATGGGCTAGAAAGATGAGAATTAGTGTAGACAAAAGGAAGCAGATTCCTATTAATATCTGTGACCTGTTTCAGTACCATTTTTTATCCTGTCTCTTGCTAGTGATATTTTTGTAAGGAAAGTAGTATTATGTTAAACTTTGAAGTTCTGGAGTAGTGCAAATCACTGTCCCTGTGGAAAGATAGTTCAGAATGTTTATGAGTGGGTTTTGACTATGCAGACACTCCTATCTTACATTAGCTCAGAAAGCATAAACTTTCTGTTGAGAGGATAACAAAATTTGTTAGGAATTTTGTATAAAGTCACAAGCAGTAAGATCTATAGAGACACAGAAGCCAGCATGCTGTCAGGTAAGACTATGGCTGGGATGTTATCATAAGAACTTTTGGAAGATATGGAAGAACACTATTGTGGAACTTGCACTATTTGGGCTGTGAATACTACCACAACACATGAAACCTAATAAGTACAGGTGGAAGAGTAGCTCCTATAATTAAGCCAATGGAAAACATTTCAATCATCTTCATCATCAAACTGTAGAATAGTTTGGGTTGGAAGGACCTGAAAGATACCTAGTTCAAACTCCCCTGCCATGAGCAGGCACAACTTCAAATATACCAGTTTGCTTAAACCCCACCCAGGTGTGAACACGATAAACTAAACCTGGTTCTATAAATACTTTAGTTGTGGTGTGCAGCACAGGAATATGTACATGTAATTCCAAAAAAATAATTGTGAAATTGGCCATTAACCTTAACACCTGTAAAACTGGGTTGAAAATGAAAGGCTTTTCTATATTAGTGTTTTTTTGTCATAGTTTGATTATTAAGAATGAAATCCACATGAAAACGGAAATAATTCATATTGTATCAAAAAAGCTGAAATATTAAGTGTTCCATTGCCACAATCAATATTATGAAATAAACAGATTAAAAATCACAAAGCCAACCTACCATCAAAACTACAGGAGATCAAATAAAGTCAATCACCTTATAACCTTGATTTATGCATTCTTGCTGACTCTTTGTTAGATCTTTTGCCTGAATATACATGAATACAAGCAACTAACTGCTGGTAAATCCAATACTCAGGGATGCAAAAAAGATTGAATTTAGTCAACATGAATAGCCTACTATCTATTTACATCCCTGAAAACCAAAACTGACTGCAGTGGGGTGACTCTGGCTGAGTGCCAGGCCCACCGAGACACTCTATCCCTGCCCTCCTCAATTGGACAAGAGAAATATGATGAAAGGCTCATGAGTTATGGACAGGGAGTAATCTCTCATCATTTACTATCATGGGCAAAACAGATTCTCCTTGGGATTTGAGTTTATGATTTCTCACATAATGGTTTTGCATATTACATTTCGTGTGTGGGGATTTCTTCTTGAAACAGAGGAATGGGACTTCTGAGTTTCATGAGAAAGTGCAGTTTATTTTTCTTATCTTCTACAGAGGCAGAGAGAGGATAGATCCCTCTTACACATGTTAGAAGTATGGCAAAGAAGTCACAAGATTTCTCCTTATGAGACTATTTAGGGCTTTATGGACCAATAAATTCTGACATCTATATATTTATGTTATTAAACCAATACTAAGCTAATTCATGTTTTTGCAGTGTGAACTTTCTTAACCAATCACCTCTTGACACACAAACTTCTAATACTACTTTTTAAAATTTCTTATTAACCTTTGTAACCACTTTTGTTTTGTCTATGACTTTTAAGCTCTAAAACTAAACTTTCCTCTATTTAAATCACTCTGCTTTAAATTATGAATCCACATTCTTACTTCTAGGACCTAAACTTGGACGCCTTTACCAAGATTTCAGGTCAAATCCTCGCTCTAATTCTAAATTTTAGCTTACAGACCTAAAATTCTGAGATTTCCCAGCACTTTAGATTCCAATATTGAGGAAATGAATTCCTTAGCTATCAGATCAGAATAAGTTAATGAGAAATAAACCCAAATATTGAAACCATCTTCCCTACAGTCATACCTTCTTCCTGGGCTTTAATTCACTCACTGTTTTCAGCACCTCATCCAAAATAGCACTAGGGGATGGGGTTGTACTCAGTTCATAATATTTTTTCTCTGCCACTCCTTCCTCCTCATTCTGATCCATTCATCTAGCATGGGGTCTCACCCATAGAAGACTTCTCCGCAAACTTCTTCAATGTGAGTTCTTCATGAGATGCTCCATTGTGGGTCCTGTCCACAGACTGGAGACCTTCAATAAAAAAATGCTTCAGTGTGGGTCCCTCACATGTGTTCCTGTGTAGGCTACTGTCTCCATGGGCCATAGGTCCTGTCAGAAGCTTTCCTAGTGTGGTCTTCCCACAGAGTCACAGCCCATTGTCTCGTGTCCACCTACCCCATCACAGGGTACCCAGCTGACTGGGGCAGAATCTCTACTCTCCCCTCCATGGGCTGCAGGGGCACAGCTGCCTCACCATGGTCTGCACCATGGGCTGCAGGGGAATCTCAGCTCTGGTGCCTGGAGCACATCCTTCCCATCCTCCTTCACTGATCTTGGAGTCTATAGAATAGTTTTTCTCACATGTTTTCACTCCTCTCCTTGGCTGATATTTTGTAGCAGTTTTTTCCCTCTTCTCCCATCTGTTTTCTCAGAGACACTACCATCATGATGGATGGGCTTGGCCTTGGCCAGCAGTGGGTCCCTCTTGGAGCTGGCTGGCATTAACTCTGTTGGACATGGGGGAAACTTCTGGCATCTTCTCACAGAAGTCACTGCAGTAACACCCCCACTACCAAAACCTTGCCACACAACCCAAATATATTATAACACTCTACTACTACTCATAATACAGCAAAGTAAAATTAAGGGTGACTTCACCCCACAAAATACCTATTTTAGAACCACTCACATTTACTATCTGAATTTCAGCTCACCAGGCACTACCTGTTACCGTGAAAGATGACCATTTCAATGGTTAAAATTTTAGCACTTTCTGTTACTATTTTATTTTACCATTTAATTTGCTTGATTGCATTCAGTAAGTCTGGTGCCTTCCTTTCCATGTTCCCACCATCAGACTGTATACTTGGGGGTAGTACCCAAAGTTTCATTTTTGTAGCTTAAGCAAAATGGAAATAGCATGTCAGGGGAATTGAACAAGAAAAGTCACCTAATTTACAAGGGACAAGAAATTTCTCTGCAGAATAAGAATTCTGTGCTATGTATAGAGATAAACCATATGGGTCAAAAGTATTAGTTGAAGACATGCCAAACACTGCTTCAAAAATTCAACAATATAAATTGGACTGGGTTCCAGATCCAGAGGACATGGCCCAACATTGCTTAATTTACTCATACAGAACCATGTGTGCTAAAATGAACTCTAATGAATTTTACTATTTATGTGAATGCTGCATTGAGCTGAATTAGATAATTTAAGGTTGGCAAATTCATGGCACTAAATGTCAAAACAAGTAGCGGTTAAATTGTGTACTTCTGCATCTAAAGGCTTTAGAAACACTGCTGATCATCAGACATAAATAGATCACCAGCTTCTGAGCAGAAGCAGTTAGGTAGATGAATTCTGGAAACATGGCCACAGGCATGCCCTAGTACAATATCAAGGACAGGTTGTTAACTGGACATAAAGGATACAGTTGTGTCACATGTCAGATTTGTCCATAGTAATGCAACAGGCAAAGCATGTCACATTTCAGGATGTTTGTACAATTTCAGGCTCTTAAATTTTAAATATTTGGCATAAATTATTACAGATTAAGTCCGCCTCAGTACAAGTATGCAAATAGAGGCATGTATCTGCTATATTACTTCTTTTCTAAAACTTTCTTTTAAAGGTCTTTGTGAAACCAAAATTAATAATAAAATAATCAGGTTCTCATGCTTTGCTCAAGGCAGTGACTCTAGTTCCCAGTGTGAATGTTTCTTATTTACTCCAAAAAACATATAAAGCTACTGAATACATTTTTCTCAGTAATGTCTGAACACAAAGCTACTGTTTCTGAGTCTGGGCAGCTCATAAAAGAGAGTGATGTGTTTGAATCTAAATGAAAGAAGGCGAGGAATAACCTGGAGAATTGGGCCTTAGATTATCCACATTGCTTGGCTGTTTTACCCACTAACTGCGTGATACCACTTACTCCAACTCCTTCCAAAATAACGCTCACACACAATTCCAGGACAATTGAGAGTCCTGCAAGACAATATATCCCATGTAAGGTCACCAAGATTCATTTTTTGGTCACTAGGAAATGGAAAAGTATAGTTTTATCACAACTTTCCATTTAAACTGTCATGCAGTTATGCACATGCTTATTTGAGTGGAATAAACATTGATCTAAGAAAGATGTGTTACTACATATGAATCATTTGAGCTCTGAAATTCACTTCCATTCATAATCTTTTACTGTCCGTATTGTTTCAATAGTAGTTTTACTCTGGCAGCTCTTCTTAAGTGAGCAACTTCTGCCCAGTGCAGCTCCAGAAACTGAGCTATGACGAGCTTTGACTGTATCTGTTGGATTTCCTTTCTTTTATAGTCTTCTGATACTCTTACAGCAGCTTAGTACCCTCAAAGGAATCTATATGCCCTCATGCAACATCCACCTTCAGAGCCTTACCATAAAAATGCTGTTTTATGGCTTCAGTCCAAATGGGACTGGCACATATGTAGACAGCTGTATTTAGACACAGGCCAGCAGTCACAGGCAGTTTTATCCAAAGTCACAGCCAAGAATGATAGCCATTCTTTTCATGAGATGAGAAAGGGTTGACAAATATCTCTGGAACATTTTCTGAGAAAGTGAAAAATCTGAATTCCAACCATTGCTCTTCATAAGGCTTTCCAAACCAACATCTTTCACTCCCATCTACTGAAATTGTGTCATTAGGGCAATGTGGCAAAATTATAGGATCCATCAAGGCAGTGAGAGTACAAGAAATTCAGAATATGATTCCGTCATGTGGTAATCTGGAAAATTCCCAGTGAAAAATATTACTCAGGCTTCTGGACAACTTCCAGAGCTCTACAAACATATTTCAAAATGTGTATTTAACATAAAGTAGATGAATGCATGGAAAAACCACACAAACAAGGATTAAAACATTAGATCCTTCAGTTACACAAGCCCATTGTGAGCAAGTCTATGAAAGTAGGGATCTTTTTTTGCTTTGTAAAAAAATCTTACAATTCTTACAATTCTTACTATAACTGGCAACACAGTGGCACAGCTTTAACAAGAAAGAAAATAGGAAAATTTCCAGTCTAGTTCTTTGAACAATTTCAGTACATTGAATGAGGAACTGTTGTTCCTGTAAAAAAATAGTGGTTTTTTGTTTAGTTGGATTTTGTTGGCCTGGTTTGTTTTCCTGGTGGCTTTTTTTTTTTTTATGTTTGGTTGATTGGATAGTTAGGGGTTTTGTTTGATTTGTTGGGTTTGAATCTGAGAATATTACCTAGGTTTGCACATTTCACTCCTCCAGACACCTTGGCCTCTAGCTATGAGTTTGGGCACCACTAAATAATGTGGAAGAGAGATGAATAGGAAATAACTGAAGAAAAATGGTCACTGATAAGTAGACTGTGCTAATCAAGTAATGAAATTATAAACATCATAGAAATATTTGATTTGGCAGCAGCTTATTCTTAAGATTTTCCTACTGGTAAATAAAGGGAAAAAATAGGGAATAGCTGATTAGAGAATTTTGCTGAATCTCTGAAGTTGAAGGTCTTGTTAAGGAGATAGTCTTGAAGCATAAAAATTGCTGCACTGGATATAACTTGAAAGTTACTTTTCACAGATTCCTGCTATGTACCATGACTAGGAGACTTACATTTGCTTCAGAGAACAATTCATTAAAACAGTTCTCAGAAAAAATGTATCTTTAAAGTAGTGAAGCTCTTACTGCCCAGTTAAGGTCACTGTAAATTCTGAGGATATATTTTAGAAAATTGAGTTAGGAAGAAAAAAACCCAAAACGTTATGGACACTGGTTTTGCTGTGGGAACTTAACTACACAAAATACACGATTTTTGTGCATTTTGCTTTATTCCTTCGTGCAACAGACAATTCTTTATCTATCCACGAGATGGCATCAAAAGATTGCATAAAATTTAGTCCTGGGCACAATCTCACACACCTTGACTTTCTCTGTATCTTTGCCTCCAAAGTGGCAGAAATATACTATGTATGGCACAGACTCAGAAATTTTGGCACCTGCCAAACACTTTTAAATTATGTTTAGTTTTAATAGAGAGTAAATGCAGTACTCATCTCAGGTTGATTCAAATAGGCATTTTGTTGCACATTAGATAAATACCTAAAAATTTATACTTTGAAAAAATACTTTAGTCATGGTTTGAAAAATCATGGTTAATTCCCAGGTAAGAATATTTCTTGAGTAACACGATTTGAGTTTATTACTTGATATTCTTTTAAAGGTGGAGTACCATATATTTTATTAAACAACCCTAAGTTTCATAATATTAAAGTATTTTTCAAATTTAGTAGAAATTAACATAATTTTTATGGGTTTCTGTCTAAAGGGGGATTTTTTTTTTAGTGAGGCAAAATCTGGGTAATATAGAGTTGATGAAACTTTATTTATTTTCTACATTTTTTATTCATTACATCTTAAGAACAGTTTTAGTTTTTGAAGTAATACTAAGTCTATAATGAATGTTCCATAAAAATCTGGGAATCTTCGATATAGATATGTGTTATTTTAAAATTGAAATAAGAAATTATTTATTCATTAGTTTCTGTAACAAAAAAAAAAAGGATTCTTTGAAATTTTTCAAGATGATAAAACTTGTGCAAAAATTGAACTTTTACAAAAGAAAAGTCGTTCACCTTTGTAAAAACAAGATATATAATGAAATTACAAAAATAATCTGATTTACTTCAGAACTCAGGTGTTTTTCCTTTCTTCTTTAAAAGATACAGTTTATGTACACAATAAAAATATGTATGAAAATTATTCCAAAATATAAGAATCTAAGAAGAAGAGAAAACTAGTCAAGTAAATTTTAAATCTTATGTCACAGCACACTATAAATGCCAAAAATATGTAGATTATTTTCCACAGCTACAAAAAGTAAAGAGAAGTATATAATAAATCAGAAATACATTCTAGTAAGGTCTGTATGCTGAATGAGTAATTTGTCCTTCTCTTCCCAAAACTGACAGGGAAACATAAAAAAAAGCAAAATCTGAATGCTCCTGAGAAAAATTCATCTGTTGTGCACGGAGCAAATATAAATTTTTATATAACAGCCAAAGGCAACAGACAAGCAGGGCTGAGTCAAAATCTTTCAAATCTTTCAAAATCTGCTGGTCAAACTTAAAGGCAAGAAGCAAATGAACAAGCAGTGGACACAGGGACAGAGATGAAGTTCAGTTTTGGAGGGATGGGATCAGGAAAGCCAAGGTCCAGCCAGAGGCGATATTTGGCAAGGGATGCAAAGAACAGGAAGGGCTTCTACAGGAATTTCAGCCTGAAAAGGAAGATAAAAGAAAGAGTATTCCCCTGATAAACATGACAGCAAACTGGCAACAATGTAGTATGAGAAGGCTGAGGTGCTCAACAACTTTTCTTTACCTCAGTCTCTACTGTCAGCCTCTCTTCCCACATCTCCTGGGCAGATGGGCAACAGGATGGGGACTAAGGGAGAAAAGTCCTTCCCTCTGTGAGAGGTTTGTGACCAGGTGAAGAACCTAAAGGAGCCTATGACACCTCATGAGAATCCCGAGGGAATTGGCTGATGTAGTTACAAAGTCACTCTCCAGAATATTTGAAGCCACTAAAATGAAGTCCCTAGTGACTGGAAAAATAGAAACACTGCAGCCCATCTTTAAAAAAGATAGAATGCAGGCCTGAGAAATACTGACCTGTCAGCCTCACCTCACACAGTCCCCCCCAGTATCCTCCTCTCTAAATCAGAGAGATACAGATTTGATGACTTGTCTGTTAAGTGAGTGGGGGATTAGTTAGACCATAGAGGATAGTGGTCAATAACTGAATGTCCTAAAGGGCAGCAGTGACAAGTGGTCACCCTCTGTTGTCTGTACTGGAACCAGTACTGCTTCATATCTTCACTGATGACATAGAGGGAACAAGTGCACCCTCAGCAAATTTGCAGATGATATCAGGGCTGAGCAGTGTGGTTGACACACCTGAAGAACAGGATGTCATCCAGAGGGACCTGGAGAAGCTTGAGATGTGGGGCCTCGGGAATCTCATCACGGCCAAGCACAAGATACTGCATCTGGACTGGGGCAATCCTTGGGTCTCAAAGCAGGCTGTAGAGGCAACAGACAGAGAGCAGCCCTGCTGAGAAGGACTTGGGTATGCTGGTGGCTGAAGGACTGGACATGAGCCATCAACACGCTTGTGCAGCCCAGATGTGTCCAGATGTGTCTTGGGATGCATCAATGTGGCCAGCAGGATGAGGGAGAGTATTCTGGCCCTCTACTGTGTTCTGGTGAGAGCCCACCTGGAACATGTCGAGGACCCTGCACCCAGCTGCGGGGTCCTCAACACAGGAAAAACATGGGCCTGTGGGAGAGAGTACAGAGGAGGGCCACAAAAAGAGTGATCAGAGTGATAGAACATTTCACATATGAGCATAGCCTGTTCAGCCTGGAGAAGGCTCTGGGGACAACTTATTGAGACTTTTCAATACTTAAAAGAACAAGCAAGAAACATGGGTGAAGACTTTTTACAAGGGATTGCTGTAATAGGATAAAGAGTAATGGCTTTAAATTACAAGACTAGACAAGTTAGAGTAGTATGAGGAAGATTTTTTTTTTACAGTGAAAGTGGTAAAACACTGGAACAGGTTTCCCAGAGATGTGGTGGATGCCCAGCTCAGGGTCAGATTGGTTGTCACTCTGAGCATCCTGACCTAGCTAAACATAACCCTGTCCATTCCAGAAGGGGTTGCACTAGATGACATTTAAAGTCACTTCTAACCCAACATCATTTTTTCTGGTAGTGAGTGACTGCATTATATGTCATCAACATTAGATATCTGACGTCTTTTTTAAACTAAAATTATTAAAATAGTATTTCAGAATGAAAACAAGTTAGATACTAATCTTATTTTAATTTTGTGAATTGCAGATAATTTCACTAAACTGATGGAAATGTGTCAATTTCACTCAGAATTCATACTGGTGTAGCAGAAACCAGAACAGAGACCTTAGAGTCAAAGTTCTCAAATATAATTTGAATGAGATTTTAAAATTAGAACTATTTAAATCCCTTTGTGAAGTCATAAAAATAATCTAACAATGTTTCCATACTGTATTTTTGGCAGTCATGCCGTAGTAGGAAAGTCTGCTCTGAAAATACTTTTTTTTTTAAGATGAAAACATCATCATATTCAGCATTAAGGTTCATATATTTCAAATATGATAACTATGTAGTTTGCGCATGTATAATTTGCATGAATTTATGTTGCTCAGCCTTTTTTTTTTCTATTTACCACAAGATGTATGGATTTCCCACAAGTGTGAGCAGTAAGTGTCACCTCGTACAAAAATAATTGTTCACGGATGTTGTTAAAAGATTCATTTCTGTTTCCGTGAAAGAAGAATTGCTTTTTACACCACTAACTACTCGTAGGAAATCTAAATCCTCTCACAGTTTAACTCAGCTGTGAGTTTCCTGAAATGTCCCACTGAAAGGGATATGTTTTAGAAAATGCTGTCACCTTTGTAGTACATTTTTAAACAATGACAATGAATGTCTGCAGACTGATATCATAAAGGGTTTCTTAAGAAAATGTATGCTTTTTTGCTTCATCAGTCTCTAGGGTCCACATAGGCAAAGCACAGCAAGTGCCACTTGAGCCGTTGTTAATTTTTTAAAATAGAGAACAATAATATTAATAACACTAAAAGCAGAAGTGCCTTGATTTTCATAAACGTTATACATAACTTCAGATTCATAACCTGTATGACCTTGTGTTTAAAAACTAGTGCTAAACAATGAGAACAAATTCAGGCATGTAAAAGCTAGGAAATGACAGAATGAAGGTTTCCCTTTGTGACGTCTTTTTTAGTTCAAGAATGTTTCTGTTCTGTTCTGTATTAGGTGTATGCCTGTAACTGCACTGCCCTTCTTTCCCCTTTGGCTCACAGGATGGATGACAATGACAGTATGTCCCTATTTGCTCCTCTGTTTGAGATATACCACCATTATACAATTTCTACATTTTGTTCAAGACACATAATGAAACCAAAATGGCTTGTATCCTGATATTCCCACTCATCCTTTCTGTTCTTATTGTGAGAGTATTTAAATGCTTTGTATCTACTAAGAGGCAGAGATATCCAATACCCCTTTGGTGCTTGAAGAAGAGGTCATCAACCTCCTTTAAAGATACACATAGCATATTAGTGTATTCTGACCTCCATTTTGAAATCTGATTTGGATTCAAAGTGCTGCAGGATGTGACACTCTGCTGTTTCTCATGATGGAAAACTTCCATTTATTCTCTCTTTAGGACATGAAATAAAGTCACATTCAGAATATTTTGTATGTGAAAAAAACGTGACATTCCAGTATTGTTTATATATTTTTCATTTTTCGAACCTGAAATGGTTACACCACTGGAGCTCTCTGAGCATGAGGAATCCACAAAATGTCCTCTTGTTTAAATAACAGGTAGCAGATGTCACAGCAAGGAAACTATACCTCAGCTGCCTTGTGGGTTAGTAAATTCCCTGTGTTCAACATTGCTTAGATTAATTGGCAGGACATTTGCTTTTGACATGCTGCTATTTGCACTGCAGGACAGGGCACAGCCTCAGCTATGTGATTACATCAAAGTCTAACAAACAAAACCTCCCTTCAGCTTTAACTACTCTCGTAATTAAAAAAAAGTAACAGACAAAGCCCCCCAAAACCAACACGCATATTTATATTCTTCAAACATGTTTCTTCTGCATATAACCCACAAATTAAAGTGCCTTCAACAATTCTATCTTAAGATATTTAAACAACTAAAACAATTTTCAAAACCTCTGCCTGTTCATTTATAAACAAGATCTAGTATTATGTAGTTTTACAGAACTTGCTGTCACTCAAGAGGAAAAATTTCATATGCAATAAAAATGTGATGTGGGAATACCCATTAAAATCTGAATCAACTAGTAAAGTTTGGTACCCAACTATTTATTTTGAGTCAGGTTGTTCAAGGTCTACAGGACTCAAGTAACATTTTTTTCTCTAGCATCAGTCATAAAATAAGCAGCTGTAATCCCTGTATCCCACAAAACATTAAACTGCTCTTGTTTCTAGTACATCCTCATGTTTGTTAGGCAGCATCACAGAGAAGAATGGCACTATTACTTTATTATTCTATGGAAATATAGGGAAATGAAAATTATTTTCAGACTCTGAATTGTATAATTTGAAGTGCAAATAACTTGAAATTTCAAGCATTGAAATATTGAACAAGCATTTAATACACTATGCTAGTTCAACTCCTTTGAAGCAGGGTGAAAAGCAGTCTAATACTGAAAAAATTCAGTGAGGAAATAAAAAGGAGAAAGGCAGTAAACAAAGATCAAATTTGTTCAGGAAGAGAGATCATGATTTTTTTTTGAAAAAACTAAATGAATATTAACTTTTAGTCTATTTATTTAAAACCAACGTGAAACTAATAATTCAGGATCCATCTCTGGCAGTTCTGCTGCAAAGGTGCAACTAAATGCTGTGTCCATAATGCTTCTTCATGGTAAGAATGAGAAAAAACTCAGAAAAGCTTCGGAAAGGTTTTGCAGTCAGATATTTGACAGCAGCAGCTGTCTCCAGGCTGTACACTGCTGCAGCATGTGTGTTTCAAACCCAGCTGGGAGCTGATTAATACAGACAATTTTGATCCAGGAGCAGCCTCACTTAAGGCCAGTTCCACTCCATTGTCATAAAGCCTTCCCTCTGACACCTCGAATAAGAAGGTGCTGGGTTTGGTGCTCAGAAAGCCACACAGGAGGTTGATGCTGGTGGTAACGTGCATCTCATGTGCCAGAGAAGCCCTGGCATACACAGAGGGCTGTCAGGTGATTGTTGCTACAGCCTCTTTGCCTCCATGTGCTTGGGCTCTGGAGCTCTGATGTATCTACCAGAGCACCTATATCTGCCCTGCCACTGATCAAAAGGAACAAGGCCTAGGACATACATAGCCTGATCAAAATCTTCCATTTCAATGCTTTTCAGAGATTCCTCTGCGATACAGGTACTACAATGGTGGGAAGAATGCTGCTATGTGTTCCTCCTGTCACTTCTAAGAGCTATATAGATAGAGCATGGTTTATAACATTACTGCTGCTATGCTGAGCAGAATGATCCTAACCTGAGTCCTCTAGACACAGTAAAATCCCTGTTCCACTACCATCCTGGGCAGAGACATGTCCCAGAAGAGAGACAGATATTCATCACGTTCCTTCCTAGAAAAGCTAAATTGTAATCTTGACATGACTGTCTCAAGTCCAGGGTTTGTCCAATGTGAACAGAGGATAATACGTTGCCATCCCTCTGACTCCTGATTCTATGGACCTCTATCATATTTCCTCTAACATTTTTTAGATTAAATGTTCTTAGCTTATCCAGTAATTTCTTCTACAGATATTATTCTGTATTTTGCTGCCTTCTCTGGACTGTTTCCAAGTCTGTTGCAACGGTTTTTAGAATCAGAGCTGCCTGCATTATTCAAGATGTGGCAAAGTCAGCTACCAGCACTATAGTGGCTTGTGTCTTGGTCTATGTCCTCCTAATCGTCCCTAGTATTTTGTTTGTTTTTCTGAACACTGGTATTATAAAACTGATATTTCAGGAAATGGCTTTTTACACCCCAAGATATCACTCTTGAGAGGTAATTGTTAGTTCAGAGTCTATAATTTTATATGTGAAATTAGGATTGTTTTTCTTCCATGTACACCATGTAGTATTATGTACACTGAATTTCATTTGTCATTTTTTTGCCCTTCAGTCTCACAGTCTTATTTTAATTCCTCACAGTTAGCTTTCAAACTTACTATCTTGAATTATACAGTATTGTCAGCATCCTTTCTCTTTTCAGTAATCTCCTGCTTTCCAGGTCAGTGATGAATATGTTTTACAGTACAGGCCTCTGCTTACCAGCATTGATGACCTGTCTCCACTTCAAGGGCTGATGACTTACTCCTATTTGTGTTTTTTTTCTCCCAACCAGTGATTTATCTATGCAACAAATGCCTTTGCTCGTGCCATCTAATTTACTTAAAAGCTTTGTGCGAGATACTTTTGTCCAAAGACTTTTTGAAATCTTTGTAAACTAAATAAATTCCCCCTCCTCTCCCACAATCACTCAGTTTCAGATAAGGCTCCTGCTGAGAGCAGCTCCCTAATGGGACTCTCCTTTCTCCTTTTTCTTCTACAAGGTTCACCACTGAAGCCTCTCAGCAATGACCTTTTTCTGCTTCTTTGTTTTTAGTATGAATTTTGTATTCTGATCATCAAATGGCCATATAGTCTTCTTGATCTTGATGTGTGTAAAGAAAGAACATTAGTTTTGTTTCCCTTTGCTACTCACATGTTCTTAATTACTCTTTATGTGTTCACATTTTATAATCCCTCCTGGTTTCCTTTGAATGCAAGGGTATGGCTTCAGTTTTTTTCTAAATTGTTTCTAGAAACTTCCTTATATTACTATTCAACTTTTGAATAGTATCTTATGGTCCAACTTGCTTTACGAGGTATTAAAAATATTGATTCTTTTTTATGAAACAAGTTACATGTTGCTTTTTTATTTTAACCTTGGAAAACTGACTTTCTGGGTTGCTACTCTGTTTAAAGTGGGAAATTAGGAGAAATAAAAATTACATTTACTCTCAAGTGACTCAGACATCACTTTTCTTACGAAAACCGCCTACCCACAGAATTGGAAATGGCCTTACCGAATTTATTCCTGCTGTCTTTTTGGGGGGGCATGGCAAGGGGGTAATTAGACTAGATTGGCTTAAGTGCATGGGTCAAATTTTTCTTGCAAATTTTAAAACAGGCAACAGAGATTTGAAGCTGATAAGAGAATGAAAGCCAAGACAATAGAAATTAATTGTGATTTACATTTCTGAGCAAGTAGTTGAGGAGAAACATTACCCCTTTGGTCATGTGCCAGGAAATGTATATTAATTTTCTGCCTTGCTGTAGATGTCATGAGTGAAAACCATAGAGAAAAGGAAGTGTTCTGAACATTTCATAATCAGGTCTGTGTGTTTAATGTTCTCTCATGGGATCTTTTTAACTACCACCTTCTTTGGATTACTATAATTTCCCCAGGTTTAAATTGAAGTAATTTACAAAAGATTCTGACATATTTCTAAAAGGTCACAGAGTAAAGAGAAAAAGACAAAAAGCAAATTTCACAAAGAACAATTAAGTAGTAAGTCATGTGTGATGAAAATAATCAAAAATTAGGTTCTTTTCCTAGAAAAGCCTGCATTTACAGCCTTTCATATAGCAAGAACACTAACATTGTAGATCACAACTATTTATCTGGAATAATACTCTATTTATTTAAATATATACCACTGTAATTTTTGTCTTTATTTTTTGTTCTTTATCATACCATTATTTCATTTTTTGAAGGTAAGTGCCACTTACATTTTTCTTGGAGTATGACTAGTGTGGCAGAAAGGAAGCCATTTATTATTTTATCAGAAGATATGTATTTCTGGTGCCATACATGTCCGCTGCAGTTGAAATGAGAGTCTTTCATTTGGGACCCCATTTATACTGCCACAACAAATAAAAAAAGAAGGAAGACCAAATAATAATAAACTCCATAATGCAAGATTTAGTATTGCATTTGTATAGTCTATATGATACGCTTACTATCTTTGCATGGTCTTAGTTTTTGCATTATCTTATCAAGTATTTTACTTTACAATGTGCATATAATAGAATAACCTCATAAGTAGTTAAAACTGAGTCAACACTTTCTCCACTCAAAAGGCTTTAACTTGAGTAGGGTCGAGACAAGATTGACAGACAGACTAGGTTCTGTATAAGCAACTCATACAATGGTGGGAAATTAAGTAAGGTAATACAATTCAGGGACTGACAGAAGGGAATGAGTTTGGTCTTTCCTGTACTCAGAGGAGCATATTAGACAGAATCTCATTCATTGAATGCAGTTTGTTGGTCCATTCTGACACATCTGCTCCAGTTAAAATGAGTTCAATTAACTAGAAATTCAGCTTTAAGGTCCTTCCTCACAGGTAAAAAAACAGTGTTTGTAATCTGCCTGGGCAAGGTAGTGTGTCAGGGCCTTGGCAAACATTAAAAGTGAGACAATTCATGTTTCTTAGTTTCCAAACCTCCAATTTGACTGCAAAGAGTTACCACAGAGCCCTGTCTGTACTCATCTACTGGTCAGGTATTTGACCTGAAGTAAAAGGAACATGTCAGAATACTCTAGCTTTTTAAATCTCTCTAATTAAAAAAGTGTGTTGCAAAACAATAAGGTTTTTTAAAATACTGAGGTTTTCTCCTGTTAGTATAAATATCAATAACGACAATAATATAAACTGCTATGAGAAAAATAAAATGTAGCTTGAAATTGTCAGAAAATAATTGTTAGCTTTTGTGGTGGATTAGCATTGGCTAACACCCAGACACCCACACAACCACTCTCTTACTTCTTCTCATCACTATGGGGAAGAAAATAGGCTGAGAAAGATCAAGGTCATGATAAAGGGAGGGTGTTTATTTATTATTTGCTCTCATGGGCAAAACAGACTTGAACAGCAATTAAAAACGTATAAAGCACCACCCCTTCTGAAATTTCAAGGGCCATTTAGAAATAGATATATGGAAGAACTTTTTGTAAAATCTTATTTCTGTATGTTTGTGTTTGAGAATTGCAGACTGGTACTCAAGTGAAAGGAAATCTCCTAGATAACCAGCCAAACCTCAACACATGTACTCCTTAATCTAATTTCAAAATATTTTAGATTTTATTTTTCATTGCTAATGATTTTTTTTTCAAATTAATAAGAAATGTTCAGAATGTTTTGTGTAGAACGTCCTTAAAAAATGAACTTTCACCAGTCACTTAATAGAACTTGAAAACAGCACATGCATTGCACAACTCAGACTCTAAAAAGCTTTTTTTTCCTCACAGAGAACAGCAAACAGTAATGCAATAAATATGTAGACAGAGTCTAACAAAAAGATAGTCTTGATAAGTGTAATGGGCAGAATTCTAACAAAAATCCATACACAATTTAATAGTTATAATGCTGAATTCATCTTTTACTGCCCACAAATATTGAATGCGAACATATTTAAATACAGTAAATTGTAGACTGTAGGCTGGTGAAAAGAGAAACTAAAGACAACAGACAAATCTCTAGTAACATTTAATTTCAGCTAGTTAATCTATCTTGCTCACATAGTCAACAATGCCCAAGAGCAAAGTCATATCCATATTTATATTTCCTAGAACATACTAGATATGAAATATAGTTCTGTAAGTCTAATTTAAATCAAGTAAGAGGTCAATTATAGGGAAAAAGTTTTAGATTGACTAATTTGATACTTAGTTTTCATTTGATACATACAGTGTAGTTAATTGCTTTTACATGCCCTTAGGAATGGAACAATGTAATATTTTAAATTTACTTACAATTTTATTATAATGTAGAAAACTTAATATGGAATAGTTTAATATATTCACTTATCTTAAACTTCTTAACGATAAATTGAATAGGTTACTATTTATGCAAAATTAAGCACTTTAATTTGGTCTAGGCAATTTCAGACAGGTAGAAGAAAAAACTTAAAAGCATTTAAGACTCTGATTTAGATTTTTGATTCACATATCAACTAAAGTGACAAGGCTGATTTGAATTTTGAAATTTTTTTTGAACGCTACTTTTAATTTATTTACAGACAACAATAGTTCACAACCAATATTTTCTAGACACTGTAAAATGATTAATACAACTGAGAGTGTTCTAATTTGCCAGCAGAGAATTCAAGAACATAGAGAGGTGAAATTCAATGAATAAATTAGAAAAAAAAACTTTCTCAGCTTAAGTTGGAATGCAGAGATCAGCAAATTTAGTCACCTCTTTTCAGTGCTTACACTGATTAATATATCACCCTAGCATTTTTTAAACTTGCATAATCTTAGGGACGCTGTTTGTAGTTGTTAATATGCATCAGTCATTTCTATTGTATATTAATGGCTGTCAAACTAATTTTCTTCAATGAAATAGGGCATCAAAATTAAATTTTAAGCTTATATTGCTGATATATTTTATACCATGTAACGTATTCTACATGTTATTCCACTTTTTAGATATGGAACATAGAAATAATTGAAAAGAGCACCAGTAAAAAGAATTAGTTATCCTAATCAAGCAATTCTTAAGATTAAAGTAAAAAAGACATCTGAAAAACTGAACCGAGGAATTTAAGGAAAAAAAAAAAGTAATTTTCATACCCAAATGATACTTGAAGTGTTCCATATTTGTCAGAAATCTCCTTTATACTGAGTGTATAGCTAAATACCAGTTAAGGCTCATTTTTAGGTCATAATTGGAGCCTATGAAAATCTTATGTTGAACTACCACTCAGGTAATTGTTCCTTTTTAAAAAAACAATCTGTTTCTACTGAAATAATTTTCAAATCTAATTATTTCAGCGGCTTTAAATTGAGGAAATCTGAACATAGCCCCTCAGTTGTGAGAAAGAACATGTCTCTTCCATAGAAATGCAAATGTTGATGAGAATGTACAACAGCTTCCAAGAATACAAACAATTTGGGTCAACTAACAAGCACAGATAAATAAGTTAAGTGCTAAAATTGAATCTTTCTTTCATTGTACTGTAATATTCTTGGTCCTATTCAAAGGGTGCTGGTGAGAATTGTGTTGTTTTAATGTTTTTTCCTGCAACTCATTATTTCATGAGTATAGACCTAGATGAAGGAGAAAAGATCTGAGATGAAGAAATAATTTTGACAATTTAAAAAGTATTCCTCCATAAGTGCTAAGCAATGTAGTAATTTCTTAATGATACATGTTTAAATAATAGAAGCTATCTTTCTATGTGATTGGTAGGTGGGCCTATATCCAAACTTAATGTGAGAAATAGATAAAATATTTGTATTAGTTCATGTATACATAAATATTAACTAAAAGCAAATATCTGGTTGATTTAGCAAGATGATTACCTTGTCAGAAATGAAATATGATTATAAAGGGAAACTATGATAAATGAAAAAACCCATTACTTGAAGAATACATGTTATTAGAGTGAAAAAAATTGTAAATTCATGGACCCAAATGGGTAGTATTTTGCTTCAAATATTTATGGAAATACTGTGTTGTCTATATTTGATGATAAGTGGTTGTTGAAAAGCTGACATGTCATTCTATCCAGTTTTTGATGCAAGACTATATTAACCTTGAGTTCAGGATGATATTAATCCTTCTTGTGGTCTCCTCACACAATACAGCAGTGTGTCATCTGCAGCATGGATACATTAAAAAATCAGCAGGAATTTTCAAGGATATTGACAAAATTGAGAAAGTGAAAAAAAATCTGTTCTGAAATATTATGGTAAAGATGGCATGATTAGAAAATAAGCTAAAGGGTGAGATTAAATTCATTTGATCAATTAAATAGAAATAGACTGGATTTTGTTATTCTGCATTTTTGTTTTTAAGAAAACAACAATTAAAGGCTCAGGGATATTGCTTATTATATTTTTAGTTTCCATTTTATTCAATTGAGGTCTGAATAGGACTTAATTATTTCAGTCCTTATGACCATACAAAAATAAGAAAATCTAAAAATCCCCCAATGCTCAAAATCAAACAAGTCGAATACTAGCTTATATGAACAGGAATTTGTTCAATTGAAACAAAAAAAGACAACTCATTAATAAAATATTTTAAATCAGAAAAGTCTATCATAACGGAACCACAGAAATTAATGGAAGAAACATGCAATTCCACTGTTGAAGCCAAAATTACAGCATGAAAAAACAGATGGATAGAAGAGGAAGGAGAGAAAGAAAGCAATATGGAGTTATATTATAAATATTTCTAGAAGTATGTAATATAATCTCTTTTATTTTTATCTACATTCTTGACAATATTTTATTTGAACTTCAAAATCTTTTTCTGTGGTCCCTCAGAGATATGTCAGAGTAGAAGATGGGAATTATTTAATATTAAATTGAATCTTTTTATATATATTTCTGCTTTCTGGAATAAACATGTACAGCCTCCACTACAGTCCACAGACTCAATTTCATTCTTCTTTTGATAATTTCATTTTGTGTGTGGAAGAGGACATCCAATGATTTGAAGCCAACAGCTCTCTATCCCACTGGACATCAGTAAGTGTATCAGTGAGTGGTGTGTATCGAGG
Source organism: Polioptila caerulea (assembly GCA_013397295.1). Lineage (NCBI taxonomy): Eukaryota > Metazoa > Chordata > Aves > Passeriformes > Certhiidae > Polioptila > Polioptila caerulea. The sequence continues at coordinate 137,322 of VYXF01012173.1, read as the reverse complement.
TTCCATACTAGGACCAATGTTCAATGTCTTTATCAGTCACATAAACAGTGGAATTACATATTTTCTCTGAAAATCTGTGGATAATCAAACCGTGTGGTATGGCTGAACACATGTGATGGATAGGATGCCATCCAGAAATGTTGTCGTTTTAAGTGCAGCAGGCAATTAAGCCCCACACAGCCACTCACATACTGGAGGGGAGAATCAGAAGAGTAAAATTGAGAACACTCTCAGGTTGAGATAAAGACAGCTTAACAGGCAAAGCAAAAGCAGTGTACCCGAGAAAAGCAAAACAAGGAATTAATTCAGCATTTCCTATGGGCAGGCAGGTGTTCAGTCATCTCTGGGAAAGCAGAGATCTTCTTCCCCCAGCTTTATATGTTTAGCACTGTGCCATATGCTATGGGATGTCCCTTAGGTCAGTTGGGATCAGCTGTCCCAGCTGTATGCCCTCACACCTTCTTGTGCATGCCTGCCCATCCTCCTCGCTGATGGACTGGGGTGAGAGGCAGCCCTGCTCAGCAATAGCAAAAACATCTCTTTATTATCGACATTGTTTCCAGCCTAAAACTGATACACTGCCCCATACTAGCCAGTGAGAAGAAAATTTACCACAGCCAAAACAAGTACAAGAGGGATCTTGACAGGCTTCAGGAGTGGGCACACGTGAATCTCATGAAGATCAGCAAGGCCAAGTGCAAAGTCCTGCATGTGGTGTGGGGCAATCCTCAGCATCAATACAGGATGGAGGCTGGATAAAAGAATTGGATTTTTTAGCAATGTTTTCTTCCAACTCAAGAGACCAGCTGTGTCCTGGGCTGCATAAAAAAAGGTAGAGGCCTGTACTCTGCTCTGATGAAAGCCAAATAAGAGTATTACATCCAGATCTAGGGCCCCCAGCCCAAAACATGGACTTTCTGGTGAAAGGGATTGAAAGCCACTCCTGTGAAGACAGGCTAAGAGAAATGGGGCTTCAACCTGGAGAAGAGAAGGCTTTAGGGAGACCTTATTGCAGCCTTTCAATATATAAAGCGGAGTTATAAGAGAAAAAGAGATGTTTTTTACCAAGGTCTTTTGTGAAAGGGCAGAGCAATGATTTCAAACATAAAGAAGGTAGGTTTAGAGCTAAGGGGGTGGTAGAGCACAGGAACTGGTTGCTTGGAGAAGTGGTGGATGGCCCAACCTCAGCAGTGCTCAAGACCACATTGGTGGGGCTTTGAGTAACCTAATCAACTAGAAGGTCTCCCACGTAGGTGAGGTTGGACAAGATGATTTTTTAAGGTCTCTTTCAACCCAAGGCATTCCATGATTCTATAATCACCATACAGAAAAGCATTGCTGTATCAGTAAAAAGCAAAAAAATAAATATTCCATGGAGAGGTTAACAATGGAAAGAGAAGACTATGGTCGGCTTCAGACCCAATGAGATGGCTTTTCTTGTAGAATGTATGTCCTAGAATCATAGAATCACATAGGTTGGAAAAGATCCTTAATGTCATCGAGTCCAACAGTTAGCCTAACCCTGCTGAATCCACCACTAAACCATGTCCCTAAGAACCACATCTACACATCTTCTAAATACCTCCAGGAGTGGCAGCCCAACCCTTCCCTGGGCAGGCTGTTCCATTGCCACCATCCTGGCAGTGTGACATAATGATTTTGCTGACTCTGGTTTTACTGACATCTTCAGTTCTTAGAAGTTGATTATCATCATCAGTAAAAATTAGTATAGATGGCCATAAAATATTTACTGCTTTATAAATAGAATTATCTCAAAAAACCCCTAGTGAAATTAAAGGAGAACTGTGATTTTCTAGCATGAATTACAAATTCACTATGAGTTACATGTTCCAGCTGTTTATTAAACATCCGAAGTACATTTGCATTTGAAGACATAAAATATGTGGATTCATTACATATATGATACTACTTTCTAATTTTATTTTGTTTAGCAAGAGTTAATCTCCTGATTTAATGAATTCATTCACCAACAGACTAAATTCTTCTATGAAATTTTCAGCAGCAATGTAATGAAGTCATCTTCAGTCTGGAGTTTTCACACCACAAATTAGCCTGGTGAAATATCCTCATTTTTTCAGCATTAAGCATGAAAGCTTTTATTGAAATATTTGCTCTAATACCTTAAAGAAGAAGTTATAAACAATAAATGTCTTTTCCTCTAACATAAAAAGTTAGATCAAACTACAGAAAAAAAAAATTGCTGACTGCCATTCAGAATTCGAATAAAGTATTTAAATTTAATTAAAAAGAATGTGCAGGTTCAAAGAAAACTTAGTTTTTTAAGCCACAATTTGGACAGAGAAAACTGGATACAGAGAAAAATCTTAAAACATTAAGCACTGATAAATTATGGTCTTAACAGTGTGAAAGAATATGTATGCAAATTTTATCTGGGAAATGCAAACATAATTTGGTTATTAAAGTGAAAACCTATTCACTGGAGTTGCAGTAATATTTATTTAATTCTAAAAATTGGAATATGACTTTGCCAGATAATCTTGTCATTATCACAGGAAATCCATACAAAAATTAATTGAATATTGTAGCTCTCTGTTGCCATCTCATAAAGTTTGTTGCCATTTGTCTACCAAAAGTATTAGAAGTGTGGTCTGATGATCTGAGTAGTGGACTGTGAAATTGGCATCTGCATTCTCCACCACTGGATGTGACCTTGAGCATTCCATTAAAATATAAATCTCATTGTATACCAAAAACACATTTAATTGAGAAAGAGGTCCTAAATATCTCAAAAACTGAATGCCATAAAAGGTTAATAAAAGAAATTTGTCAACATGTTTGAAAACGCATGATATATGTTACCATAAACATCAAATTACTATCAGTTTTATCCAAAAATAGGATATCAAAGGCTTGTATAATGCAGAGATCTAAAATGTGTGGGATGCCACATAGACTATCTGAAAAAAAATTACTCACTTGAATATTAGCATCCTTGATTTATTAACATAGTGTGAAAATGCATTGTTTGAGGTTATGAGTTGTACATATACATCCATGTAAAACATGTTACTGTAAAAAGTTTTAATATCCTATTTTCATTTTCTTTAACAAAAGAAATAGACAAAATCTTTCTTCTCACTTCTCAGGTTTTTTTTTTTTTTCATTTCAAAAATTAGACTTATGTGCCGTAGAGTGCTAATCCTTTTGTTCTTTGCACTGCCTCCCAGTTTTAAGCTCTACTCGTATTCAAGCACATCCATTATTTACAACATTTATATATTATATAAGCTCAGAAATATTAGGACCACAAAGTTCAAGTAATAGCAGCAGAAAGCTCTGAACTCAATCTGCATTACTTCTTGAAGCCAGTTTTGTATTATCACTTGTGTAGCACCTTAGCCTTCCAGCTTCCCACTGAAATTTCACAGAACACAGCAAGGGGACTTGGTTTCTTACAAAAAGTTTTAAGGGGTGACTTTTATGTGAAGGACAAAATTCTTCCAAATCTTCCTGCAGTCTGATCTATTCATAACAGATCAATAAAGAAATAGTAAAATGGTTTAAAAGTAGACTTCTGATATTAAGAAAGAAAATAATTTTAAGAGAGTTTTAACAGTTATCTGTTCCAGTTACTATCCATTCTACTTATATGTACGTGAGCATTTTATGGCAAAATAAAAAGAGAATAAACTTCCATCTTGACATTAGAGGGACTATGAAGAAGTTCTAAACCTCTGGGTTGCCCAAAATAGAAAGATAGTGGATGAATGTAAATTTTTCCTGGATGATTAAATCAAAAACATCCAGGAACATTCCTCATCACTGAGGTCAACTAATGGAGAACTGCCTGTATCTGTGTTGATAATTTCCTTTAGACTGCAAGAGGGGGTGACAATGTACAAAAATAATATAGAATATCTAAATAAGAAATCAATAATTTTATTATTAAAAATAATAAGAATATAATAAGAAAGAAGCATGGAATATAGTAATTCCTCATATATATATATAATATTTACTAATTATGATTTTCTTGGGTCAGAAGTATTTAACTTATCATTACTCTTTAATTAAATTTTAGGTATATCTGTAGTTGCCTTTACTTGTCAGAATTTGTAAAAACCTTGTATTTAAATCAAAATCATTTTAGATACATTCAAGCATAAAAAGAAAACTGTAAGAGAGTAATGTACTCTGTTCCTAGAGTGACCTATGTCACAGAATGGGAAACAAATCATAANTATGTGAAGGACAAAATTCTTCCAAATCTTCCTGCAGTCTGATCTATTCATAACAGATCAATAAAGAAATAGTAAAATGGTTTAAAAGTAGACTTCTGATATTAAGAAAGAATATAATTTTAAGAGAGTTTTAACAGTTATCTGTTCCAGTTACTATCCATTCTACTTATATGTACGTGAGCATTTTATGGCAAAATAAAAAGAGAATAAACTTCCATCTTGACATTAGAGGGACTATGAAGAAGTTCTAAACCTCTGGGTTGCCCAAAATAGAAAGATAGTGGATGAATGTAAATTTTTCCTGGATGATTAAATCAAAAACATCCAGGAACATTCCTCATCACTGAGGTCAACTAATGGAGAACTGCCTGTATCTGTGTTGATAATTTCCTTTAGACTGCAAGAGGGGGTGACAATGTACAAAAATAATATAGAATATCTAAATAAGAAATCAATAATTTTATTATTAAAAATAATAAGAATATAATAAGAAAGAAGCATGGAATATAGTAATTCCTCATATATATATATATATAATATTTACTAATTATGATTTTCTTGGGTCAGAAGTATTTATCTTATCATTACTCTTTAATTTAATTTTAGGTATATC
>VYXF01012173.1:91637-132336 GCA_013397295.1 Polioptila caerulea | reverse complement strand
TTCCTAGAGTGACCTATGTCACAGAATGGGAAACAAATCATAAATGCATAAACAGATAGATTTAAGCCGTCAAAAATTTCCGTAACATGCGATTTAGATATTATTAATGTTCTTGAATTCAAAGCAGTGACTTAGTCAGCCTGCTCACAAGTTCAGGCTAACTTAAAGGGAATTTTAAATTGACTGGTCGCTCCTTTTTGAAGAGCACAGATCTCAAGACACCTGAACTTAGGTGTTTATGTTAGTCCTCCAAACCGAATCGCTTGAAATTCAGCTCTTTCATAAATATCAGAGCCATGCAGAGACATCACAAAGTATTGCTGAGGTGCAGGGGAACTTATCTCTCCTGTGTTCAGAGCATTCCTAATGCACAGTGACAGCCCAGAGTTCAGCAAGACACAGAGCAGTCACAATCACTTTACAGGGTACGCCTGTTGGCACTGTCATCCCCAGCTAACTTCTGTACAGTGATCGATTCTTGACATTATTTACCCAGCAGGTGTGGAACAAAGATTCGGAATCCTCTACAGCACGGCAATATGGAGTCAAACACCAAGCTCTAAGCCTCCAGATTGGCTAGACACTCTCAGCTGAAGCTGTCCCATTTGGAGTTTCAAATCTCATGTCAAACTCCTGGCAGGCTTCATTGTAGATATGTGCTCCTGTTTCACAAAAAAAGAATTGAATAAAAGAAGATTTGGACCAGAGAAAATAATGAATGGATTTCATCCCCAAATATATACCACATACTCAACTGAATGATCTAAATATTTCCCTAAAATTATGTCAGTATGACTCAATACAGTGAGATATTCAGAAGGATACCAAGCTAGTCTAAAAATATTTAGAGATCTCTAGCATAAAACATGCAGGCATATATTCAAGAAATTTAAGGATAAAAAGCCAAAAGATGTCTCAGCTGAAGACTGCAAGCTGCATGAATTAATGAAGTTGCATGATGACCCGAATATTGAAAGAACTCCATCAGTGAAAGATAATGAACACTTTTCTACAGAGCTCCAAACCCACTTCCTGAGTATTGGAGGATATCAAAGTATGAATAATTTTGTATTCAAATATGGGAGAGGTGTCTTACTTTTCATCCCTTAAATTATCTAGAAGTGAATTTGAAGGATATATTTTATTTTTCAGTTTAGAAAAAACCCAAAATTTTTATATTTTATATTTAAAAATTCAGACTATTCCTTAAGAGAGGTGATGTGTTTAGAGATTCTCTTTTCAGTTCAGAGATCTCTTTCATAAATTTGAAGCCAAGCTGAGAACTTTTTCTAGTTTCATGTGGTGTTGGTTATGAAAACCTATTAAGCATCTCTAGCACCTCTGAAAATATTTCCTCCCTTTGTGTATCTTTTTTCAAAGTTTTATTAATATATTAGCAGGAAGCTTGGAACAAAGGGTATATTTGACTAGAATGGTGGGAAATCCCACAAGTTTTCCCTCATTGTATTTTAAATTGAATTGTGCAATTTATTTCTTTTTTTTTAACTGCAAGTTCCTCATAAAAGATATGGTTATAATAACAGGATGTCCTGATTTTTATGGCCTGAAGGCAGAAAGATATCTATGGAGTTTAAATTATTAGCACTTCTCCAGTTCATGGGGTAAGTGTTCATCTTTTCAATAATGATTTTAATTCTGAGCTAGAAGCAATATGAAGCCCTGTTTGATTACTTGCACAAACAAAAAATAAAATCTCAAGCCTCCACAGACTTTTAAAACCTATCACCCATTCAATCTGGAATAGTTTTATATCCCTTGAGTTTTAATTTAATAAACCTGGTTTTTTTTGAAAACTGTTATGAAGAAGGTGAAACACAAAATGAAATTCAGTTAATAAGATCTTTAGATTGTTTATGAGTTCACCAGTGCTTATTTTTCCAAAAAATCAGCACCCGTTTCGTTTCCAAGCCAAAAATAGTTTCTTCTGATTGTTGCTAAACAGTTCTGAGGAAAACCCGAATCATCAGATAAGCATTGTCCTCTTGTTTTCATGAAACTCTTGATACTTCTAAACTGTAGTGTTGTATAATCAGGGACTGAAATCTGCGTTAAAAAGATACATTGAAAAAAGAAATGAACTGTCTTCAGGATGCTTTCCTTTAATATGATTAGGATGATTAACTTTATGTTAATACTTTCATTTGGATGAGAACTACTGTTCTGAAATAAATATCACAGCCATCCCCACACAATGTTCTTGCATAGTGTTTGGAGCATGTGTTACTTTGCTTTTATTATGAAACTAACGTGGAAAAGACAATCCAGGAGTCCACAAAATGTGCTACATCTGTATAAGGACATAGAATCATAAAATAGAATGATATAATGATTAAAGTAGGAAATTATCTCTGTCACCATGATTTGTAATTTAAAACATAAATTGTCTGACTGAATATATCAAGTTAGTTTGATATTAAAACAAAACCAGTTTATGGCATGAATATCAAGTCCTCAGTACCAATAAGTTTGCTTTCTGATTTGTTTCTGTCTACCCCAGTGTAACATGACAGAATTAAATTATCATTGAGGCTGATTAAAGCTACCTAAAAATAATAAAAAATTGGGGTAATAACAATAACAGCAACAACAACAAAAAGAATGTTACCTGTATGTCACTATTCAAAAAGAAGAAAATAATAATTTTTAAAAAGTAATGGAAATACATCAGTTTAGTCTGTCTGAAACTTTCTAAGATATATTGACACTTGTGTAAGTCATTAACATTAGATTTCACTTAACTTTGTACCCATTTATAATCACCTTGTGATGCCCTTCATACCATATGAGATTTGATTTGCCTTTCTCCTGAGAATAGATGGGACTTTTGTGTCAGAAAATACAGGAGAAAAAGACCATAGAATAAAGACTGCACACTGATGTTCAGTCAGACTTGCGGTTCCCTATCAAAAAGAATTAAAAAGAAAGCTAAGGAAGGGAGGAGGGAGGAATTAATAAGGAAGCAGGAAGATATAATTCCGTAATTCTCTTCCACTTACTGCTGAGGAACCAGCCTTTTGTTCAAACTCTTCTCTTATTTAGCCAATAAAGAAAAGGCTCCTGAGCTACTGTTCATGAGATGTCTCAGATGTATAAAATAAACACAGTATTTGTGTACAGGTGAGTATTTTTCTCTTCCAAACTTATACATATACATGAATATATAACACAAATATACTTATATATAAAAATACATGTGTATGTATACATTTGTATATATAGAGATTTATATAAATTAGTGGAATTCTTGTTATAATAGAATGATAGAATATGCTGAGTTGGAAGGGACCCACAAGGATCAAGTCCAACTGGTCCTGCACAGGACCAACCCCAAGAGTCATATCATGTGCCTGAGAGCATTGTCCAAACACTTCTGAACTCTGTCAGACTTCATGCTGTGACCACTTCCCTGGGGAGCCTGTCCCAGTACCCAGCCACCCTCTGGGTGAAGAAACTTTTCATGGTATCCAACCTAAACCTCCCCTGGCACAACTTCAGGCCATTCCCTCAGGTCCTGTCTCTGGTAATCAGAGGGAATAGATCAGTGCCTGCCCCTCCTCTTCCCTTCGTGTCGAAGTTGCAGACTACAACGAGGTCTTCCTTCCGTCTTCTTTTCTCCAGGCTGAATGGACCAAGTGATCTCAGGCACTTTTCCTAGGGCTTCTTTTTTAACCCCCTCACTATCTTTGTATCCCTCCTGCGGACGCTTTCTAGTAGCTTTATTATTTCAATAGAGTTATCTGATTGATATTCTGCAATATATTTTTATACAGAGGGGCTGAAAATTTTAAACTGCCTCAGTAGACCACAGTATGCAAAGATTAATCAGACAATTCCAAGTTGAGGAGTAAAATGTCTCCTGTCATCAGCCTGGTGACAGAAAGTGTGAAGACTGGGACTGTTGGCAAGGAAGACAAGGAGGCTGGGTTCCAGGAGACAGACAATTTATTGCCACACATTTACACCATTTGATTCAAAGTCCATTAATATACTAATAATGTCATTATTCATGCAATTTGAAAATCATAGTACTTAATCCTTTTTTATTTTACATTGGATTTTATCATGAACATCCTTACAAGAGTGGGCTGTAAGTATCTAGTCCATTAGATTTACAATGAACAATGACATAAAATGGATGATTTAGGAGTTATCTATCCAAAATCATGAGCATATTTTCTGAGGACACTAACTCATACTCTTTGCAAGTTCCACAGCCTCTGAGTTTTAGGTGCTTGGGCCTCACATACTTGTAAATGCATAGAAGAAAGACAATATAACACAGAGTGGTGGAAAACACTTCCAACAGGAAAATGCAAAATGAAGATTTCTTCATATACGAAAGCAGAATTTGCTTGTTTTCCTACTGACAAAATGCAGAAGTCTTTCTCCTCTTCTTCCATACCTGATTGTTGGTCAGACATTCTCCATCTCCCTTTCAAATCATCTCTAATGCTTGTTAGGCTACATATTTGTTCCATTTCCCAGAAATCTACCTGATAAAAGAAAGAGTAACTGCTCATTACAGAGATAAAGTGGAATTTTATACTTAATGGCATCAAGAATATCTCAATTCACCAACATTATAATCACAAACACTATAAATTATTATGTTTAATGCAAAAATTTGAATAACTTGAACTTTAAACTATAATACTATATACTTAGTCTTCTAAGGAGAAAACCACAAATATCTCATATTCATATTGTAAGAAATTCCATTTTCTGAAGTAATTTCTGGCTATCTAGTATTGAAGTTGCATTACTGAAATTATTTAATTAACATTTGACAATTGAAATCTGTCTATAACTCTTGGAATTAACCATTGTAATTGTTATTCTCCAGAAAAAACTACTCAGATAAATGTAACTATTCTCCAGATGTTAAAATGTCTTGAATTAATTTGTGCAGTTTAACAGATATTGCATTATATGAAGAGAAAATTTGTAGTCATCAAGTTGACTAATTTTATTATATAAGTCTGGTTTTATTTACAATGGCTTTTATTCTTTTAACTTCAATTGAACATGGCAAAATAAATTGTAAGCCATTCGTTTAAGTTTGTGAAAGATCATTTCAAACTTAATGAGGATTTATTTAAAAATTAATTTTTAACTAAAAATGAAACAATCTTATCTGGTAAAAAGACACTTTCTAGAAAGATAATTTTATTTGAACAAACTTAAATATCTATCTTGATTATGTGTTCTAAAATATTAATTTTAAAATGTCAAAACCTAGCATTTCTCGTTCTAACTGAAAGAATATGCAGTTAACTATGGATCAGCAGTACTGATGTAATTGGTCACAGAAAAATTTTTTCCTATATTCATTATTTCATTCATGGCATCAGCCTTTGCCTATGAATGCACTATAAATGATAGCAATTTTTAAATTGAAGCAGCCAATTGTGCATCTTTGCAAATTTGGTAGAAGTTTAATCATAATTTGCATTTAACCTCTGTATGTCATTACTTTGTTTACTTCTCAATATTAATGCATATAGAGAACTGCATTTCTGCTGGAGCAGTAATAACCCATAACATGAATGTTACATTTCAGAGCTTTTCTTTTTAGAGTTATTGGAATGAAAAATGAAGGAGCTGGCAACTGATGCACAAGCTAGAGATTAAGTTATACACGCTACCATCAATCCACAATAATGTTAATGGTGGAGGGAAATTCCTCCCATCTAACTTCAGTAATCTATTATGTAAACGTGTACACCTTAGGTGATATCTTTAGGCTTCTGTCAGAGCTGCTGAAGAGAAATAGGAGTATTTAGGAATGATATATCCACCATGTTAAATGTCTGTGTGAGAAAATAGATGATAACTCATAAGTGATTCTTTCTCTTCATTAACTATAAAATGAGCCTTGGGTATCTATTTGAGATTCATACATCTGTGATCTTTCCTAGGTTCAAAAAAAATGTGTTGCATCCTAAATGTCAGTAAGACATTTTAAGAAATTAACATAGCTTCAGAAAAATATCACTGGTAATATTCCATCTTCTCTCTCTATTGATTCACTACTAAAATAATTCAATTTATATTTCTGGGTTTTTCATTTCAATTTGTTAGTGCCAAGATTTAAATGAGACCTGGAGTTTTTGCATTATCCCTCTGATTCCAGGAGAAAGTTTGAGGAGAAAGGTAATTTGCTGACTCTAGTGTTGCCCAGAACTGCAATTGTAAACATCTTAGTGTAGACATCTTCTTGTGAGCTTCACTGAGTGAATCAAGATTTCCATTTAAGTTGCTCAAATATGTCCTTGGTTTCTAGAAGCTGGTCCAAGAGAAAGTGGGTCTTCTGTATTTCCTTTGCCCTATCTGCAGCCCTGTTTTTGAGATGTCTCAGTCATCCTAATAAATCTCAAATGACAATAGGTACCTAAAGGAATGTAACTGATTTAAGTCAAAATAAAGAGATTGCTTGACACTTACCATCAGAGGCAAATCAGACCTGACTTTGGGAAAAGAAATGTAATTTATTGCCAATTGAGATGGACAATGAGAAACAAAGACAAAAGTACACCATCCTGCCAACCTCTCCCCCTCTTTTTTCCCAGACTCCACTTCACTCTTTCACTCCGGACTCTTCTATCTTCTGCCACACCAACAGCACTGGTTAATGTGGAATGGGAGCTGAGGTCAGTCTGTAAAAGCTCCTCTCTGCCACTGCTTTCTCCTCATACTTGTCCTATTCCCTGCTGTCTACAGGCTTCAGCATACCTGTTATGGTGTGGTCTTACCAACAGGTTCCCCTGCAGGGACATCTTCTCCTCCCCTTTTGCTTTCACCTTGCTGTCTGCAGTGCTAGGTGAAATAGCACTTATACAAAATACACATATTCATCACTTGTCCTTCTGAGACTGTCATGCAGTATTTTGAAAAAAATTTAAAATATGTTTTAAAATATTGTTTCCTAATGACACTTTTGCAAGGTCCTTCCAGCTCAGCTGTGGGGCTCAGATGTGCTCTGAGATGCATTGTTCAGTGTCAATGGAAACAGCTGTGTCCAGCATGGGGCAGCCCTGACCACTCCTCACAGAGGTTCCTGAAGCCCCTGATGCCAGCACTGGGTCATCTGAACTCAATACATTATAGGTGAAAAGCCAATAGTATTTCAGTCCTTTTCAAAAAACTGTGATTTTGGAAGCCTGCCTCACTGTAAAGCTCTTTTTTGGCATTATAGTAGTCAAAATAGACGTGTAATGTAGGTGATGCCTGATAAGCCTAAAATCCTATTGTTATGGACATCTGAGTGGAAATACTTTTTTGTGCTACTCATGTGATTTCCCAATGCAATATTTTGAAATATATGCTGTATGTTTTTGTCTGTTTAGATTTTTTTTGAAAAGTAATGAGAGCAGGTGGAACAGCTTGTGAAACACATCTGAGGAATTATGGATTTGAAAAGTGGAGAAAAGTTAAAGTATCAGGCAGAAAATTGTTAACATCATATGTTCATGTATCAGACTCCAAATTATTTTTTGCCTTAAGTAATTGAAGCCTCTGTGTTTGAATGAAGTGTCCTAGTATTTTAAGATATTTTTAAGGGTTGCAGAAGTTTCTTTGCTTCTTTTTCATGGAAGAAGAGAGTGTTGTATAATCATTTTGTACTGGAGCTTAAGCTTCAGGTAAGAGAATAAATGTGTATCCATCAACAATTAAAAAGTGTGGCATTTCTATTTAACTATAGAAAAATCAAAGTGACTTCTTATTTCAGCAGAAAAATGTCAAAGTTTTCAAGACATATAAATCTGACTGATATATGATAGAAATATCACAGCTAACTATAAATGATGAACAACTAAAACATCCCCAGAATGTGACTTGTTGAGACGTATAAGAGCAGCGATATATTGACCTTCTTAATGTCTGAATATAATGATAAAAAGTTCGCAGCAAATGAGGAAGTAAGAGCGATGTATTGAAAATTCAGTACATGAGAAATGAGAATGACAAAAGGTTCCCAAATAAGGATGTGCAAATGCTAAAGTATAGGTAGAACTCAGGGGAGAATTTGCATTGAGTGGAAGTGATGTTGCTATTTTGACTGTGCCTGCTGCATAGCAGGTGATTACTTCATGACAGAGAAGAATGATACTTCTATCTCTCATCTCTCTAGGTAGTTACATAGCTGTCATCACTTGAGTACATGAATGTAGTTTCCTCTTCCTTCATTTATACAACATATCATTTATCTACTTTATGTACACCATTTAGAACTGCTTGCAGGAAGACTCTGCGGCAACCTTTGGTTGCAATTAGGTTCTGTCAAGTTAATTTCAAAACTTATAAGTCATCTAAGTTTCTCTTGCATTTTTTCAAAACCTGTTCCCTTTAGGATACTAAGATGTTCTTACAGAAAAATACTAGATCAATGTTCACTCATCCGAAGCTCTTAATTGTAACTTTCATCAGCAGAAGACAAAACTGTTAAATGGATAGTTAGAAGATGTAAAATTGTTGTCATTGACAGATCTTTACTGTTTCATTTTCCAAGTGAGTCAAAAACATAAAAATGACAACATTCAAATTTTTTAAATGTTTAATAATAAGAATTTTCAAAAGTCGGTCACAATCCTAATGTACTGATACAATGGCTAAGAAAGAGGGAAAGGTAATAGTAATCATAACCATTTTCTGTTCCTGAACTAATTTAGGTCATTGGTAGATGCCATACTAGTCAGTCTTGAGAAAAAAGTAATTTAACTACAATGTAGTATGAATTACCATGAATTAAAAGATTTCATGGGTTATATGACACAATACTTTATGACCCTTTTTCAGATCCTATGTTGATTTCATACCCTCCTGTGAAAGGCTACAGATTTCAAAGAAATTTTATAACTTACCAGAAACTAATGCACAGGATGTTACATTTGAATATGAGGAAGAACTTTTTCACTTGACAGGGGGTGACCACACACTGTAACAGATTGCCCAGAGAGGTTATGGAGTCTCCTCCACTGCAGATATTCAAGAACAATCTGGATTCAATCCCATGCTATGTGCTCTAGGATGACCCTGACTAAGCAGAGATTTTGGACCCAGTGACCCACTGCAGCGTCTTCCACTCTCACGCATTCTGTGATTTTGTGATAAGAAAAAAATTATGTCAATAACCAAGGCACCATTCCTTAGGGACCACTCCTTGCTGTTTTAATATTTTAAAAGCTCATCACCTCCAATTTTATTGTTATTTAATAGAAATGTAATTGTGCTTTCATTTGAGTATATCCCTGAATTATCCTACAATGGCATGAGGCTCTAGTTAACATATTTTTGGCATTGTTATTTAAGTTTACCACCTACTCATGTCAGGCAAAGTTACTCATGTCTGGATGGAGCAATTAAGTTTTGCTTCACATTCAGGTTCTGTTCTGTTGTTTATCTACCCAGGTAACAAAATAAAGTTGATCCAAGTGTGAACACATAATTTGTCAACAAATAGAAGCAGCATGCTTTGTATAAATGAAAATGGTTTTTCAGTGATTTTTTTAAAACATTTTCTACTCTAGCAATTTATCCTCTCTTCAGTTTTGTTGAAACCATAGTAGATGTCATCGTTTCATGTAAGGCTTCTTTTCCTATAATTACTAAACATTAGTTTATGCATTCTTTTAAGGTTCTAATTATTTAAACCTTAATGATGTTTTCCCAATGAAAACAACCCCAAAAGTATATACGCATACCTCTATTTTCATTCTGTTATTATATCTGACATTCAACAAAACTCATGAATATTAAAAAAACTAGAATTTGTGACCAGATAAAGGAGAAAAAAGACATCTTTTAAATGTATTGTATTATTAAGAACAATAATAACTGTTTTTTTATTAAACCACAATAATTTAGAAAACCTAGGTATGCTGGTCCCAGGAGGTGAACAACCTTCTGTTTTCTTGCACCCTGCCTTTCAAATATTAAACTGTATACAAATTTGCAGCTGCCAAGTGTCAGGTCATTGATTTTCCTTCCTACTAGGCAACAGCTGCTCTGCTCGCTCTTCAGAAATCTTCCTTTCCAGATGACATTGGGAGTGTAGCAAGAGACTGCATTACTGATGAAATAAAGCCTTGGACTACTCCAAGAAAATTATAAAGAAATTCGAGATTTTAGTAGAAATGTATACATGAAGTGCAGAAGAGATGGGTGGGAACAAATGTGGTACTTGTCTGGAAAAAAATCACACAAATGTCAATTTTCTCACATACTCTTTATTATACAAAAATTTACTTTGTTTTCTAGTAAAATAAAGACTTCAGCTGTTTTGCTTACTCTTTTATTAAATTCTTAGACAATATTGCTGTCCCCTATGATGTGAAAGGATAATTTTATCTGTTCAGTGAAGCATTAAAAAAAAAAGTGAATGTTGACACAGCTCTAACAAGTAGATCATTTTGCATTTTAAAAAGCCATGTTATGTGGTCAAAATTTCTCTCCCATTTTCAGTTTACATCAAATAGATATTAGAAATAATATAGAATTATTAGAAAATTAATTAAGAACAGAATGGAACACATAGTCATGCACAACTGCATGATGCACATATAATTTTAACAATACATGTACTCTTGGTCACACAATTTGATAAAAGGCATGATAAAATGAATACATAAAGAGAGAGCAGCACAAGTATGAATCACAGAATGACAGTTACAGAATCACCTGAGTAAAATATTTTCAAAGAAAGTGTTCATTCGTGTGGAACAGTTTCCATGTCTCCAGATCTGAACTACTCTTGGTGGAAAAGGATCAAGACAGAATATACTCAGGCAAACAGGACACAGAGAAGTCCTTGGGGTCTCATGGGATACACTCATAAGTACTGATGTAATTTCAATGTTTGAATGGTCATGCTGAGTGGAAGAGGTGCCCAAAGGATGGAGAGAGATGTCACTCTTATCTTTAATGGGAGCAAGAAAGAAGAATCAAGAACCTACAGTTCGCTGCATTTCTATCCTCATAAAGGTAATGAAAGAACTAACCCAGAAACTGTTTCCAGGCTCAAGAAGGACAGGAAGGTGATTTGGAGCAGTCAGGATGGATTCATCAAGGGGAATTCATGCTTGAAAAATGTGATAAACTTCTATGATGAAAGGCCTGGTTTAGAAGACCCGGGGAGAGCAGTGGATATTGTCTAATTACTTAAATAAATCTTTTGACACTTCCATTCATAAGGTCCTCGTGGAAAAATTGATGAAATATGGGGTGGATGAGCAGACTCTAAAGTGGGATGAAAACTGTCTGAGTGACCAAATCCAGAATGTGGCACAAAGTCTAGTTAAAGGTCAGTACCTGGAAGCATAACTCAAGGATCAATGATGAGTCTGATGCTGTTTAAAATTTTCATTAATGCAAGGGTGCTAGCTTGTCATTGAACACTAAGAACTTAAAAAATATTGTTTGGGTGTGGTTTATATCTTTTCCCTATTTGAAATCTCACAGAACTATAACTCATTTGTTACCAGTTAAGAATGCTTCCATTGCTCTCCTGAGTCTAGAATCCAACAATTAGGTTCACCTCCATCAGCTTTAAACACCTCTCAATGTTTGATTCAATTTGCTTATTAAAATCATCAGAGAGAAGAAGTGAACATATCTCTGAGAGTAATTTCTTTGATCTGTTGAAATTGTTTACATGAGAAGATGACTTGTAAAATTATAATGTTCCTTTCTCTTTACTGACTAAAGAGAGGCAAAGGTATACAGTTCAGATGCCTGTACCAAGAAGCCCCTATCTCTGGTGAAGGAACATCAATCAACATATCTAAGTACTCAAGTATTTCTCTTGGCTGCTCTTACAGATTCAATATTTATTATGCAATAAATAGTCCCAGAAAACACTAATTTTCATGAACTGAAAATAAAATACACAAAAATGAAAATATGTAAGTTCTAGACTAAGTGTCATTACTTTTACCATGCCAAATGATACATGTCAGTCATAGGTTGGAAAAATAGCCAGAAGACTAAACAGAAATTTACATTCCACATGCATCTACTATCCTCAAAAATTATTAATGAGATAATTAATTTACTACACATATTAAAATTATTAGTATCAATTTTGTTATAGTCAGTGTTCAAAGTTTAAAAAAAATTCAGTACAAAACTTTCAAGTTAAAATTGCAAGCCCAAGACTCACTATCCTCTCAAAGACTTTTAATTTGCACTAAAGTGAGACATACATACAAAGAAAAGCCAACAACCTGTTAAGAATGAATATATTTTCACGATTGATGCACAATACAGATTAATAAGCAGCAAATCTTCCAAAACATGCTAGATCTGTGTTCAGATAAAAGTGGAAATTAGAGAAAGCAGCTAAAATATACCCTTTAAGAAGAATGATACATGCATCACAACAAGTATTACATGAAAATTAATCGTAATTGCCTCATACATTAAAACTGGTTCACAGATTGAAAGCTGTTTGAGGAGAGTAAATGAAGGAGAACAAAGCACAGCAGTACGTAAAATCTGGATATGCAGTGCAAAATTAATAACCATTAGAGTCCGTAAGAGGCAATAAGATTCCAATTAATATCTACAAATAATTTTAAACTGGAAAATACTGCAAATTATATATACAGGGAAGAGAGAGAATATGTTGTCAGCTAATGAGAGGAAATATGTTGTCAGCTAACAAATTTAGTGTGCCCACCCCACCCCGGAAAATAAAAGGACAGACTATTACAGACTCCTGGAATATGTAATTAAAGTTATTGTTTTAAGAAAGCAGTTAGACTGTAAAGCCCCAAAGGTACCATTGATTGAGAATTATTCTATTACTGTCAGATGGAAAACAAGTAAATTAACAAAAGTCCCAGAACAGACTTGTTAGTGATAAATTGCAGAAACAGAATTACAGAATCTAAGTTACCAGGTAGGAAAAGGATACAGTCCCATTCTCAATATGTTTATAGTGACAGATCCAAATAAAATGCAATTGTGAGCAATGAAGGATTCTTCTTGGTCCAAAATAGGTATTTTGTGTCTTGCCTTCTGAAATGAGATAGGCAGTATGGCTTACCAAACCTAGTGAGAGAAATGTGTTGAGCACAAATTCCCAATTCATTCCAGGAAACAAATCAATTATATATTTATCAAGATGAACTCTGTCTAGAGTATCAAACACAGATTAGATTGGCCAGTCAGGCATTGTTCTGAATTGAAAATAAAAAGTAAATGCTTGTCTTTATCCAAAACTCACTGAAAGAGCGGTAGGCACTAACTAAACTTGAGCACTCAAACTTCAACAGATCTCTCATCAACATAAAACTAGAAATATCCTGAAGATACTAAAGCTTTTATAATTCTGACATGGGCATGAGCATGACCTTTGCATTGAGTTCAGTCCCAAGTATAGATACCTATGTTCTATTCCTTCAAATTTCCTAATAATTAATGGTTACTTAATAATTGCTTCTGCATCTAAACTGTATATGTATCTGTACCCCAAAGGAAACCATATTAAAAAAAATAAAAAGATCCCCTGAGAAAGATTCTAATGATGAGTGAACAAATCAAGAGGACACTCAACAGGTATTTGGTTTACATTTTTACCTTCAGAAAAAAAGAACATCTCTTTTCTCCTATATTTCATGAAAAAATATATCTTTATAGCTAGTTCTGGCAATAAAAAGGTCATGCAAAAGCACCCTCGAGGAAATATTTCCTTAAGTAGCTTATTGCATGTAGTTGGACTGCAAAATTAAACAGGAAATCTATGTAAGGCAAGAGCACAATCTGACTCCTCTTCCTTGTAACTAAACAATCCATATTGAACATAAAATTTTTAAAAAGGACTAGGAATTAGAAACATCAAGTTTCATTCTTATAAAATAGGACAAGAATAATTTTCAAGTGTTTCTGTGGAATTTGGATGCACAATTCCAGTTCTTGTTAAACCATCTTAGGAAGGGTTAACTTCCATTCCTTATTTCCCACTTAAAAAGTGTCATTTACACTGTAGTCAGTTCAAATCCAGTGAGTGGACAAAAATACTTGTGTTTGAAACGTTTCCTTAGCTTGTATCATTCACAAAAGCATTCAAAGCTTAGATGAAAAAAATTTGCCCTTTTGGCTCAATGCTTCTTAAAAAAAAAAAAATCTAATGTAAGTTAAATGAAAAGTTGTAGTCCTCTACATAACCTCTCCAAATAGAAAGCAATAACAGGTTTACTTGAGTGATATCCTGAAATAAATACACTCAGAGAGATCTCATTAGATACAGACTTTCTTTGCCTTTAGTCCAGTCATGTACCTATAATTTTCCTTCAAGGTCAAACTGTAGGATGTTCGATCTGAAGCAAAATCACAGCATTTCTTTCCACTAAATCCTGGTTTCCTGAAGCTCTGAAGTGCTATATGAACACCACGAGCTGCATCATATGTTCTGTGTTCATTTTTGAGTCCAATTTAATGTCAGATGCTATCCTTGCAATGTTTAGCTTTAGGAAGTTAACTGGAATTAGGCAGTTGCCTTAGAGATTAGATGGTATCACATAGTAATAATATAAAAAAACCTAAATCAGTTTTAAATTAAGCTACTATAAATCTAGATGAAAGATTTAGTAAAGGCTAAAACTAAGATAAGAGAACTTAGTGCTTTTGTAAGTATAATCTAAAACCACAATATATATCATCAGCTAAAGTTGTTACGAAATTTTCGATACAGCTTCAGTGTCAATATTCTGCTAATGAAATGAGCAGATGCTTTTTAACATTACAATACCCCTGAAAAGATTTTCTTCAGTAGTAGCAAGCTGTTAAACAGCACTATTTGGAGCCACTACCTGAAAATGCTGCAGACACCTTGAAAACCCTATGAAGAGACCTCGCTTTTGCCAAACGTGTAAATGTGCATCTTCTGAGTGTGATCAACCCCCCCTTACATAGGCTGTAGATATCACAACAGTGATGCCAGGAAATGTATCTATTGTATGTAAATAAGTAGAAGCTCAATGTTCAGACATGACCTATACTCAAGATTTATGAACATAGAGACTAAACTAAAAAGGATTTTTGAGTAGTTTACTTCTTTTCTAAAAGTGAGTTTCTGAAACTTGAGAGAATAATATATCCCCTAAAGAAACATTATCTAGCTCTGTATAAGGATAAACGTATTCATTTAAGTCATGACTTGGTTTTGAGCTGCATGTCACAGCCATTTTGGAAGAACTTTGTTGTATCAATATAAGCAGATATATTTAAATTTTGAGTTACTGTGTTAGAAACTACTAGTGTAAGATTTCTTCATTCACAATGTTCTAAGTTAAAACAATAGTGTCAGAACAGTGTATTTACATTTAGTCTTGGTTGTCCTAAATCTTTCTTTGAACATTTTAAAATTCCCATACTAAGAGACAAATATTGGAAGTAAAGAAAAATTGGTCATTGATTCATATATTCTGTGCCTGGTATATACCGCTTTGAAGCCAAAATTCATACTGTAGTATTTTAAATAATTTTAATTTTAATCATATTGCATTCCAAGTTGCTATATTTTTATATTATATTATATTTTGACATAACATTAATATTATACACTCTACATATTATTATAGATATCATCTGTAGGGGGAAAAAAGCTATGATTTGCTTTACTAAGAATTCCTTCATTTTCAGTTTTTAAGCTTTGCTTGGGTTACGTAAGCATATCTTTTAAAATTCTAGATGTTCACTATCAAATTATATTATTTTTAAAACGAAAAAGTGCTTTCAATCTGTCTCCAAACCATGCAGTAATTTACAGAGATTCATGCTGGAAAAGGACTTATATTCTTGCCCAGCATGAGTTCTCTTTCCAAGATACATTTAATTAATCATATGTTGCCTTTTTTTATACCCTTAAGCTGAATATTTTCATCTTATCATGATTTGAAAATAGTTTTAAAGATTTTAGAGCAACAGATGTACAATGTTTAATGTAGAATACTTTTTTTTTTGCATTCTTTGAACAGTATTTCCAGGGATCTAGAAGCCTATGAGGGTTAAAATCCTGTTTAAATTTAATTTAATTTCTGAAAGGTTTTGCTTCTCTGAAGATTTAGAATTAATAATAGCAAATAATAAAAGAACACATAACCTTTAGTAACTAGAACAGATTAAACAAAATTTGTAATTAATAAGCATTACCTCATTATTAAATGGCATCAAGGATGACAGTTTTATAGCCATATTAACATTGATGGAAAATGTTAAAGTATCTAAATGTCAAGCCATTTTCCTTAGGTTTCAACCATTCTTCCATTCTAATACATAACAAATTGGTCAAGCTGCAGCATTTAAATAGCAGAAAGGTTATTGAAGCACCCACATGATCCCATTGTAACCTATGGTTTACCACTGTCATATATTCCTGATGTTAAAAAAAAAGGCTGTATTCAGCTATAAATGGTATATCTGAGCAACTATAGAAACTATAGCTGAAAACAGATTGTATAAATGCTTCTGGAGTATTCGTAAAGACAATTTTCATCTCCACTTAAAAAAAAATCAGTGTACTATTAAACTTCAAATGAAATGTAAAGTTGTAGAAACTAGTCATAGTGGTTACATTAAATGCATTGTAACATTATGTTGAGGAGATATGAAGTAATTCCTTCTCCCAAACCAAGAGCAATTACTGTAAAAAAAAAAGAAGACAATTTCCCAAGACTATAATTAGTCATATGATTCTCTATTTTTTATCTAATTGGTAAAGTTCCTTAAATGTTCAAAGCAATAGATAGTATAGCATATCAACTGGATGAATTCCTTCATCCATCACCCTCTGGCACAGAACATAATCCATTCAGCTTTTAAAGATCCTTAAAATTATCATTTATGTAGGCTTATTAATACAGGGCATGATAATTACTCCAAAACGCCAACTCCTCCAGCCTGTCATTCTTTTCCAGACAACATCATTGGACAGACTAGTATTCATCAAACCTCAGTGAACTTTAAGTAAATTAAATCTCCTATTAAGATTATCAGATTCTGGCACATCTCCGATTTAACACAACCAAATGCATTTTAGGTAAAACGACACCACAAATAGATGCATTTAAAGGCCACATATATTTCTTGGCTACTATGAATATGCTTACAGAAAAAATTTATAAAGGCTGCCTAGAAATGAATATAATTTTTTTAAAGCTAAATGCTTAAAAAATTAAGGTGAAATGGTCAGAGCACGTGTCTGCTGTTGTTCAAGAATTGTTTGGACAGACATGGTGTGACTCTTGAGGATGATGCTATGCAGGACAAAGAGCTGGACTCAATGATCTTTTTGGGTCCCTTACAACTCAGTATTTTTTGTGATTCTATGGGATCTAAGAAGTTAACACTGTTGCAGCTCAGTACAGATATTTTTTACAGATTATAAGTTTTCTAGTGAAAAGTGTATATAAGAAGTTGTAGTGAAATGGACTTTGTATTGGGTATACAAAATTGCTCCTTTTTTGAAGAGTTATTTCACCTCTATATTTTAAGTAAATGTAATAATGAAAGAGGAACTGGAAAACATCCATATAAATCCACTGAGTACCTGTATTCTCATAGAATATGAGATTTATTTATGTCACTCTAAGACAAAGATATAAAATTTCAGCCTCATTAGGTTTTAGGATGTATCAGTTGTTTTCCCAGCAATACATTACCTTTTTTTATATGAGAATAAGAGACAAAATTGGCATAATCATTTACAAATGTTAAATAATACTTAGTTAATCTTTCTTGGTTATACATTGAAATACTACAAAACCCTGAAGGCGAAGTTAATGCTTCATTGATTATAGCATGTAGTTGATATTTCATAACAGTATGAAGATATTTTTTAGTGTATAATGGTTCTAGTTTATATATAAATAAATATATGATAAACTGACTATGTTAAATCTGTTTGTGTTTCTATACATAGCTCCTGTTAATTCAGATTCATGCATCCTATAGAATTTTTGACTCTCACATTGCAATATTACTGTAAACTACATTAAATTTCACTGAGTTTCTAAGAGATTTATATATCTCTTTCAGTATGGAGTAGCCTACCCATATATGCCACAGGAAACTCTATAATCTGAATGCTATCACTGGTACTTGGGAGTGAAAGATAGATTGAAGAGATTTCTTAGACAGAATCCAAACACAAACTTGCTTGAGAACCAAATGATAATCTGTCTGGATAGGAAAGATAATTATTTTCTCTCCCTCAAGAAATGAGATCAGCATTTTATAATTATGAAATACTGTTAGTATTGTATATTACTTGAAGATGCCTGCTCCAATTATTTGTGAACTTAAGACAAATCAACTTTGAGTATACCACTTACCCAATTAAGGCCAGAATAATTTATTTACCAAAGATAAGGGCTTCAAAGAGTAGAATGTAGCCTATTGATAATCTTTTTGCTCTTGTCTTGGACCATGATGGCAAACAAAGAATATGAATCAAAACACCACAGAAATGAAAATCACATGAGACTTTCAAGGTATAATCCATAAAGCAAGTGAGGGAATATTTAGTTTTGGCAAAGAACTTAAGAAAATATTTGGAATATGCCAGAGAAACATAGGGTTACGTGTGTGGAAGTGAATGTGTTAAGGGAAAATGGCAAAGCTGCTGAAGGTAAAGTCTGGAAGCAGCCTATTTGCTCCTGCTATACCAAGTTTGTTTCTTTTATTTGTTCTTTTCCTTCACTGATTCAGTTGAAAAGTCAGTGACATAGAAGCTGCTTTGAAATTTGTTTAACTGAGAGTGAACTGACCTAGATGAGTGCATGTGGGAGTCAAGCTAAAACATGACATTTGAAAAGTACAGCATTAAATAAATGTCAGTCATCCATATATCATCAAGGAGCTCCTCAAAGCCAGGTTTAAAGTAATTCATATTATTCAAAGCTCCTTTGAAGGGTTCCAGGACAATTAAATAGCTAAGAGCTCACAATATGTCTCATAGTATGAATTGCTTGTAAGGCTATTATGAGATGATTAGAAAAAAACTCCTACCCCACAAAATGTGGAAGAGGCATTGGAATGAATATTTTCCTCCAGTTTTATGAAATACATCTGAAAAAATCTTGACTCAAACTTTCTTCTAACACTGTCTGCTCATCTATTATCACTAAATACTAACCTATTAACTCTACATGAATAAAAGTTATGACAAGTCTTACAAAGATGACAGTCAGATAATTTCAAATCTAGGAGAAACATGCCTGTGTAACAATAAGAAAGTCAAATTGCAAACTGCAACATTTATCTTATTAATTCAACGTTAATTTGAAAACAAGAATTAAATAGTCCTTTACAGTTTAATAGAAGCAACTAAAACTATCATTTACACCTTTATTTTTAAGCTTTTCACATTTTTAATATGTTTTCTGATGCCTCACAACAAAGAAGATAATTTGACTAAAAATTTAATTTATTATACTATAAACCATTCTTAAATAAATTTTTGAAGTTTTCCAATTCAGTGGTGATACATTTCTAAAGGAAAAAAAAGCAACACAAAATCACTTCCAGAGTCTTTGTTCTCCAGCATTGATAAAATGTCTTAATATCATAGATGGTATTACAGGAGATTTGTTTAAATTAGAACCCTTTGTCTTCACTATTTTTAAACATATAAATAGCTTATCTTGATGTAAAATCAATAAAGGTTTCATTTCCACTTCTAATTACCTCTGGTCCTGCTTATAACAAATTCCCTTTAAAACAGACAACCTGACAAATATTCTATATGAAGTCCTACGAAATCCTGGCAAGGAAGGGATAACAAAATGTTCTGTGAAAAACCCAGTCATGCAGTGAATATTGTGTCTGTGTCCATGATCCTGTGTGACTGAAACTGTTTATCAGGCTATCCAGAGTGAGTGTAATCATGTGTGAAGCAGTAGCTGAATTGAATACATGAGAACTTCCAACTATAACTTTCATGTTCATCTGTTACTGTCTAACCAATGAGACAAAATCCTAATTAAAAGATTATTTTTCCATTACATCCCAAATAATGTTAAATGATAATATACTTGAAAAACATTTTTTTTAAATTTTGTAAATAAAAAACTTACAAAAATTAATACAAGTTAAGAGTTATATCATGGGTTATAAATTTTTATTGAGGTTATAAATTCATTGCACCGTATTTTCACTCTGGTTCTTTTGAGTATGTTAAAAATCTACGGTAATAAGACTAAGATTCTGTTTGAAGAAACAAGTTGGCACCCATTTCTTTCAGACTTCATCCTTCTATATTCCATTATGAAGGAACAGCCTCTTCCTATGCCCAATAGCTTATTGATTGCTTTTGCTTCTGCCCTGCTTTGAAGGGCAGTGGTGTGTCTTCCTAGCAAGATACAATCAGCTGGATAAGAATATTGTAAGATTGGACAAGGAATACTAATTACTTCATAGTAGTACCAAAGTCTGCACAAGGGCTACAAAGTCATGAAAGCTTGCATGATGACACCAGAATGTCAGCATTTGAACATGGGACTTCCTTTTTTCCTCAGGGCTTCCAGGCATTGGCAATGTACAGATATTATTGGCCTATGTTCTGCAAAAAAACGCAGTAGAAGCTGCAGTACTAAATAAAAAAAAATGCCAAAGTTATGTCTACATTTAAGAGCTATATGGGTTTTTTTTTTCAATTTTCCTCTTACAAAATTTCTGCATTACCCCAGAAATAGTACCAAGAGGAAAAATGTCTGTAAAATTAGTTTGTAGCAAGAGAGTTGTTATGTCACATTTCTGTGTTCATAGTATATCTATAAGTACTGTGGCAAAACCTGGAAGCCTGGGAAAGTGAATTTTTCTTGCAAGTTCCTCAAGTATATGCATTTACTTTATAGAACCAATAAGCCAACTGTTTTTCTTACTTGGGCACCTTCATCAGAAACATAAAACTAAAATGAGCTACATCTTGGTTTTTATCTTGTTCAGAAAGGTGCTTCTTTTACTGAAATTGCTGTATTGCTGTAGAGTATACCAATAATTTCAGAAAAGTGTCCATGTAGAGAGATAAGGTAGGAATCCAGTTTATCTATATAAATGTCTGCATAAAACCAGATGTCTGAATTTACATTCTGTCACTGTTGTTGCAACCAGCACTCTCAGTGAGGTCTAGCCTCTCTGTTTAATCTTTTGAATTCCTCTCTAGAAACCAATAACTATATTGAGTAAATTCCTACCTTCAGGATATCAAACCCACATATATGCACCTATCATTTAAACACTTAGAGTAATGATGAGATGAATTCCACCAGCAGAACTACAAGGATATGAAACCGTGTAACAACTGCAGCAGAAAAGTACAAAACAGAGTAGTATGAGTGACCAGCATGAGTATATGCTTAGGTTAAGCTGACCACAAGAATTGGCTAATTTACTCAAATGGAAAATCAGATACGTTTCTTGCATTTCTCTTTTTAATAAGTTCAGTGCTGATAATGATGATGAGGAAAAATATAGCAATGAGAAGTGAAAAAAGTATTATCATTAATTAATTATAAAGCACGCTTCTTTGACAATCTTTGACAAAAAGCACATGACAATAATGTGGTGAGAACAAGAAATTGAAAGTAAAGGGTGTGAAGGGGGTTGGAATAAATGTATGACATGATATATAAAGTTGCTTAGCATATATAAAGGAAATTAACTCCAAACTGTGGGTGTTAAGCCTCTGGAGGATTATACTGTCTGCACATTTTTTTTAAGTGTTCAAAGGGAAAGAAAATATTTTCCTTTACCTGTTGTGGTCAATTTGGCTGACCACCAGGTGCTCACTGAGACATTCTGTCACTTCCCCTCCGTGACAGAAAAGGGGGAGAAAATTATACAAAAGGCTCGTGGGTCAAAAAAGCAGAGGGAGATAAACTTACTAACTATCATCATGGGCAAAGTGGACAACTTGGCGGGAAATTAATTTAATTTACTGCCAGTTAATAGCAGAGTAGGATAGTAAGAAATAAAATCAACTAAAACCACCTTTCCCCCACCTCTCTTCTTCCCAGATTGAACTTTACTCCTGGCTCTTCTGCCTCCTTCCAATTGGTAGCACAGAGGGATGGGGAATGGGCTTGTGTCTACTTCATCACATATTTTCTCTGCTGTTCCTTCCTTCTCCCACTCTGCTCCTGCTTCAGCATGGTCACCCACAGGATACAGCCCTTCATGAACTACTCCAGTGTGGGTCTTTCCCCCCTTCTGCAGTTCTCCACAAACTGCTCCAACATGGGGTGCTGTCCTTCAGGAACAGACTGACCTAGCATGGGTCTTCCATAGGATCACAAGTCCTGCAAGAAAACCTACTCTTGCAAGGTCTTCTCTCCATAGATCACACATCTTGGAAGACCCCACTTGAGCACAGAGTCTCCATGGGCTGTAGATTCCCTCAGGGCACATCCAATTGTTTTAGAGTTGTTCTCCAAAAGCTGCAGAGGGGCAACCTGATTCAGCATAGACTTTTCCAAGAGCTGCAGGCAAATCTTTGTTCTTGTGCGTAGAGCATCTGTTCACCCTCCTTCTCTCACATTGTACGTTTTTAAGGCTCTTTGTTTCACACTTTCCTCACTCCTCTTTCTCACAGGATGTCTTTTTTTTTACTTTTTAAATGTTTTCCCATAGGTAATATCAGCACCATGGACAGGCTCAGATGTGTCCTTCAATAGGTCCACTGGGGTCAACTGTGTCCAACACAGTAGTACCTGCACTACAAAAACCTTAACACAGTCACACAATACACATATGTGTGCATAGAGCATAAACAAAGAACAGTTTCCCAGAAGTCAAAAGGGAAAAAAAGAATTAACTTTTGCTATGTTTTGCATCATATATCCCAAACAGAGCAGTGTTACGAAGCAGTGTGTGAAGAGGCTTGTGTTTATTGATCTCCTTTACTAGAAACCACAAACAACTGTGAGGTTAGTCCTAGAGATAAAGAGCGAAGGAGGGCAAGTGCCATGCTTGTGTATTCAGTCCATCACTCTGTTATTTTTTATGCTCTCAGAAAGCTGGGTAGAAAATGCAAATATGAGCTGTTTTAATGCCATTGAATCATTCTTCTTTAGTATTTGAGTTTTGAATCAGGACAGTAGTTTTGAAGTATACCTCCTAATTGTCTCCTATGATTTCCACACTGGAGTGGTTTCAGCCAGGAAATTATTAAAATTCTTTTGGCCAAAAACTAAAACCCTGCATGCATTCCAGGGGCCCATGTGATGCACTTCAGTTTCGGAGTTCATCTCCTACACCAAAGTAAGCTGGGCCAAAGTAAATGCCCCTGAAACATAGAGTGATTGCCATTTCCTAATCTTCATCTCTTAGCTCTATTATCTGATAAAATAGTATTTCATCACTTACTGATGTAGATGTGGTCCTCATGGTCATGAATCACATACCTGAAGATAAGTGATAACTATTAGCATTATTAAAATTAGAAATCATATACCAACCTGTCATAAGAAATTCAGTAACTTCAGCATGTTGCCATAACTATTTATTTCTTACTCTCTGGTCTATTAATATCACGCTGTCTTAATCAACCAAAACAAGATTTGAGCTTTTATTAAAACAGCTGTTCAACACAGTTTCCTTCCACAGAAACATACTAAGAGGAAATCTAACTTACAGAATTATTAACACAATTATTGTCTCAAGGAAAAAATGAAAAATGATCACTTCAAATAGCAGTTTGTGTGAGAATATCACCTAAATTAATCACTATCTAGATTCATTTATTTCATAATTAGGAAGATCTTTTCTTCTGCATGAAAAAAGTGAGTCATTAATAGAAAAGACATTCATAAAGTCAGATGGCTTTGTGCAAGCATGCAGCTTTGTAGATGTATAATCTTTATAAGCATAATTCAATTTCTTGATTTAATAGAATACAGCAAGATGAATGTAGAGAATAAAATACCAGAGAACCACAGATAATTCAGGTTGGAAAAGACCCTTAAGATCATGAAGTCCAATCATTAACTTGATTCTACCAAGTCCACCACTAATCCATGCATTTAAGTCCTACATCTACACATCTTTTAAATACCTCCAGGTAAAGGGACTCAACCACTTCCCTGAGAAACCTATTCTAAAGCCTGGCCACCCTTTCAGTGAGGAAATGTTTCCTAATATCCAATATAAACCTCCCCTGAGTCCTTTTCCTCTTATCTTATCAGATAGATTTTTCCGCAGTGAAGAGTGAACCTGTCCAAGACATGAGGTGCCAATTTCTTCAGGAGAATGCTGTGTCAAAGGCTTTACTAAAGTGCAGGTAGATAACATCCACAGCCTTTCCCTTATCCACTAGATAGGTCACCTTTTCATGCAAAGAGATAAGAGATCATGTTGGTCAAGCAGGAGCTGCCTTTCATAAATTTCATTTTCATAAATGTCCATTCTAAATTACACATCCTGTTACAAATTTTAAAAAAAGTTATTAATAAGCTGCATACTAGTGTTGCATGGATTGAAAATCCATGGCTGAGTAATTTGGATTTGACTGTTGCTCATTACTTTTTGATGCAAGAAATAAAAGCAGAAACCAATAAGAAATGTTCAGAAACTTATGAGACAAGTATATAAGTTTTATTCATAGAGAGAGAGAGATGTTCATCTTTTTTGAAAATGATAATTGTTTTTTTTTCAGGATGAGCATCT
Source organism: Polioptila caerulea (assembly GCA_013397295.1). Classification (NCBI taxonomy): domain Eukaryota; kingdom Metazoa; phylum Chordata; class Aves; order Passeriformes; family Certhiidae; genus Polioptila; species Polioptila caerulea. The sequence goes on along the minus strand of VYXF01012173.1, from coordinate 107,652 downwards.
TGCATTCTTAGTCACTTTTTAAAAGTTACCTGTGTATATTACGTCATGTATTAATTTTAGTTTTATTTAAATGTCAAAGACAATACAATTTTTTTTTAATTAAAAGAGAAAGAATCTCTGGAAAGCAAGTCTCAGCATCCTATTATTTTATATACATATATGTATGTATGTATATGTTTATAATTTTATGTTTTCTGGATTATGATCTATTTAACATAATAAATTAAAGCCATATGGTTTCAAATATTTGAGTATTTTAATATTGTTCTTTCAGTGATCCTGTGTCATCTGAACACTCAATCACTTCTGAGTATCTTCCAGAATAATATTTTAAACCATATGTCCTATGGTATCAATATGCAAAATCTAGAAAGATAAACCTGTACAGTTGAAAGGAATTTAACTTGAATTCAAATGTCACCTTTTCATCTTGATTTCATGTGAAGTACAAACTTTTCTATGAACATAACTCAAAATGGATTGCAGTATTTGAATATTTAGCTGTAGGATATCAAGCTGCTCAGTGATAATTGGGAAAGTCAGTGAAATGTAGAATGTCACAGAAATGCTTTCTCATTTGCTTTGCTTCATCTCCTGCAAACACTGTGCATCTGACCTGCTGTCATCAAATACAAAAATAAATTACTAGTGTTATGTTAGATCAGGTTTTCTTTGGGTATCTTTATATTGTTATAAATTTAATTTTGTCACACTCCTTGGTGATGGTTTCTAAGAAGCGGAAACACTGCAAAGATTGTTTCTAAAAGCAAATATAAATGTGAGATTTCTTCAGTTTTGGTTTCAGAAGGGGGTGCTGGTTAATTTATAGGACAATCTTATATTCCATCACATTTTATTTGTTTAATATCTACTTCTGATATGGATACTGAAAGACATAATTTTCCAATATGCATAAATGAATCCCATTATACTGTTGCATACTTGTCATGCCAATACCTTGACTAGCACCAGTCCCAAAAACAAACCAGCAACCAGATATTTCATTATCATAAATATTTACATTTTTGAAAGTTCTGTAAGAATAATCAATAAACTGGATTTTATTTTTTAAACTCAGTATCAAACATATAAACTAAAGGACAAATTAATGTATTAATAGGGCCCTTATGCATTTGGCATTCAACTCAACTGCCTTTTTTACAGATTTTTCTCCCTTTTCTAAAGATACAAGTGAAGAATGCTGAGAAGTTTCATCATCATAATGTCTGATGTTTCAAACCAATATTGATAGAGGAGATCATCTTCCCGTTACTTCTTTCATATGTTATTACTTTAATCCATTTACACAAATTACATTAAGTATCTGAGAAGAAATTGATAGTCTCATCAGTTTTCACTCATGGGTTTTTTTTTTACATGGAGATGAAAGCTACAATTAGTGTATTTTCTTGATAAAAGTCCAGAAAATTTGGATCCTTCTCTGAAACAGGAGAGAAAAGATTATGAGAAACTCATTCCTGTGTATGTCCCAACACTGAGAGAGCATGATCTGATTTTATGGTGAATCTCTCTTCCACTGCATACAATATATTTCTTCTGTAGCAAGGGTCTAAATGTGCAAAGCAAAAAGTGATTTGATTGTGTTCAACAGTCAAATAATCCAGTCCTTCACATTTTTCTTTTCCATTGATTGTGTGGTTCCCTTTGGAGTGACACAGTAGACAGGGCTTTTATTAGGGCTGCTGAATCATCAAGAGTGTTCACATTTGTAGATGAGGTGTGAGTAATATTAAGATAAATTGCCTGGTGCATACTCAGTTGGACCTCTGTGACACTGTGCAGGCTAATTTTTGCTCATTTGCTCATAACTTTACCTTTATTTAATGATATGCAAGAGCATAGCCTGAAACATACTAAGAGAATTGTCTGTACCTGCACTTTTTCAACTCCATGCATAAAAATGGGATTTAAATTCAGCAGTTAAATTCAAACTGCTTTGAACTACCTAGATATTGTTGTGTCTTTACACACACCACAAAGAAGATGGGAATATAGGCTGCCCAAAAGACCTGGGTCAGAAGACAAAGCAGAAATTAAGTAGATGGTAGATATTTGATCTGTGTTTTAAAAAAGTCATAATCTAGAAACTAAGCACCTCATATGGTAAAAGAATGCTTTTAAACCTCTGCTTATGAACATTTCTAAACCGGTCACGGCATAAGAAAATCTCTTTTTAGCAGACAAGCCCAATTATAACGTAGAAACTAGATGAAATTCTATTTCCATTTGCCAGTCCACTGTGGTTGGCATTTTGAAAGTGCTCTTAAGGACTAGCTGGCAATACAAAAGCTCCAAAAGCAGAATGCAGATGTAATTTTCAAGTTCAAGGTTGGGGAGGAGAAATCTCCAGTAAGAGCTAAAAAAAAGATTGTAGCAGTCATTCAAGAATTGGAAAATCTTATTCTTAACTAGGATCTTCATAGCCAAACCCTAGTCAAACTATCATCTTCAATCAGTCAAGGAGTTCTCATGTGGGGCTACAGTTTGATTCCCCTCCTCCCACTGAGAACAAAACTGCAAACTTCCTGATGTGAGAAAGGGAGTGTTAAATCAAAGAACATGGTTTCCTGAGACATTTAGCAGGGAAGAGGTACACCTTTTTTTTTATCATCAGCCATAAAAAAATGGTACACAGTTTATGTTAAAGCTATTCTATTTGAAAAAAAAAAAAAAGAAAAAAAAAAGAAAAAAAAAAGTGATGATAGAATAAAACAAAACAAAACAAAAGAAAAACAACCACTAGAGAGAAAAAAGAAATAAAAATAAATAGAACTAGCCACTCTGGACATATGACAGCTATCCCAGACAAGATTTGTTTATACATTTGCACTACCTTAATTAAGAAACAGTGTGGTAATCTCACATACGCTGGTCAAAAATCACATGGATAATAATTGTCTTTAGAACAAGAACTGAAGAATCTTTTATTCTGAGGATTATTAGTCTATGAATATCTTTAGGAATAGAACCTTAGTAGTACCCCAATGAATAACCTGGAACTCATGTATTGATTTCCATAATTATTTCATAGTTGATTTATATATTTAATTTTAATCTATTTCAGTTGACCCCAAGGAAGTAGAGAATGAAGGACAAATTAAAAAAGCAAAAAAGAAAGCACCGCTGGGTTCATCAATTTGCTTGTTCATGTCTTTTATTTTTCTCCAAGGACAATAACAACATTTGCTTTCACAGATCTGGAAAGAAATTAAGTCCAGTAAGTCTCAAAAGCTTTTATCTATGAAAGGGACATTATGTATAAGGATTGGATAAGTCAAATTAGCCACCAAGATGCCTGATTGGGTGGATTCTGAATGAGATGAATTTCTAGCAGAAAGGCTGAAATGTACTCTGAGACAGACTGAGTAATATGACTGAAAAAAAAGTATTAAAGGAAAAAAATAAGTTTTAGATAAGACAAAAAATACACAAGAGCTTTCAAAAATATTGAAAGCATTTGGAATTGAATAAATAATATTTTAGGCTATTTAAACTAAATTTGAAAGGGAGCTTCTTTTTTTTCTTCATTATTCTGATAGTGTGGAACCTCAGTGAAAAGAAAAGACATTAATGTCAAATAGCTTCTTTCTTTGTCCTCTCCAGTGCAGGAAATGATGACTTCAGTATCATAGCTATCAGTGTTACCTGTCAGCAAATGTAATTGTAGAATCATCATGGAATCTTAGAAAGGCTGTGTTGGAAGGGACCATAAAGTCCACCTAATTCCAGTCCCCCATCTGTAGACAGGGACACCTTTCTGTAGACAGTGTGCTCAGAACCAATCCAACCTGGCTTTGAACATGACCAGGGATGGGTAGATGGGTACTTCAGAACTTGCTTATTTTGAGTTATTCAACCACTATGCACTTGGCTTATGGGAAATTAGGTTCAACATGTGTGACATGACTTTTTTGCCCACCTTATGCTTGCCCTGTTCTCCTTTCCCTATATGTTCTCTTTTCCCTATATAAACTTATCATTTATACTGTGACGGTACCTATTTTACTGCTTGGTTAGTTTGTTTGTGAACACGATTGTGAAAACCTCAGTTTAATGACTATGTAATTTAAACAGCACAAAAATAACCCCATATAATTTTGAACCTGACTGATAACACTAGAAGTTCGCATACACAGAACTCAAAATAAATTCACATTATGCAGACTTTCAGAAGCAACTTGTTTTCTGAAGAGTAGTAAATACATCTAATGACCTATTAGGCAAGGATATTCAAGAAAAAACATCCAAATCATTCCATAAACAGTGACTATATAGCACAATGTAAAAAATGAAATTTAGAGAAGTAAATGTGTTTTGACAGGGTAAATGAATTTCAATCTTTCTTCCAAAAAACTCCTTTCTTCTTATTTATGGCTTTCCTAAGGGAAAATGTGTCCTTGTTGCATATTCCTTTTTAAACACCCTGTAAAGCTAATATGACACCTGCAGAAGAATAACTTGATTGGTTTATGCCCACACTGATAGAACTATGGTGTGATAAATTTAAGAGCTGCCAAACTGTCCATGCACACTATGCTGGAATTGCCTGTGATCTTCTATTATTTTTCTTTCTTTTTAAATATTTTATGCTTGTGACAAATCCAATATTGCTTGCATGGCTGGATGATATTTTCAGATTCCAAGGTCATTTGCTGTGGCCAGGGATCACGAACTCCACAAAAAAAGCCCACAAAACATTTTCTAGGTCTGTTTCAGTTATATGCTATTACATTAAAAAAAGGTCTCTTTCTCAAACATAATCTGGAGATTCTGACATGAGCAGGGAAAATGTCAACAAATGAATGAAATGGAAACAGTCAGATAATTCTGAATTCTTGCACCAATTGGTAAAGCTTTTAACTTTTCTGTCTGTCACATGATTGTGAAAATCTAAAGGTCAGCAAGTGACTGTTTGGTTTTCTATATAGGACCCAAAAAATCACCTGTCTCACATGCCAATTTTCATTTGTGTCACTCCAAGCTATGTTTTAATAAATCCCTAACACACAGTCCCCTCTTATTCCAAATATTAAATAAACAGTTCAATCTTTTAAGATGCCAGCCATCAGAAAACAATTTTAACCCATGAACCTGAGTATAAATCTTGGCCTAATTTTCCATCTTCAAAACACACTTGAATATAGATGCCAAGCCTCACAAAATGGTTGATATTACAAAGGACCACTGGAGGTCATCTGGTCCCACTGCCTGCTCAAGGACCTGAAGCCCAGGACCCAGGACCATGTGCAAATGGTCTTTGAATATCTCCAAGCATGGAGACTTCATAACCTCTCTAGCCTGTCTGTGCTAGGCCTCAGACATTATCACAATAGAAAAAATATGTTTCCTGATATTCCTTAGGTAACTGACATGTTTCAGTTTGTGCCCATTGCCTTTTGTTTCGTTAGTGGGAACGAAGCAAAAAATGCTGACTTCATCCTCCCTTCATATATTTATATACATTGATAAGATCTCCTCATAAGCCTTCCCTTCTCCTGGCTGAACTGTCCTAGAACTCTCAGCCTGTCTTCCTTGGAGAGATTCTTCTGTCCCTTAATCATCTTTGTGTCCCTTTGTTGGACTCCGCAGTATGCCCATGCCTCCTTTGTATTGAGGGGTCCTGAACTGGACACAGCAGTCCACTGTGACCTCACCAGAGCTAAAGAGAGTGGAAGGATCATCTCCCTTGATTAATGCCAGTATTTTGTCTAATGCATCCCAGAATACCATCGGCCTTTTTGTCAAGGGCAGAGTACTGGTCTTGCTCAGCTACTGTCCATCAGGACTTCAAAGCACAAACTTACTTTCCAGCTAGTTGGTCCCCAAATTATATCTATGCATGAGGCTGGTCCTTCCTGAGTGCAGGACTTTGTAATCTCCCGTGTTGAACCTTGCAAGATTTCTGTTAGCCCATTTCTTCAGCCTGCTGAACTTCTGGACAGTCACAAGACCCTCTCGCGTGTGAGGCATTCATCTACAGTTTTGTGTCATTAGAAAACCAGTTGAGGGTTCACTTTGCCTCATCATCCAATTCCCTAATGAAGATTTAAACTGAATTTACCCTTAGGGTACACCACTTAATTAGTGGTCTATTACTAGACCTCTTGACACTAATCACCACTCTCTGGACACAGCTGTTCAGCTGATTTTCAATCCACTGTGAGGTTCTGCTCATCCAGTCACTATTTCCTCAGCTTCCCCATGAAGACCATGTCAAAAGCCTTTCTTTGGTGGACAATAATCAGTGTTCCCTCCTCTGTCAAGGTAGTTATTTCATGGTCAAATGTTAGCAGGTGGAAAGGTGTGCTGAATTCATAAGGAAATGCTTTTGCATCTGGCTGCAGCAGGAGTAAAATCCTGGGGAAGAGGTCAGGGTTTTTCCTTTCCAACATATTGCCAGTTTCAGCAGGGTCTGCAATGGAGCCAATTCCAGAGGACTTGATGGGGCCTTTGTAAAATATATTTAAGAAAGGTCAGAAAATACTGGATCCCAAGGAAGAGGAAAAAAAAATAAAAATACAAACCAACAAGGGGAACACCAAGATAGAGCAGGAAGTGGCTGCATGACAGGATAGGTATACCTTCCAAAGGTATGGCAAATCATGGGTGACCCTGCACTGGAGTGCCCCAAAGGGAATGAATCTTGTGGAGCACAAGCGCTGGAGCATAAGAAAAGAATGGGAACGAAGGAGATGTCAAGAGAAGCTCCTACATCAACAGTAACCCCCACCAACCACCCCAGTGCCACCTGTTGACTCACTGAAGTTACTGAATCAACAGAGTGCAATCCATGATGACCACAGGGTGCAGAGGACAGGTGCTTGGAGTCAAGTTGTGTTGTTTGTGTTATTTATCAAATGTATTCTTTAGGTACAAAAGGGGATAAAAGATGTAAATAATTTTCTTTCTCTTATGGTTTTTAGTGGGTTTTTTTGTTTTGTTTTGTTTTGTTTTTTTTGTTGTTGTTGTTTCTTCCCCTCCACTATTTAAGTCAGTAATTAAATATTTATTTTAATTTGCAATAAAGAGTTAATTTCTGCATGTTGCGTGTTTTGCTCACTATAGCAACTGGTAACTGATCTACTTGTCTTAATTTTGACTCCAGACCTTTCTCCTTCCTATTCTTTTTTTTCTACTATTGCCCTCCTTATTTTCTCTAATTAACTAGCATACAGTGGTTTTTTTGAACTGTTCTATGGAAAACTTGGAGCGCTTTAAAAAAGATCAGTGTGATTACTTCAAACTGCTTATCTCAATGTGCATCACTACAATTACACGGTATGAGACTCAAGTACCATCATATAGTATGTAAATGAAGCAATTGAACTCTATCTTTATACCACTTAATATATTTTTCTTCACTAATCCATCTTTATTAATCAGCAACACAACAACCTTCAGGTTTTTAAATCTCACCCATTTTTAGGAAAAATTTGTAGCTCAGATTTGTTGAATTATTACAATGTATTCTTTAAGAGAAAAATATGAACTAAAATATTTCACATAATACATGCAAAGGCATGGTTTTATATGTATTAAAGTTTACAAAATGGAACATAATTCTCCATCATGTAGCAGCAGTGTAAATAATCCTCTGATTTATCTTCAGAAGTATCACCTTCAAAAAATGGTTAGCAATTATAAGTAATTGATCGATTCTGATGGGGAATCCTAATGATATCATAAAATGTGACAGAATGTTGTAGATGGTTATTTAATCAGTACCCTCTACAGGTGAAATTTTATAGTGAAGGAGATGTGATAGAAGAAAGGAGTTAGAAATGATAAGAGAGGAAGAGTACAATATCTCTATGTAGTCCTCCTGGAGACAGTTGAACAAAATAGGGTCCTCCAAGGAGAGTTAAATATTATTTTATACTATTCTTTGTTTCATTACATCATTGATTTTAGAAGAAGACCAGGGATATGTCTAAATATTTTGGCTCAATTTTGTATTCAATCCACTGATTGTTCCCACTAATTACGTTCCATTCATGAAAAATTTTTGATACATATAAATCAATTTATTTTAGAGGAAATGGAACTGCTAGCTCATCTGTAAAATGTGCTGCTTACTTTAATGGAGAAAAGTGACCTTTTAATCAATGACTGGATTTTTCAACACCTTTGGCCAAGCGTTTGAGGGATGTTCAGTCCTACAAATTAGACTACACCTAGTGTGAAATAAAACACTAAAGTAAAAATTGTGTAGATATAAATAGCTCAGAAGCAATAATTTCAATCTTCTGGGGTGTTTCTACTGAGCCAAATTGCTTGGTACTCTAGGCTTTGCCTACAGTGGATACAATGATAGGCTAAGGGTTCATGTAATCTGAAAATTACATAAGAGCTCAATTCCATGCTTCTAATCTTTTCCTTTAGCTACCACAGCCCATAATGTACTCCACTTTCCGTGCTCCCCCCAAATATTCTGGCAAAATGGATTAATTTTTCTTACTTATCACTCAGCAGTTGCCCTGTTAATATTTCTACCAAGAATTTGCAGTAGAAACAGACTTTCATGAAGCATTATTTTCCTCTACTAGAGCCCTTTTCACCTGCCATTTTAAAGACTCCTGCCATGCAGAATGGCTGCCTGCCATCTGTTTGCAGGGTGGAAGAAAGCATTTAATAATTCATAGGGTGAATGAAAAATAATGTTTGACATTTTCCTCTGAGTGCAATATACTTAAGAAAATATTTTGTCTGTAGAAATGGTTCTATCATTCAGTGGGTAGGAGTGTTTTACTTGTCATTCAAATAATCCAGAGGCAAGAGGATCAATGGAATAGCAGATTTTCTAAAGCTGTTGTGGGTTATTTTAGCATTAACAGCCCTATTAATTCTGATAGCGGTGAACATTTTCAATTAATAATTAAACTCAATCAAACTTCACAGAAATTAGAAGAGGCTTGATAATATGCTATGGTCAAGCTCAAATATACAGATATTCAGCACAATGAAAGGTTCATTTTCATAAACTGGGGAAAATGAATCTGATTTTTTTTTTATTTAGCAGTAGACATGAATAGAAAACAGACTAAATAGAAAACAAATTCAAGTGAAAATAGTGTTTTTCAAATTCAAGTCTGTGGAAATGAACAAGGACATATAATTTTCAGTAATTTTTCAAATCTATGCATAGATCACATCTTCTAGTGTCTGTCAAATAATTGTGAAAATTCAAAAAGCCTGATACTGCAAAAAGAGTCCTGCTGGGATAGGAGGTGAGATTTAACTATAGGACATAATCAACCACATCCCATATTTGCCTGACTTATTAATTTTTTTTTTCCTGTTATCCTTAAATTCACATTTACAAATGTTTGTTTAGAAGTATTTCTCTGGATCTTCTGAGGATCTGTGATCTTCGTTAGCAAGAGGCAAACTGACTGGAAATAGGTACAGTAAATTGTTCCAAGCTTCCTCTTTTGATTCTTGTCACTTGAATTACTTGTCTTTATAAAGAAATGAGTTAATTTTCATACTCACCATTACAAAATAAAATGTTTCATACATACTAGTCCTTAAATTAATTATCTTTCTTATCTTGAGGTGTATATTAATATTATTTAAAAGAAAATAGGGGGAAAAAAAGACAAATTGTATGCAACTAAAAGCACATTTACATCATAATCAGCTAGCATACGGAAAAAATTAAAAGTTCATTTGTTATATTTTGTGTTTACTTTGTGACTGAGTTGTAAATAGGATAGGAGATAGTAATCAATGAATAAATATATTAAAAAAACCCCCACAGAATATTAATTTTGAGTAAAAATGGATAAAAGACTCAACAGATTTTCACAAAAAGGAGGAACTATTCAAAAATGGATACTACTCAGTAGGATAAGATTTTAACTTGTCAAACACAACCATTGCAAGTGCTTTTTAACCTTTTATTTAAAGATTAGGTGAGATGTTAAAGTGTTTTCAGATAGATCGGCTGCTAAATGCTACTATAATCTTTCACTGTCAATTCTGTTGGTAGTCTCAGTCATTTTTCTCAGAAGGTGAGGATAATCCAAAGTTGTTTCTGGGTGTTTTGTGTTTTTACAAAAACATTATTATCAGCTAAATACAGCTGACTTTCTTTAAACCATTCTAAGATAATTTTTTTATTTCTTGCTTAATAAACATACTTAGTTGAGCTGTATTTTCAAATGTCATATTGAAAGAATATTCATAGGAGTTATGAAATAGTTATTTATTTCTGGCACAAAGGCTGTTTAAATTGTGAAATTGTACATATGAGCAAAGTTATAAGGAAATTAATACTCTATTTTGCTTTGAAACATATAATTTTTAAAAATCCTGTTTTTAAGAAACCGTATTTACTTGCCTGTAAAGTTTCCCAGAAAATATCAGCATACCTGATTTTTTTACTTTTTAATAGCTTTGCAGTTAAATGTTTTTTATTTATAATATAAATATTAGACTATGTTGTATATCTATTGAAAAATCTAAAAAAATCCTATTGCATTTCAATATAGATCAGAATCTATTTCTGTGGCACAATTTTTTCTGTGTTATCTAAATAATGCCAGCTAAGATTCAGTGTTTATGACCATATAATCTATAATAACAGTTGTTCAGAATAGAACAGCAGACATGAGCTTGCATAAAGACAGAGGAAATAGTAAGCGCAAAAGTAATTTTTTTGCAGCTGGATGATCATGGGGAAAAATATTTAGTCATTCATCAAAGTATGTATGAGGATATTTACTGAGGATTATGTGATGTATCATCTTCCTGCTGGAAAAAACTTTAAAATTAACAAAAGTCAATTGTCTTTCACATAGCTTGAAAAAGATAACTCACTAAAAAATACATTTCTAGAAAAAAAGGCAGATTAACAATTTTTGTTTGTTTTCTTCATAGTTATTGTTATTAATTTTAGCTGGATCTTGCAAAGAAATAAATCTAAACAGAGAAACTGCAAATTTTCTCATTCTCTGCATCATCCAAGGCACTTCATTTTGAAGACAAAACCAATTGCATTTTAGGAATACAAACTAGATGTTAAATGTTCAAGATTAACAAGATTTCCTTTCTTCAAAGTTTTTGAGGGCTTTTCCGTTCTTTGGGGGATTTGTAGCAACCTGCTCAAAATGCATTTCCAAAGCTGGAAGTGTGATAACAAAATTAACTGAATAGAATTCATTTCTGAGATCCCATTAACCAACCTCTGTTCCTTATATTGTTCACTGAAAGCGTGTATTGTTTCTTATATTTTAATTGTTCATATTCCACTCCAGTGGATTTGAATATTATTTCCAAGCAGACTTGGTGTTTTATACACCTTACTTAAAATCTGAATTCTTAATGGTACCATTAATTCTAATTTTCATTAGGAAGTTTCAGATAAGGGAATAACCAGCAAATACTAAGTTTAGTTTCCTTCTAAAAGAAGTAGATACAAGATTTGTTTTATTTTCATTTATACAAATGCAATATTATAGTTTCCTTTATATTTCTTGGGTTTTTGTGTTGTCCAACAAATATGTGTTTAAGTATCAAAAATATCCCAGGTTTCTGAGCATAGAGAAAATTAGTTTGAACTGACCTTGATTTCTTTTTCTTCTCAACCTTATCATCTATATCAATCATACACTGTCATTTCTTTTTCCTTCCAGTCTTTGTATCCCAGTTCATCATATTTACCCTGGCACTAATCATTACTAACCTGCAGTTCTCTGGGATTGTAAATATTTTTTATGTGCCTTATAATGATACCTTTCCACCCTTCTTTTATATAAATTGTACTAATCTGTATTGACATCCCAATTATAAGAATCTTCTCACTGGGTGTCAGTTATGCCTACAAGATCACAACCACCATCATTTAGCAATCTATTTTCTTCAGTTTTCTTTGCTTGTCTCTCATTCTTCTAGAATTGTGTGAATGTACTCTAATACAGATGTCTTTTGATTCTTCAAGTTTCATTCTTTTGGCAAATGTATCTTCTGATTTATTACTGTGGTACTAAAGGTGCCAAAAGCCTAGCAGAACACAGAGGACTCGATTTTTATAACAGATAAAATCCAACAGGTAATAAAATCTCCAAATGCACAAAACCCTCCCAACAAACCTTCTTGCTTAAGGGTTTAATCAGGCGCTAGCTACATCTTTTTAGAAATAGATTTTCCTTAACATAGAAGTACTTACTAGGGAATGTAAAATTCACTATTGCTCCCAATAAAAGTGGTGGAATATAAGGTGTAGGAAAACCCTGGCACTTTTGAAGCTGAGATCTATTTGGGCCCCTAAGCAGGCACCTATTTTTAAGGATTTTCACCTACAAGCTAATTCCTGTTCTGAGGTTATGCAGTGAAATTAACTGACAACATTGTAAATTATCTTGTGATGTGTAAATAAGAGGAATTTGACACTGGAATTTTTCTTCTTAAAAATATTTTTGGTAACATTGTCGATGCTTCATGTTCACTATTTAATATATAATGGTAAAAGGAAAAAAAAATAAGCAAGTGAGAAATCCAAATTTTGCTTAATAAGAGTTACTCCTGAGCAACACCAAAATTGATTCTACTCAGTGACAAGGATATAGCTCTTGTTTCAAAACCCTCTTTCTTTTTATTTTGTTTACAAAATTTGTTTTCTTTTTATTTTGTTTTCTCAGATACAGTATGGGCGTTAATTAATTCAAATATAACTACTAAATATGGATACTTATATCCATATTCTGTCTATTCTATATTCTCTGCATTCTTTCTTCCACATAAGTAAACTATTTTCATATTTAGAGCTTCTATTCATTGTAGATTTTCTATTTACTGTGGATGTCATTTCTGTCAAAAGTAGTTTTTAGCTGATAGTTGTGGTTCATTTCATATTCAATACCTAATAGCCATTCAAAAACTTAAAAAATTTTTTCTGCAAAATCTATTTCATTTACAATCTTTATCACATTTACACTCACTTCATTTACAGACAAAATTGTCAGAGATAACACTAAAATATTTTTAGTATAAACCTAGGCTTATTTTTTGAGTGTTTGGATATTTCTACATTAGTCCTAAATGTCTCAAAATTTTGAACCAGAATTTTCAATTTAACATGCATTTGAACCTAGAAATTATTGGGATATTATGCTACATACAGATAAGACAATCCTTTTTCTCCTTCCATTATAAGGTAGCTACTAAACTGTAGATATATGCACATCTTTCTACTGAATAGACAGTGGTGTGTGGTCATTCATCATCCTGTATTAGATTGAAGTCAGTACTATCCTTTTCATTTTCCAAATATTGTATTGGTCACTCATCCCTAAACAGAGACAAAAGACCAAATCTTAAATGTGCTCTATGTTTATTATGTGATTAAAAAGCCTGAGAGAATTTTGAAGGTCATCTATGAACACAAACTGGAAAACCAGTATAACTCAGGTAAAATTCTTTACTGAGCACAGAGACATGCTATGGCAGCTAAGCTGCTAATTTTATTAGCTTTAGATAGTTATCAAAGGTGAAAGGTGATAGAACAGATGAAATACATCTATTAATGGGCATGTTAAAATAATAATAATTATAATAAGAATAAATATACTGATAAATATAATAATAATAATAATAAATAATAATAAATCCAAAGTGCACAAAGTGATGATGACATTTCTACAGCACTTTAGGCAAGATAAAGCTTCAAACTCTGTCTATGACTCTGAATACATAGATATCCATACAGACATACTTGCCTACCTTCTCACTTGGACTAATGCTGCTGATAAATTACCAAATGCAAAATGACTCCTAAAGAAAAAAATTACTGAGGTTAATGCCTTCCTGTGGCCCAGGTTTAAGATATCATTAGGAAATTTCCTAGCATGGTTTGGCCTTCACACTATTTCCCATTATTGCTTTTCCACGTGGGCAATGATGAAGTTACAATGTGTAGTTCAAGGGCAATCAAAAGATGCTTTAGTGACTTGAGATGGTTGGTGAGGGAATCTGGACAGCAAGTAATTTTTTTCTCTATCTTTCCAGTTCCATGTAATTACATATGAAGACACAGATTAGCTCAGTCTATTAATGATTCTATGGTTGGTGTCACCACCATAGTTTTGGCGTTTTTCAGTAATGGGATGGTACCAGGCCTGCTGACATTCGATTGGATTCACCTTTCTCAAAGGGCATAGAGGATCTTTGACAGAGCTTTAAACTAGAACTTGAAGTGGCAAGGGGATAATACCAGTCTTGCCACTAATAAATGCAAATTAAGACATTGACCCAAAGAGCTTTGCTTTCTTTTGCTACACTTACCCTTAGATATCTTATAGTATTTACAATACAGTAAGTTTCTTTCAGTTTTTTAATTTCTTTTTTAAGCAACTTGCTAAATAGAGTGGGAAATTGTTGGGGGTTGATGAAGGATTCAGCCTAAGACCATGGGAAAGCCCTCTATAATTAGGGAGAGAAAAATATCACCCTCATTGCCTCCTGGGAGCCGATATGCAAATGTTACTAGAAAGTTCCCTGTTTCCCCTGTTGTTATTGGCTCATATTTTCTGCAGTAATTATAATATTCCTTATCCTCCTTTCCCATTGGAACCCTTCTCTCAAACTCCACCCCTAGCAGACCTCATAAAAGTTATTTTTTCACTCGCCTGTTTTTACACTGCCACTGGCCTTTCCTAGAGCGCCCCATACTGTGTTCAGCCTCTCATGTATCCTTGCAGTTTGTTATTTTCTGGTTATTAAAGTTCTTTTGTTTCGGATCACTCGCTCGAGCCCATCCCTCATTTTCATCACCACTTTTGGGACTCTTCGCCAAACTCCCGAGGTAGAACATGGGCCAGACCCAGGGTGCTACAGGAAATACCTACTAATTTGAAATGGCTTTTTCACCCATCATACACAGTGAAATCCACATTCTGTGTATTTCCAGTGTTGGAAATTAGAGAAATTATGATGATCTTCCATCTTGTGATATATATTTTTTAATCTAGTTCCTATAGATAGCAAAAGGCTGACCTTTTCTTTGCTCCAATTAGCAATACTAGAATTGGTTTCAGTGTTTATGCCCACTGTTATCTTGCAGGAGATGTTAGTGATGATGGCCCTAATTACACAGTGTCACAAAAAAAGGAAAATGAATTTGAGTTCTTTCTTGACATAAAATAAAAATAAAAATAAATAAATAAATATATAAATAAATAAACAAATAAATAGCATCCCCCCCAAAGAAACCAAGAAAGCAACAGAAAACTATTGACTGTTTTAGGTATCACTTTTTATCCATCTATAAAAATCTACAATCTGTCGGAAATAAAATTATGACCTCTTTCTCTGAGAGAAAACAATTTTTCCCTGTTTTTTTTTTTTTCTTGCCATTCAACATTTTTATCTGGGNTCCCATTGGAACCCTTCCCTCAAACTCCACCCCTAGCAGACCTCATAAAAGTTATTGTTTCACTCGTCTGTTTTTACACTGCCACTGGCCTTTCCTAGAGCGCCCCATACTGTGTTCAGCCTCTCATGTATCCTTGCAGTTTGTTATTTTCTGGTTATTAAAGTTCTTTTGTTTCGGATCACTCGCTCGAGCCCATCCCTCATTTTCATCACCACTTTTGGGACTCTTCGCCAAACTCCCGAGGTAGAACATGGGCCAGACCCAGGGTGCTACAGGAAATACCTACTAATTTGAAATGGCTTTTTCACCCATCATACACAGTGAAATCCACATTCTGTGTGTTTCCAGTGTTGGAAATTAGAGAAATTATGATGATCTTCCATCTTGTGGTATATGTCTTTTCATCTAGTTCCTATAGATAGCAAAAGGCTGACATTTTCTTTGCTCCAATTAGCAATACTAGAATTGGTTTCAGTGTTTATGCCCACTGTTATCTTGCAGGAGATGTTAGTGATGATGGCCCTAATTACACAGTGTCACAAAAAAAGGAAAATGAATTTGAGTTCTTTCTTGACATAAAATAAAAATAAAAATAAATAAATAAATATATAAATAAATAAA
>VYXF01012173.1:9637-91559 GCA_013397295.1 Polioptila caerulea | reverse complement strand
GTTTTAGGTATCACTTTTTACCATCCTATAAAAATCTACAATCTGTCGGAAATAAAATTATGACCTCTTTCTCTGAGAGAAAACAATTTTTCCCTGTTTTTTTTTTTCTTGCCATTCAACATTTTTATCTGGGAAGTCTGTGCTTGGCTAATTTTGCAGTCGTTCTTAGGATCATAACCTTTAATCTAATCTGCATTTTGCTCTGCTGAGTTCAAATCATACAAGGAAGAGCTGAAGCATTGAAAAGAATACATTTTCATAAAACACTTAAATCTTTCCAGCACCAAGAACTCTGCATTACTTTTTACAAATAATTCTGATCAAGTCTACTAAAAAGTATTAAAAGTTAACTGCTTCTGTCAGGAAAGCAAACAATAGGATTTAATTACTTTGTTCTCTTTTGCTATATGTGTAAAAAGCTTTATGCATACGCATCAGAGATAATCATCATTCACTAATTTCAGTTGTGTTGTATTATAGTTGATTTCAGGCATTAAAATAAGGATATATCACAAAATCAGAACCATAAAACAATCCAGGTGTGAAGACCTCAAGACGTCTCTAATCTAACCTCCTGCTCCTAACAGATTTAACTCAGGTCACACAGACAGCTCTGGGCTTCATTTAGTTGGATTTTGAAAATCTCTAGGGATAAAAACTGTATATCCTCTCCCAGGAGCCTGTTTCACTGCTTGACACTCTTCATTGTAGCATTAAGGGCATGGAAATTTAGAAGAAAATAAATGTTCTTGTGTTCCAGCTGGTCCTGAGATCAGAGAGGCTGGATGTGGCTGAACTTAATTTCTGATTATAGCCAAGTTAACACTAGAAGTGGTGGAGTTCAGAAGAACTTGCACGAGGACAAAATGCACAAATAATGCAATTTACCAATCCAGCCTTACAGGTCTGGTCACATTCAATAAGGACTTTGCACAATCCAGACCCACGAATACTCGAAGTCACAGGAAAGCAAGTTCAGGATTACTAATGATAAATGCTCTAACTACACAGAGTTAATATGTGTTGTGACAGAACATACAGCAAGAGAGATTCTAATAATACTGTTTATGTTTAAATGAATATACCTGAGTGTGCTATGTAGTTGAAGGTGCAAAACTCATCCAAAGGCATTCTTTCAGGGGAGGAGAAGAGACAAAGTCCATTGACCGATCCTGAACAGGCAGGAATGTTTTCCCATTTCAGTCCTTTCTACCCTGAAGCACTCCTTTTACTCCGTAAATTTTGGCCCATCCAAATGTGACTGAACAATCACATGCTATAGGTGGGTTTTAGTGACTTTGGTCACATGCATTATACATCCCATGCTATCCTTCCTTTGCATCTCAAGGGATTGTGTAAATTAATACCGTGAATATGTGTTAGTTAGAAAAAGTGTAACTTAGCTCTCCATTATCAATCTCTGATACAGGTGTTCCTTCTAATCTCACAGAAATTCAACAGCAATTTTACACCTGTGCTTTACTAACTTAAAAAAGAATACTGGTCCTATTTAAAATTATACTCTATTATCAATTCAGGAAAAAAAAAAAAGGGAAGAAGGACTAGTGTAGGGTGGTTACAGAAGAGAATTACCTATAAAACCCCTCAGATTTAACTGAACATAGTCCTGGCATAAAGTATCGCTGGAATAAAGGTTCTGGATGATGAGAGGAGAGATATGATCCACAGAAGGTTGAATACTGACATTATTTGTCACAAAGACAGTGAGAGAGGTTAGTTTAATTGCTTACTTTCTATAGAGGAGACTAAGTTTTCAACTATTTCTTGTCAGAAATTATCATCTTTCAGGAGACATTCCAACTCTTTACAGTCAAAAAATTTTTAATGGTAGACTGTGACTTGAGTTTTCATTCCCAGCAATATCTGTAATTCAAGGTAAAGCACAGATGTAGTTCCCAAATAACATTCAGATGTATGATCTTAATTAAAATATTTTAGTAGCATGCTTTATCATTTTAAGCCATCCAGAATCCTTACAGGCTTTTTTAATTGTTCATGCACACTTTTGGCAGCCATTGGTTCAGGAAGCAAATAAGCTGTTTGGGTATCTTAAAAAAAAGCAATGGAAGGTAGTATAGAGAACATTATTTTAATATTGCTTTACATTTTTTAAAGCCACTAAGCATCACACTTAAATTTGTAAATGCTTATGTGTTCTGCATAGCCACTAGTTAAAAGAGCAAATATGATAACTTTTTCCTGTGGAAAGCAATAGCACAAGTACATCACATTTTGTATGCTGTCATGCTACCTAATCCATGAAAGTAAATAATTGCTCACATTTATCCATGGTATTTATTCACTGAAGCAACTTGGAATCTCATTCACCTTTCTTTACCCCTGAAGCGCTACTTGTGAATTTGTATTCTTTAGCATGAGAAGAAATGTCAGAATCAGAGAATACTGTCCTCTGTTTTATAAACATTTTTTTAGCTAAAGGAGGGAGGGAAAGCATGTTGTTTCATGTACTTTCATTTAGGTGTTTGTGCAGTTCTAGTCTTGAACATAATTTCTGGAATAATAGGTTGGTAGCAACATTGGTTGCAGTGAGCATAAGGTAGTAAAATACAGAATGCTGAGAGAAGGGATCAGAGCAAAAAGCAAGATCATAACCTTGTGCTTCAAGAGAAAAGTTTTCCTCAGTTCAGAGATTAGTTTGCAAGGATTAGAGGCCAACAAGGGTTGGCTGCCCAACAATAGAAGCTGAGTCAGAAGAATTATGTGATAAAAAGGCAGATGAAAAAAGTGACCGCACAAAGGAGGATCCAGGGTGGGGAATGGTAAATCAGGGTCAGGATCAGAGCCAGAGAGAGTAGTCAGAGTCAAACATAGTTCAGTGGTCACTCAACTAGATTGTAGTTCTGCATAATCAATTCAAAACTGATTTGAACAATTTTAGATGGGCGTAGTCTGTTTTGAGCTTGAACAGAAGAAAACTCTTCTCTTAGAACAATGGTTTATGGTATCTGAACATAAATTTTACGATATTCTAACAGTTAGAAATTACAAAACACATAAAATAATCTATTAGCATGAAGGTGAGATTTTATCTCAAAATTATTGGAGACAAATGTAAGAGAACACTTTCTCATGATTATTTCCTGATTATTTTGTCATGATCATGCGTTGTAAGCAAGAGTTTCAGTCTTGCAGGAACTTGCAGGGAACAAGTACTTTATACACTGGAGCCATGAGCCATGTCACTTTGGATGAAGGGTACAGGTTTTTGTCTTCCCCAGCCACTGCTGACCATTCATTCAATCTTTATCCTCAAGTCTGGATCTTGCTCGTAGCACTGAATGCTTCAAACTGCTTGTTTACTGACAGGGTGCTGAAAGATGCTGAAATAATTGAAATGAACTTTGCTTTTTGGATCAACTGCTAAGGAGGCCAGATGACATAAAAGTGACACTTTGAAGGCAGAGAAACCTTCTTTGAATACATATTAGAAGCCAGTATTGCTTATATAAGTGTAACTACAGTGCAGATTTTGAACTACATTTTTTTATATGACAGTAATGAAAGAATAGAAACATAACTACAAAATCAGACATCTTTTTAATGTATATTTGTTTTTTTGTTTATTTTTCCAGCTCTGCTAGTGTTATTTTCCCCCAAAATTGTGACATTCTATAGTACTTATCATGCACTAAATGTTCTCCTAAGAGAAAAGAAAACCAACCAACCAAATTGTATTGTACAATTTAACATGGGTTTGTTAATGTCTGTTTCTATTTAACAAATATAGCATGATCTGACATTAAACTGTTTAGTATTTCTTAAAATACAGAAATAAAGCTGGGAGTTTTTGTTTGGTTTGTTTTGTTTGTCAGGGAAATGCAAAAGCTGACATGTAGAAAAGAGGAGAATGAAAGTTATACCAAATAGCAGATAACCTTGCTCTATTATTATTTCAAATTAAAAGGACACATATTTCCCATGTGAAAACAAAAAGCAAAATACATGGTGAATATTACACACTAACCCAATACTCTTTTTCAGTGTAGTTATGTTTGATTTAAGGAAGGCAAATATTCAATGTATCTTGCACAGCCTGCTTCTACTTTGAAGGGGCAACAGGCTTCTGCTCTGGATATTGGGTAGACAAAAATGTTATGATAAATATGATAGAAGAAAGTTTTACAAAGAAGATTTTGACTGTTATTGAACCAGATGATAAGCCCAAAGTCAGCTGAGTTTCTAAAGTATTTAAACTCCCAGTGGACAAAGGTCAGCTTTACTCTTGGGTAAGTACAGAAGCAGGGCAAGGGAGAAAGCCTGACCCCAAAATACTTCCAATAGTGCTTTATTTATACATTAATTTCGTTCTCAACAGAAGGACATGTGGAAATATTAAAAAAAATCAAACTTTGAGGACTAAGTGTTCATGTATAGTAAACAGTTCAGATTACATCTAAAAGGACAGTTTGTGGGCTTATAGGCCCTAAAATAGGATATCTATTTTTGGCCAACATGAGCTGTGTCACTGAAACAATCATGTTCAAGGTAATTACTCTACTACTTAGAGAGAATTGGAAAAAAGCTATTTCAACTTCCTCTTGTTCTTAATTGTCCCTAGTCCAAGTTTAAAAGCAGAAATATCTGTTATTAAATTAAAAAGATTACCTCTTATAGTTATGTCTTATTAAGATTTTGCAGAACATAACAAATAACAATATAATACCACACTGTACATTGTACTTGGTACAACAAAGTTTTCCAGATGAGTTAAAAAGAGACAATAAGTCACAGTTAATTAATTAATAGTGCATTCCACACACGTCTCAAACATATAAGCTTTTACAAAGAGTAGAAAATAGTTTTGTAATAAGATTTAGAGTCTTGTAGCTGGGTTGAAGCTTTGTTAATATATTAAAGAAATTTCAAAATTCTATTTTCAGATAAGCTCTTTGCCTACATTTATGTGAAAAAGGTAATAATCGAATGGCTAATAAATATCATGCTTTGCATTACATATCCTTAAAGCCAAATTAATGTAGCCAGACATTTTACTCCAGGAAAATTAAACAATCACATTGTATGAAAAAAACCCTAAAAATAACTGTCTCAAAATGCAGAATAATTTTTAAGAGGAATTTTGTGTTATCCTGTCAAGATATTTATTCCAAATTACACATCAATGTCATACATCAAAGCCAGACTTCAGGAAAATTCTTAACATTATTCATAAGAGAAACAGATAAATTCTAGGTTGAATAAAACTCTCAAAGACTGACCAAATTATTCAATACTTAAATGTCTCTAATTCCATGGATAATTTACATTCAGTTTTTGTTATTGCCTAGATTATGTGGAAGTACTGAGTTTCTTTACAGAAATCAAATTCTACTTCTATATCACTCATAAATGCTCATTGATTACTTATGACTGATTCTTCTTACTCATGCCTCAAACTAGTAATTTTCTTCCAATGTGTGTTTGACAAGGCTGCTACATGTGCCCTGGGAAACAAAAGCTTCAGAGGTTTTTGTTCCACAGATCCTCTGAGTGAAGCACAATGTCTTTTAGCGCAAGAGTTGAAAATTTGCAGAGTAAATAGCAAAGAGTATTGGTCTTAACAGGATGCCTGCACACATTTAAAATTTTTAGAAGAAATTCTCAGCAGAATTTAATTGTATAATTCTCAGTACCTTACAGATCATACTATTATGAAAATCTGGTCAATACTAACATTGCTCTATACAACTAATGACTTGAAAAGAATATTTTAAAATATCAGATACATTTGCATTAGAAATTGACCCTGAAAGTGCAATATGCAGTCATACTCCCATGTGGACTTTAATACATGCAGAATTTAGACAGCAAGAAATTGCAGAAGGTATTTTCAGCTTGATGGTTTGTTGTACGTACAAACCTTAATTTTCTAGAATAACAGTGTTATAAACAAATAAATCATCAGGGACAAGAGCTCCCTGGTATTGTAATTTAATTGTGCTCCAAAGAGCACTAGCACTAACTTGTCTCAGGCCAAAAGTCTGTGCTTAATAGGTGGGCTCCATAAAGAGACAGTCATACTGCTTTGGGGACATATATCAGTTTTGATGAGGCTAGTAGTTTCTGATTTGAATTTATCAATGTTTATTTAATCACACATATTTACATGAAATTTATAAATTTTAATTGAACTGTTTTATCTGCAATAGGAAGACAGAAAAATGCATGTGTATAAAATCTTATACAGTTGAAAGTAATACATTTAGGTAGTTCAAACTAACTACTTGATGAGGTAAAATTTAACGGTATCAAGTTTGTCAGTAGTACAAATGAATTTTCTCTTCTGCAAAATTTAACTTTGAGACACTATTACAAATATAACAAGAAAACATATGTGATGTAAAAGAATTTTACAGATATGGATATTACTTTTCACCTATAAAAAAATCAGTGAACAGTTGATAGCTTCAGTATTACTGCATAACTTCAGATGATTCTTCTCCCTTGAGTTGTTTTGTTGGTTTAGGTTGGGTTTTTTTTGTTTGGTTGCTTAGTTTTTTTTTTTCCTATATTCAGAAAATCAGAAATTATTAGGCAATGACTTATGAAATAAGAAAGATCACAAATTACTGTAGCCATGGTCACAGCATTACAACTCAGCATTTGATTAGTGTGTTATGAAAAAATACCACATGTACACACACTCTATCTTTTCATTTACATTTTCGTAAATTAGGAAATCAATTCAACTGTTAAAGTTCAGATATTTATATTACTGAGCACCTATGAGTCAGAAGTGGAAAAAAATCACTTCCTCATTATTCATAATAACTATTTGTGGATAACAAAATGTATCAGATGCGTTAAATTATAGGGAGAATGATTTCCTAACTGAGGCTGATATTTGACATACAGGCTTCTACAAACTTCCTCATTATTTTGGATTCAGATAGTGTAAGAGCCACATCAGGTTTGCCAGCTTTTGCATATTTTCATTACATATACTACAGTGTAATATATCATAACATAATGCTTCTCAGATGCCTTTCATTCATTTAGCTTTTGACTGTGTTGGCTTGCAAACCAGAAAACAAAATTAAGAATATTTATATAAAAAATCTCTACGTTGTGATGTTAAAAGAATTACTGGACATAAGTGGATGGATACATTTCATTCTGTGTCACATACATGTTGCTATTTCTTACTGAGGCAAGGTATCCATTTTCAGAGTATTCAGAAGTTCAGGTTTATCTGCTGATATTCAAAGTCCTCAAAATATGTTAAAAAAAGAGAAAGAAGAGGAGAGAAAAGAGGAGACTCCAGGAGACTCCAGGAGAAGAGAAGAGAAGAGAAGAGAAGAAAAGAAAAGAAAAGAAAAGAAACGAAAAGAAAAGAAAAGAAAAGAAACGAAAAGAAAAGAAAAGAAAAGAAACGAAAAGAAAAGAAAAGAAAAGAAACGAAAAGAAAAGAAAAGAAAAGAAACGAAAAGAAAAGAAAAGAAAAGAAACGAAAAGAAAAGAAAAGAAAAGAATAGAAAAGAATCATTATAGCAGGGGAAAAAAAGACTGAGTATGGACCAAAGTACAAATAGTTTTCATAGGTACCCTGTCTTATTGAAATAGCACCTTGAATTAATAGGCTATTTACTCAGCCTGAACATTATTTCAGCTTCTTCTATTTTTATATATATGGCATGTGCCATAGTTTACTTCTTCCTTGCACATAATTCCATTATTTTATTACAAGCAAAAGCAGAAATTGTCCAGAATGTTATTAAAACTTGAATCACCATTTCTATGGTATTCTCTTTCTAATAAGACAGCAGTGGCTCTAGACAGTGCATGAGTGTAATTGTTAGGAGTATTACGTGTAATTTTCCAGGTTCTATTTCAGTAACTGTTTATCCATCTGGCCTTTGATACAGAGGGCCAGCAGTGACATTTCAAGCAAAAGAGCTTGAATATAATGTTCTTGGAGTTCAGAATTTTATTTTTCATCCAGAAGTTCCAAACTCTGACATTTTTCTCCCAGACATCAATTGTTTTCTGAAGAGACAATATAAAATATATTTTCCTCTATGTACGACTGAATGCTGAAGTGCTAAAAGCACTCTATTTCAAGAAATACGAGTCTCATTCTACTGTAACTAGCTTGCCAAGACAGACACAATAAAATGAGCCTTTGATTGAAAAAGAAATACAAACTCAGTATTAAATAATAAATCTGTTAATGCTCTACATCTATCCTATGAATTTTATCCTGATAGTAAAAATCCAGCTAGTATTTGGTGCAGCATTATTGAATCTCTAATGGCTTTTGTAAATTTATTAATTTCAGTAGCACAGATGAAGTATTAAAAGAAACTCAGCAAAAATAGTTGTAGAGGAACTCTAACCATTTTCCTGAGTTCAATATGGCTCATAAACTATTTACCACTGCTCAGAGACACTACATACTCTATATACAAACTCTTCAGGGAATGGAGAAGTAGAGATAGGTAAATGTGGAACATTTTATCCCAGTGGGATGAAGTGTTCATCCCATAAGGGAATTGCTAAAGACTCAAAAGAAAATATTTTTTTTTTTTTCAGTAGACATAATATAAGTATTTGATGACACAGCTCAGCCAGGAAGTGTAGTATGGTGCCTAGAAGTCTGGGCCTCTTCTCTGCCATGGCTACGTTTTTGACTATGTGTCTGGGGGTATCTTCAATGCAAAATTCATTGTTACTGTAACAAAGGGCACATAAAAATGATCAGTAAATATTGCTCAACTCCAATGCTTGGTAGAAGAAAATATCTGAAGGTATATTTTGATGATGTCCTGCCATAGTAGTATTCCTAGTCTACTTTGAAGATATTTTCTAAGTAGAAAATGGCCTGTCTTGTTTGCTTTCATGAGACATCTAGTAGTCAACTGATTAGATATAGCAAGAAACCTAGATGGTTTGAAGTATATGTGGTGGCATGGTACTGTGCTTGTCACTATCCTTAGAGAGGGAGTATCTCCCCTCAGTCTTTATTGATGTGGTTCAAAGAGTGATGGAGTCTAAAAACACACTATAAACCAAGCTTTACTGAGGCAGTAAGAAGGATGAGCAATAACATTTCTATGCAGTAACAGAATCATAGAATGTTTTGGGTTGGAAGAAGACCTTGAAATTTAATCTTGTTCCAACCTCTCTGCCAGTGACAAAAACACTTTCAATTAGACCAGGTTGGTCAGCATCCCATTCAGCCTAGCTTTGAACACCTCCAGGGATGGGGCATCCACAACTTCCTTGGGCAACCTTTTCCAATATCTTGCCACAGTCATGGTAAAGACTTTTTTCTATTATCTAATCTAAATCTACTTGCTGTCAGTTTGAACACATCCATTCACTCTTTTCCTGTCACTATATGTTACTGCAAGTAGTCTTGCCACATCATTTCTGAAAGTTCCCTTCAGATACTGGAATGCAATTAGGTTATCCCAAAACCTTCCCTTTTCCAGGCTGAACAATCCTGATTCTCTCAGCCTTTCCTCATAGGAGAGCTGTTCCATCCCTCTGATCATTTTGGGGTCCCTCCCCTGGACTCGCTCCACCAGGTCCCTGTCCTCGCTGCACTGGGCCCCACAGAGCTGGATGCAGCTCTGCAGGTGGGGTCTCACCAGAGCAGGGCAGAGGGGCAGAATCCCCTCCCTCCCCTGCTGCCCACACTGCTCTGGATGCAGCCCAGGACACGTTTGGTTTCTGGGCTGGGCGTGCCCATGGCTGGGTCATGTCCAGCCCCTCATCCTCTCAGTGAGTCATGCAGTGATTCTCCTGATCACAGATAGCAAATATAGGATGATAGGTGATGTCATGGCTCTACTGGAATGTATAGGTGAGCCAACAGTAAAAGCCAGTAGCACAAATGCCTTTTGGATGTGGTTAAGAGTTGTGTTATGCCTTGGGTCCACCAAAGATTGCAATTGGAGAAAATCAGACCTTACGTGGCAGAACAATGCCTTACAAGTTGCTGGGTTGGTGTGGGCCTGCTATATGATGACATTGGTCAAGGGGCAGGGTGTCAGTTACTTTGGCCCTCCTGGAAATTTCTGTGTCTCTGCTCCTGCAATTATTTGCTGACCTTTCTTACTCTAAATGTGTTGAGTTGGTAAGTTTCCACTGTTTAAACCCTTGAGGATAACCTGGCCTTTTTTGATTGTACCAGGATCAATGAGTTACCTGTCTGCCTTTCCAGAGTACAACAAAGAAAAGCTATCATATATAATAGGAAGAGAGAAAGTACAGGCTAGGCTGACTTGATAGTCTCTTCAGCTCTTTGCCTCTGCAGCAAAGCAGAGTATATAAACACCAATTAGGAATTTTAGACAGATTATGGGAATTTTCAAAGTATTCATCACTGACCTAATTTTTTTTCTAAGTTGCCATTTTACCATCACAGAATTAGAGCTGATTTAGAATTAGTTCAGAACTGATTTATTCTGATGAGCCTCACCTCCAATATTTAACATATTAACAGCAAGAAATGTCATCTGAGAGATTGAAATGGTTAGTTTACCTAAAGCTGCAGTCTTTGTGGACATATGCCATTAATCAAACTGCTTTTGCTAGCAGTCATAAAGAAAATGTTGTTGGTATACCAAGAAATGTTAAACCAGCTGAATAATTTGAATAGAATAAATTTAAATGAAAGTAAACAAAGCAGCCTTAAAATTATGAGTAATGCTAAGTTACTTAAAAAGCCTAAAGGGCATTTATGAATTGAAATAGCTATAGAGCTACCTAGTGGACCAGTTCTGAACTGTGCAACTAATTTCAAAATGTGTTTTCAATATTTTCACAAAAAATAAACCAGTTTGGTTCTTTTTAAACCCAAATCTTTTTTTAATAAAACTTAATAGGAGTTAATTCAAACAAGAAGTCAGCTTTGAGGGCTAAAGACCATTTCTCTGGGGACATCATATCACTTAATCGTAGGCTTTGCTACAAGTATGTACAATTATCATTCCTACAAATTTCTGAACTTTAACAATTTGTCCCAGGGCACCTTTTCTGAGACTTTGTAGTGAGCTGGCAGTGCAGTAACTAAGCCACTCAGTCATTTTCCCTGCTCCCATTGGGATTAGGAAGCCAACAAGAAGACCATAAGCATGGAAACATATGAATAAAGATACAGACTATTCAATAATTCAATAATTTCAGCCTTCTTTGGATATGTCTCAGAACAGAAAGCTACAGGAAAATAGATTATTGTGAAGGGAAAAAAAAGTTAGGAAATGGTGCTAAAAAATTAAAACAAAAAACCCCAAACTAAACTACTTTAAAAATATAGCAAACCAGCAGAAAGGGCAGTCTCGTTAGCATTGCACACTACCAGGAATTACCATACTACATTCAGCTGGTGACAAAAGGGAAACAAAGCTGGTAGAAGTTATAAAGATATTTTCCCCAACTGTATTTTTCCTGAGCTGTGGGTAACATGCACTGGGGATTAGGAAGTAGAAGCACTACATTGCTCCATCCCACTGCTGCATAGGATAAGTTTTGTTTTGTTCTGTTCTGGTTTTTTTTGTTTTGTTTTATGTGAGGGAGTTGAAAACAAGAATGCAAAAGTGAAATCTGGAAGCGACTTCAGTGAATTCAGGATATCAACCTGAGACTCTATTGAGCCACTGTTCCGAAATTTGTTTACTTCAAAGAAGTGGAAGAGACCTGCTAAAAGGGTGGGTCTTGTTGCATAATACTGCTAACAAAAGTGTCAAAAGTACTGCTTT
Source organism: Polioptila caerulea (assembly GCA_013397295.1). NCBI lineage: Eukaryota > Metazoa > Chordata > Aves > Passeriformes > Certhiidae > Polioptila > Polioptila caerulea. The sequence continues at coordinate 79,815 of VYXF01012173.1, read as the reverse complement.
GTAATAGGAGCCACCAGCTAAAATACCTTGAGTGCATAGAGAGAAAAATGTCAACCATCTTTGATTATTTTTTTCCCAGTTATATTAATTCCCCAGAAATTTATCTCTTTTTCTGAAATTGGATATTTCTAAATACCTGAAGAATTCTTTTCTATCTGTTTTTCTTATTTTTATTTAGAAACTTTAAGTTCTATAGGTTATGCAATGGCACTAGAACAAAACCATTATATTTTTCATATAAAATACACAATTTCTGTGCGTAATAATAACACTTAGAGCTATGCAAACTTTAAATCCCAAAAACATAAGCACTAAAATGGCAATTTTAAGGAAAAGAAACTGTAATTTTAAGAAAAAATGTTTAAATTGATCACACGTGATGTAACTCTTAAAGAATTGATTCCTCAGAAAAAATTATTTTATCAAACTAATGTAAGTTGAAAACTTGTATGCATATTGTAAAGAACACAGTATGGAATTGTGAGTTCTGAGAAATTATTTTATTTTGCAGTTATAAAAGCTTTACTTCACTGCAGTCTGTGAGGTTATGTTTTTAAATGTATACTTATTTCAAAGTTCAAGCTGAACTGTTGGTCCTCGTACATCTCAGCTGACCACCAAGAATGTGATTGATTCCTAATAACAAAAGAACTGTAATGTTACTTGTCCAGATGGTATTTGTGTGCCATAAAATGAAGTCAAAGAAAAAACTAAGGAAACTTAAATCACCATGGGGGAAATATTGCAGTATCTGTGTTCAGTAAGACAGGTTTACTGCAGTCAGGAGAGTTGCAGGGGCATAGAATATCAGATTTCATAAGTTTGAGTGCCCTTGAAACAAGATCATGATTGTTTTTAGGACAATGCATACAGTTTTAGAACTAAGCCAAACTTCTAGACATATGTATTTTAGTCATGTTAAACTACAGCTCCAAATTCTTTTCCTGAAATGCTACTATTTGTTAAATCAGTTCAATAAAAATCTGAGTCAAAATCTTGTTTTGATGGGTTTCCAAAAGCAATGAAATGTCAAGCCTTTTGTTGCTTAGTGTAAGTATGTTAAAGAGTGTGTCAAACAACTAGAAGTAGTACAATCTAATTTACAGCTAACTGAGTTTTAAATTATCAAGAGACTGAATTGTTTGCAGGAATTTGTCTTTGCTAGTGTACATTGTAGAGCTGAAATATCAAAGCAGAAGTTGACTGTAAGTGCTGGTATAGTACTTCTTTTTGTCTCATTGTCTACTAGCTTGCAAGATAGGGATGGCAAAGCGATTGATACAAGAAGAAAACAAAAACAAGCCCCAAAACCAACCACCTTTCTTTTTAAATTAAGAATGGTGAAATCCATGAGAACCAAGTAGACAAGCAGATGAAACCAAAATCTTGAAAGCATGTGAGGATTTACTCTACGATAAGCATATGTATGTTCAGAGGTGTCACAATCACAATTTTCAGTATTTCATCATTAGTTCCTGGATTCAGAATAAATGTTGAGAAAAAAAATTGTTTTAAAAAGAAATTTACGACAAAATCATGATATATGGAATTCACATGTACCTAGATGTGTGCACGCATGTGTATATGTGACTGATCATGAATATATATATAGACAACATTTTTTTAAATTCCTATTCTGAGGGAGTATCATGGCTTAGATCAGGATGAACTAAATATATTAACAAGTGCTCAATAATTGTATCAGCGTCAATGAGTTCTGAAATGCAATATTGTCTGTACGTAACAATGGTTGATAATGCAAAGTACTAAAAAGTCGCAGAAAAGTGTCTATCTCTGCCTCTTCTTTTCTCATAGGTATTTCTTCCTTCCTTCTTTCTTCCTTATGGGTATTTCAGACTTCAGAGTTGGGGAGGAGCCAGGAGCTGAGTGTGGTGACTCTGGCTGCGTAAGCTCGGAGGCATCGCTGGAGGTCTTCCACAGTCAGGGGCTCCCAAGGGTGTAGGCCTCTGCTCCATGCTCGGTGATGGAGGATGCACAAGCTTTATGCGATGGGGACCATCTCCCGGATTGTTTGATCTTTACTTGTTGGCAGACTGCTTCAAGATGTTGCTTGTTGATGGATGTAGTGAGCCAGTGTGCAAACATTCTTGTATAAATTTAATGCTACTGTTCCTGCCTTTTATACGTGGGTCGTATTTCTTGCAAAACACCTTCCTAATAGTGCTTTAACCAGTGGAAACTTCTTCCCTGAAAACTGATTAACAGCATACATCAGGCTTCCAATATCAACCTGATTACTCAAGTGATGTCAGCTCAGCAGTCAAAGGCAAAGTTAAATGAGGTGAATTCCATCCTGGCATTCTTCTCCCATTTTTGTGAGAAGCTCTAAGGTTTATTTCATTCTGTACAGACTCACTTTGAAAAATGGTTTCCTTGAGAGTATGTTGTGTACCCTCTCTCACTCTTTAAGCTAGTGAGATCATCACTTTGCAGAGTTTGTCAAACTGACTGCGGCTCCCTGTAAAAGGTCAATGTCACCATGTCCAGAGTAAATGAGATATTTCTTCTCCTTGTAATAACTTCTATTCTTTTTATAACACTACACTGTAAGACTGCTGTCATCCATACTGAAACGTTGAAAGTCAAGGTTTCATGCCACAGCTACTGTTTCTTTTTTATGATCTGATTTAGATTTTGTACTCTTGTCCTACTTTTCAAATTCTAGTCAACTACAATTTTTTTTCATGCTCCTAGAAAACTAATTTTGGGGGCCCATTAGTTTTCACTAATAAACAAATTATCTTTTTTTAAGCAAAAATCTGTCTGTCAAAATGGAAAATACACAGCATTGTAGTCAAGTTAAATACTTTATATTTTATTCAGCTCTTCAAAGGCACATCTGACTTTGTGTGATTATATCAAAGGTGCAAATAGTGAATCATATATTATCCTTAGTTAGAAGGGATCCACAAGTATCATTGAGCCCAATTCCTGAAGCAACACAGGGCAGTCTAAAAATTATTACAAATATCTAAATAGTTGTTCAAATGTTAATTGAACACTGACAGACTTTGGATGATGACCACTGATCTTGTCCACCCTGAGGATCTTGTGCCTGACTACTGCTCAATAATGTAAATATTGCAAATTCTCTTCTATTGAAAAAAACATTATGTATAAAGTATGGTTTACAAAAACCATTCTTTTTTAAATATCACTTTAGTTATTATAGTTTGAAATAAACTAAGTCACCTAGCCTGTCTCACTGTACACTTACACTACATAATTTCACATATTGTTGAAAAACTGACATATTTTCTGACCTGAAATGACCTCCCTTAGAATGCCTTTTTGAAACCACAGACAAGTCCATGGTAGCTGCAGCTTTGAAAAATTGCTATATGGTTTTCTGCTGAAAGTAATCTAAAATTCAGCTTTTTATTTAAATATCCAGCAAATGAAAATAGTTGTCAAAACTGAGAAACTATTTATTTATTTATTTTTCTGATTTTACATTAAAATCAGATCGACTGGACAATTTTATTTATTCTACTTGAAGGAAGTATATCTCAGTTTATTCAAAACTATCGGAGAAAGACACAGGGCAGTGCCACATAATGATAAATTAACTGAGAATAAGTGAACTGTTTCCTTTGTATTTTGTTTTATTCAAATAAATAAGGTGACTCAATAAATGTTCCTTTAAACCACGTCTATTTTTTTACAAATAAAAATAAACAGGATTATATTATACGTGTTCAGCTTCAAAGAATAATTTATATACAAGATTTTTTGAAAATTACTTGGTCTCTAGAAGCCAGTTAATACACATCTGTAAGTTAATGACTCACTAAATGTGATAGCCACCTCTGTCAGCTTTCACTAACAGGCACACATATCTTCTGATGAAGGAACAGCAGTTTTTATGCAAACAGTAGAAATTATTTTCCTCTCTCTCTCCAAGAAAATTTGTTATATTTTTTATATATAATAGACATATGTTATATTTCAGATATATTTTATAAACAAAATATTTTTTCCAATTAATAAACAATGTGGTGAGTGACACTTGTTCATCAACTTGTGACTGCAATATGACTTACATTTCATAAAGAGACAACAGATGTCTGTGATCCTTGTTATCATAAATTATTCCAGTTTTCTTCTAAAAAAGCAGAAAAGATGTGAGAAGTGGAGTATTATATCTTCATAAATCAAGTCTATAACAAAACCTTTGCCTTAAAAATGTGAATTATAGCATTAGAGTAAGAGGCCAGGCAATTTTTCCACTCTTCTTAATGATCAAAAACCATAAAGCATTAAGTTATGGATTATTAGAATTTTATTTTATGCTGCAGAGTGTATACCAAATTAGAGATCTTGCACAGTAATTCTTTATTTATATCGATCTTATATGCTGATACTATTACTGTGGGTTTATTTTCTTTTTTCTCCTGCAACAGGCTGCTGACAAAATGAAAATTAAGAAGTATCCTGACACTGACCTTTAAAAAAAAATAAGCAGTTTTAGGAGGAAATATCTGTACTAAAAGAACACTGCTACCTGAAACCATAAGCACATGAAGAATCACTGCATTTTCAGGCTTTTCTCATGAAGGCAATATATTACTCGAGGTACGGGCATGTCAAAGCATTATAGAGGTAAAATAATTTCATCATCTTTTGCAGTTCTGGTCTCCATGTTCTAAGAAGGACTTAGGATAGTTAGAGAAAGGATATAAAATAACAATATAAGAAGATGTTGTTTTGTGAGGAAGTACTGTAAAGGATGGTATTCTTAAATTCAGAGAGGAAAAAAAATGAAGAGATTTATGACAGGTTTACAAAATCATTAAGAACCTTGATTAGCTGTTCTCAAAAAAATTAGAAGCATTCTGTTAAAGTACCAAGAATTGGATTTGAATAAATATGACAGAGTACTTGATACAGTGGGAAGAACTAGTAGTAGTTTCCTGCTGCAGGACACTACGAAAGCAGGCAGTATCCTAAATTTAAAATAAAAACAAATACATTATCAGGCAATCCATTGGACAACAAGTTCATGAAGAGATCATAAAAAAGATTAGTCAAAATCCAAACCAGAAGTTCTACTGGGAGCATGAGGTAAATCTACTTCAGAAAGTGATCAAACTGAACAGTGTGTCTTGCTACCATTGTCAAATGCTCCAGTCTGGCTAAAGGGAGCATTAGTTTGGCCCAGCAGGGCTTTTCTTCTGTTCTTCCAGCCTCTCCTGGACACCTGGGAGTTTCCAATTCTTCATAGAAAATACCTATAATTATTTTTCACAATTTAAAAAATAGCACAATAGAGAAAATCGGTGAAGTTACAGACAATCCTAAAGGTGTCTATTTCCTTTTATTTATCATCCAGATCAATTTAATAATTTTAGTAATTAAAGGGATTTGTACTTTTTTTCTTTTTTATTTTAAAGTATACTGCCTCTTCTCAGTGTGGGTCATGGCATCACCACAGGTAACAAAAGTTGCAGAATAATAAATTCTTCCTGCTGTTAAATAAAGGATGAGAGATTCTTACACTGAGTTTGAACAGAAACTTCTGAGAACTCCTGATCATCTGGCAGCTAGTCTCAACTACCCACACTTGGAAAAAAAGCATGAGAATGTGTTTTACAGAGATCTAGATAATAGTTCCAAGATGATTAGAGAAGTCTTTCTTAAGTATAAGAAAATAGTACTTGACTTCTGTTTTTCTACTTGTAAAATTCAAAACAAGGTAAAATATTTGAATTCACAAAACATGAATTTAGATCGAATTAGTCTGAAGTCAAATTTCTAAGAAATTACTGCAATCCAGAAAACTCATACAGTAGATTAAAACATGTAGCTACCTAAGTTTGTGCTTACTTTAAATCTTTTTCTTCTTCAGTAGCACTGAATTCACTTGAATTCACATAATAGATGCATCAAATTAAGCAATAAGTACTTATTTTATATTTATATTATATATCTATATAATTATAATTATTTATATTTTATATTTATATTTTATAAGTTATGTCTTCATAACTTAAATTAAATTCATTGGGATCATCAACTACCTTTAATCTTAACTAGTTAGTCTTGTTTTTTGTTATTTTCTAAGAACATGTTTACAAATGTTTAAGACATCTGATCTTAAATCTTTTCAAAACATTATTTTTTTAGAGGAAACACATTTGTACAAACCATACAGGTGGTAGGATACAAATTAAAAGAAGAAAAAAAGAGAGAGATAATTCAAAAAAGAAATACAAAAATATACAATATTGGGGCAGGCACTCCAGTGGAAGGCATGTAATAACCATATCTTTTAGGAAGAAATATTTTATAACTTTTAGGCAGAAAGAGAAAACCAAGGACTTTAACTATCAAAATTGTGTGATGGTCTAGATGGTAAAGTATACTTGCAGACAATGTAGAATATTTTTAAGGATCAATGGTTTTTATACGCTGTAATGATGATGAAAATTGTGTATGAACACATTATTTGTTAAAATATATTGCTGATGAATGTAGTAGTGTGGGTTTTAGGCCTGAAACCAGCCTGATTTATCAGTATTTTAACCTGATCTCTCACTATCTCAGTATTTAGTTGCAATAATGAAGTAAGACTATATCAAAATTTTGTGTTCATAAACCTATATATGAATCGCTTATTAATGGCTTTGTCTACTTTAGCATTTTGATTCAGAGTGTGATTTTTTAAAATTGAATTTACAGATCATCTCCCCTTATACAATTTTCCTACAGTTTTTTGAAGCTTTTCCTCTCCAGAGACTAGATTCTTTTTGAGAGCAAATTAGAGCACAAGCTCTTAGTGCATACTATATGTTGGAACAGATAGTGAGCCCATACAGGTGCTTATGGACATCTTTGAACCACAGATGTGCTGAGGACGTTTAGTTCATGGAAGCAGATGATGCTGATAAGTACAAATTGAAATCATAAAGTCAGCACAAAACACATGAATGCACTGATATTCTTGTTCCAAACAAATATCTTACTTAACATGTAATATGTACTTATACTGCAAGCTAATATTGTAGAAGTTTTAATGATAAGCATACATAATCTACCACTAGTCTTAATCCTCTTTTCCTAAATGAAAATAATTTCTTCATCTATGTACATTTTGAAATTTTCGGCAAGCACATTGTCATCCTGAAAGTACCTCTGAATTGAAAATCAATAATGCAGGTTAAACAGAGTTTATTTTGTTGTTAAGGGTGGATAGAAAAATTTTGTGAACATTGCATACACAGAAATAGAAAACAATCTGCTGTGTTCACTTAAGCTGCAATATGAAGCTGGGTTCTGCTGTCCAGCACAAAGCAAAATAAATGAAGGATGAGGAGAAGGAAGGATCTGGGTTGGATGTGTCTTTTTGGGTTTTATTTTTTTAAGATAGTATGAACTACTGCATCACCTAGAAAAGTGAGAGAGTAACTGGGATATATTTGTGAGGAAAAGTAACCTGGAGATCTTGATTCTTTTGTCTTGTCCTAGACTGTTCCACAATAGCGGGACAGAACAAAAAAACCCATGTGCTGTGTAAATTCCCTACATGTGTGTTAGGTGAATGTATTTTAAACAGACACTTTTTTGTTAAAAAGAACACGGTAGAATATTCCACTGAATTTTAAGGGTCAAGAATTAACCAATACATAAAATACTGTTTCAATGATATGAATCAAACTCTATGCTGCAGTTCCCTGAAACTAAAATGTCAAAGCAGAGCATATGTAATGAATCCTAGAAACAGATTAGTATACAGAAATCAGCAAAGAATTTAATATCTTAGCATCTGAGAGAGCATATGTCATGATCTGATGTACAAACATCAAATTGAGCTGCTTTGATTTAAAAAAAAATCTTTTAAAATTAACCCATAGAATAGGACAGAGTAAAGAGACTAGATATTCACTGAACATCTGCTATTTCTGTGTCATTCAGGTGACTCATATACCTGCATTTTCCCTGGGGAAGCCAAGTTGTTAAAACCAGCTTCTACTACAAGATTGGTGCCAGTAGAAAATGTGCATAAATTTAAATTCAGTGAAGTGTCATTTCAGTGTATTTCTTTTGCTGAAGCCCTAACACAAGGTTACAATCCATCTTTCTATTTTTTTTTTTTTTAAATTAACCATTACCACTGTTACTCTAGACAAAATAAAATTTGTAATTACTGGCTATATTTAGAAAATCTCCTCTCATAGGCACATATGCCTATGATGTAAGGTAAAGATATAATCTGGATTCTTTCAGTTACTCATAAATGGTTCAGCCCTGTGATGAGCTACATGTAGCATATTTGAATGCACGCCTCTTCAGGCATCCACAGTGCCACCTGATACATTCAACCTTTTCTCAAATTTCCCTGTTGCATGGTTTAAAAAGTGACATAAAAGTATGGTCAGCAACCAGCTGACTCAAAAAATAATAATCAGTGATTGATTTCTTGCTTTCTTTCATTTGTTGCTTCAGTGTTTTGAAAGTGGTTTCCCTATCAACAACCGACACAGAGCGCTTCACGTTGCCCTAGTTAAAAGAATAATGGCAACTGCTTTACATTACAAAGTGTTCATCTTGTGGGCTTTTGATCCTTTTGGTTTTCTCCATTTCAAAAAAGGAAATATCTACAATTCTTATGGCTTCCTCTTTCACACTTTTCATATGGCCAATGATAGATTTAGGAATCACTCATATGGGAATGATGATATAGATTGTCTGCCTGTTTGATTCCTAAATATCTAGATATCCTTTAATATCCTTTACTAACTGAAGTAATCATAAGCTTTCATCAAGATGCACAATAATTAGCCCCCTGAAGAAGATTATATATGTCTTGAATATACTTTTTTATAACTAGGCAGCACTGGCCATAGATCAGTATACTGTTTTTGTAGAACCTTTTCCCTGAATTAAGCCTTAGTCATCAAAGTTTTTGGAAATAAATAAGATTTTATCAATATATTTCAAATAATCTAATCTCTGAATAAAGCAAATAGAGTTCCTTAGTTCCAGATATATATTTTAGTACCAAAATTCTTCAACATGTTAGTTCTTCATTAAGCAACAGTTACCCACTATTATTTATTGGATCTTCTCTTTCATGACAGAAAGAAACATTATCACAGGCATACAGAAAACAACTTTCCAATAAAATTCTGGTGTCACCAAAGTGAATGACAAAATTCCCATTAACTTCCATAGGTTCAAGAAAAGTCTTTATACATATTTGTTGGCAATTTGTTATTAGTTACATAACTGTATCTATACATTCAGGCTAAACAATGAATTTTCTCAAAGCAGCCCAAAAAGTTATTAAAAAGTAGTGATATTTTGTGTATGTCATTTATATAAGAACAGAAGGTTCATAGAACAGAAAATCAATAAATAAAAAGTGTGCCATTTCCTGACACAGAAAGAGATATCTCAATGACAGAAAAAGTTGCTTCACTAAAATCTCACCTACCAAAGAAAGTAAGACACAGTGAGAAAGACATTTCTAGCTTGAGTCATAAGGAAAAGTGTGAGAAAAAATTATATTGTAAAACAACAGCGAGGCTTAGATGTGGAGAAAAGAAATAGTGTTAACTAATTCATTTTTCCCGTGTTATCAGAAACTGGAATTTATTGTATTCTTGTAAATATACCAAAAAATCCTTGTTTTTCCTAATAGTGAATGCAGATGGCTAGATTCCTTTGACTTCCAAGTATAGTCCAAGAAAGTATCACAGGTTTGAATCTAGACAATATAAATTTATAAATACAGTGATTTTTCCCATTAAGATAATTTTCACATGATCATTTTGTAGAAGGAAAATAAAAGCTCCCAAGACAGTACTCCTGCATAACTCTGATGATGTGCAGACCAAAGTAACTCTACATATAGATAGGTTTTATGAAGTAAACATAGTCTGCAATTATGTTATTGAATTTTATCCCTCAGAGAAAAAATAAAAAAACTTTAAAAAATGCTTAAGGCTATATTTCACCTTGGTGAGTCTCTTTTGACTGTTTTTTTGGGTTTTTTTTGTTATTGTTGTTGTTGGTTTTTTTGTATTGTGTGGAAAAAATTATTACATAATTTATTAATAATAAACTATTAACCTATGACAGTAGCTGGAGAAATGAGACTTCACTAAGGTATTTAACACTTATTAAACACTCTTTGTATGAAAACTCTCCCACCTACCACCCCTTGGCAGTTGTTTTGGAAGCTTAGTCACAACGTTTGCTAAAGAGTAAAGTAATGCAATTAAATTAATATGTACCTGAAAATTCAGCTCTTCCATTCCCTTATTCTTTGTTTATAGCAATAACTATGCATACATGACAAAGTTGTGACCCTAATCCCTTCTTCTAAAAGCACATTTATAATTTTATTTTAAGAATAATTTTCTCTACTGTAATCACAAGTAATTCAGACAAGCTTACTTGAAATTCTGGCTCAGCTTCCCAATCACCAGAAAGGGGAAAAATAATGATGGTTGGCACTACTTCATGATCAGCTATATGTAACTCTGAACTCAATAATTTAAAATTATTGTTAATCCTTCTATTGATGGGTGATTAGTAATCATTACTCATAAAATGTCAAAAATATCTAGGCACCTACTCCAAGTTTTAGACATGCAACTATTTATACCATCTTGCACTAATGTCTTCAGATAATTAAAATGTATGTAATTAAATCTTTCAGAAATGTGTCTACAGTTTACAAGTCTTAACATATACAAGACATTAGTACTTTTAAATTTACTTCAAAGGAAAAATTAATTCTCTTACTATATCATGACAAGCTCTAATTGCTGGTGGGGTGTTTTTCCTGTGAAGACTCAGCTTTGTCATGAAACAAGTACTGGCTAAATTATTTTAGTGCTACCAAAGCAAACATTTCATGATGACCATTATCTTTTCACTTTCCTACATGTTCAGGCTCACTACAGTGAAAGAAAAGGCAGAAAATGATTTCTCCAATTTATTATTGCATTTGTCTGGAGGCAATTTTCTGACTGAAATGACACAAAATCCACTGGGAAACAAGAGCTATGGACCTTATAAATATGCAGCCATCACTTCTATGATCAAGCTCTTGACTCTGTTGCTATGGCTGTCATAATAAGATGGAATGCTATAGGAGAAAAATAAAAAGGTTTTTTGTTTGAAATTCTTTGGTGCATTCCTAGCACCCACAAAATTGCTGTCTATTGTAGGCACCACAGAGTCTAAAAAATTATTACACACACTGTTGGCAGCTGCTGTCAGCTGAGATGGTAGCTGTTATTCCCTTCAGCATGTCAGTATTTTTAAAAATTATTACAGCTGCCTATTCTTCAGTTCATTATGTTAATGTGGATGATTTGGGCAATTGTTTTGCTGGCTTTCAGAATCTTCTGGTATACTTTAGCTTCTCCCCTTTTCCATTTACTCTTTATCAAACAAAACCCAGAAGAAAGCTATGGGAGGAATTACTTAAAAACTGTTTTCCTGGACAGAACACTGTCAATATTATCTTCTGCTACTTGTAGGCTTATCATTACTACATTTCCATGTATCCAATTACAATTTCTGTAACTCAAGAGCCTCAGATTCTGCTTACAATGTGCTGCAGCTGGCACACTGCTCCTCCTCATAAAGTGTGATTGGCTTTTGCAGGTAGACACTGTTATCATTCTGATTTAACAGGAATATGATGTGGAAAAAAAAAAACAACCTCTCAGACAGTCAAAAAACTGAGTGTAGTTATATGGCCTTTGCACTTCATTTTCTGATCCAGCTGGGCAGGACTACAGCTGACTACAGAAATAGATCTTACCTGCTCTGTTGGGTGGCAGTAGATTAAACAGTGAACCCCAATCAGGCTGGAAACAGATACGTGCTTAGTATGAACAGACAGCTGTGTGGAGGTTGGTAACTAGGGCTGTGATTCACTGCATGGAGCTCAGGAAGAACTAAATAAGATTTGGCTGAGTCCTAGGGAAGAAGTATTTTGTTACTGCTGTTATTGTCTACCTGATCTAAGAAGCAGTGAGTATGGATGGAGGCTGTATTGAAAGTGATATTAGAGAAGCTTAGAGAAATACAGTATATTCAATGTTCTACTGGTAAGTAAGAAGCAGAAGTCGTCAAAGAGGTCCTCAAGTCAACAAGCAATATTGTAAGTTCTGCAGAATTTTTGAGTCCCAGAGCAAAAAATTCAAACGTGTAGGTCTGAGAGCTCCCTAGACCCTCAGAAGCTCACCTGTACATAAATAATTATGTTGCTAGCTCCAGCAGGTGCTGAACTTCACAGACTCAAAAACAGCAGCTGGGTCCTGATTTGCCAGCTGGCCTGAAGGAGCACTAGTTCTCTATTTGTTTTCACTTGAACTGTTCCCCACAGGAAACTTAGTGGTTTTTTTCCTCCCCCTGCATGTACTGTTTTTGAAACAGAAGTCTACTTCTATTCCCAGAAGTGGAATTCATTATTAGAGAAAGGGCATTATAATTTCAGATTTGAGCAACTCAGTCTGCATATTTGTGTATTCAAGAAATCTATCTGAACAAGAAGCATAAATTAATTATTATGGTTTTACTTGATACCAAGGGTCAAGCACTCATCTTTTATTAGCTGATAGCTTCTTTTTATCTCTCAGATCAATAGAAAAAGGTGGAAGGTGGGAAAAAAAGGCTAAGATTTTTATTCTTCTCAAGCCTTCCTTGTGTATACTGAGTAGCAGCTGAACAAAGACAGAAGCTATACTGAGAATAGTAATACAGTCTGCAAGAGCTACTCACCAAATAAGAAGCCGATAAAACAGAAGTGACAAGCCAAAGGGAACAAAGTATTATCTGACTTGCATATTCAAATGTAAATATGCAAATTTTAGAAGTCCAGTTCTATTCTGCTGTGAACCACCCTTCAGCATGTGAACTTGGAATTATTATAAACTTTGACAACTCCATTTGTTCTGTTTCTAATTGCACATTTCTTAAATAAAAATATTGCTCTAATTTATCTCTTTCCTTTCCACGTTAATGGAATTTTCTCCTTTGTGTTTTCTGTCCAGCATACTTCTCCTCTTCCATTTTCTTTTCTTTTTCTTTGCACATACTCCTGAATTCTCCAGGCTCTCCAAACAATATTTTTATTTTTTTTTCCTTTCTGGCGTAGTGAAAAAGTACTAAGAACAGTCAGGAAACTGCAGTTCCAGTAACATTTCTCAACAGAGAGCTGGCACTGCCTTCATAATTTTTTGGAGAGCTTTCCTTACCTTCCATGAACATAATGTAGCATAAATACTTCAAATACTTGAGGTGTCTGAAAGCCACATTTTCAGCTCATTAGAGGAGCAAAAAATTGAAGAAGAGATACTGTCATAGATTTTTTGGAGAAAATCCAATTTAGCTCTTTCTTTCTCATCTGATTTATGAAAGAACAAGAGCAACAAATGAGATAGGGAATAAAAAAATTCCAGAAATGCAATTTCTGTGATACAAAGGAGTTTTTGAGTGTCTAATTAGTTACCAGAGGCTTTTATAAATTTTTCTGACTCTCTGTGCAGTACATTTTTCCCTATGATACAGCTAATCTGTTCAACTTCTAAATTGATCTTTTGAATTGTGACTGTGTTTGTAGCTTATAATCAGAGATGTAACATGAAAGATAGGTCAGCTGGGAAACAGCAGACATAATCACCAGTAGCATGCAAGTCAGCAGTTTTACATTAAAATATTTTTTTAAAACCTCAAGATTTCTGTTAAATGACTTTAATGAAAACCTGAATTTAGACTTAAAACAAAAACTGATCCATTTTTGACAAGAGATTTCAAAAGAAATCCTGAGGAAAATTTTTAAGTTACATCTTTAAAACAGAAAATATGTTCTTTCCTATGACTTTGAGTTCTTTTTAAATTTCTTTTTTTTTTTTTTTCTATTACTTACCATCAGCAGAACAAATGGAGGAAATAGGATGCAAGACTTATGGTTTGAGATAAGGAGAGGAAGGTCACTTACCAGTTATGGTCATGGGCAAAACAGAAGCAACTTGAAGAAGGTTAATTTAATTTATTTCCAATTAATAACAGTGTGGATGGTGAGAAATAAACCCAAAACTTCCTCCCACCTTACTTCTTCCTGGGCTCAATGTCTCTGCTGATTCTTTTATTTCCTCCTGCTGAGCAGTGCAGAAGGGATGAGGAATGGGGGTTGCAGCCAGTCCATAACACATTGTCTCGGTTGCCTCTTCCTTCTCACACTGCTCTGTTCCAGTGTGGCTCTCCTCCCACAGGATACAGTCCTTCAGGAACAGGCTGCTGCAGCCTGGATCCCCTGCAGGCCACAGTTCCTGCCCCAAAATATTCTTTAGCATTGGCTCCCCTCCACAGACCACAGTTCCAGCCAGGAGCCTGCTCCTGCATGGACTTTCCACAGGCTACAGCGTCCTTCAGGGCACATCCACCTGCAGCAGTATGGGGTCCACCCGGGCTGAGGTGTGGCTACCTGCTCCCATGGCCCCCTTGGGCTGCACCTCTACCCAATATCTGACTGTAACCTGTAGAGAAGCAGCGACTAGGTAGAAAATCCATCTGACTGTAACGTTAAACAACGTATAAAATCAAATGCCTTAGAGGCAAACTCTGAATTTTGGGCTTGGTTTAATTAATATAGTTTAAATTTCCGCTCCTGTTACATAAGTAACTGTTGGGATCTTGACCTTAAGCCCCATCTAATTCATCTGTAATATACAGTGAGAAGAATACAGTGGGAACACAGGTAGAAAATACAGTGTGAATATAGGTGAAGAAGGACCATTGACATTCATTTGAATAATTAGCTTTCAGGATTACAGCTGCATCAGCACCAAGAGTGGACTCCTCATAAAAATAAATTTTTAAAAGTATCTTAGGAAGCCAAGCAGACTTCAATCTGTCATGTTATTTTCAGCTGCTGTCTCAAACATGGCTCCCCAAGAGACAGAAGCTTATTCCAGTCTGTGAATCAGGTGTGCCTCTGAAGATGAGCACAAAGAACATAAGCCTGTAGTTCAGGCTTTTCAGTTTCTCTGCTGTCAGACTTTTTTTAACTGAAATTTTGCAGAGATTTTAATCTCTTTCCCTGGCAGTTATAGGTTTATAAATAGAATAATCTGATTTTCTCACAAAGTCTCTTTGTTATCCTTGGCCCTTAGTGCCCTCTGACTAATATCTGATACCCTATGAAACATGAGGGAGACCAAGGAGAATCTCCATACTTTTTTGGATGTAGGGAGAAACATAATGACAAAGGATGATAAAAAGGTTGAAAAACTTAATATCTTCTTTACCTCATTTTTCAATAACAAGACCAAGACCAGTTGTTGTCGAGGTACCTAGCTCCCTGAGCTGGCAGACATACAGGGTGGAGAACGAAAATCCAAAATGCAGGAGGAAATGATCAGAGAACTCTCTTAACTCCGTCCCTTCAGATGCTTACCAACATCGATGAGGTCACTTCTCAGTCAGTTTCTTCTCAAGTCTGAACAGGCCCAGCTCCCTCAGCTTTCCTCACAGAGAGATGCTCTAGTTCTTTAATCCAGCCTGTTATCCTCTGGACCTGCACCAGGAGCTCCATGTCTGTCTTGCACTGAAGAGTCCAGGACTGGGCACAGCACTCCAGATGTGACCTCACCAGGGTTGAGTTTAGGGGTGGGATCACCTAATTTTTGGGCCACTGGCTGTAAGAAGGACATTGAGGTGCTGAAGTGTGTCTAGAGAAGGGCAACAGAGCTGGAGCACAATGAGAAGCAGCTGAGGCAGCTGAGGTTTTTCAGTCTGGAGAAGAGGAGGCCCAAAGGTGACATCACTCTCCACAACTATCTGAAAGGAGGCTGTAGTGAGGAGGGTGTTTGTCCTTTCTGCCAATTAAAAACTAGCAGAATTAGAGGATATAGCTTCAAGTTGCACCATAGGAGTATTGCATTAGAAATTAGAAATTCTTTTTTCATGGAACAGTGAAGTATAGGACAGACTGACCAGGGAAGTGGTGGAGTCCAAAGCCCGTTGTACTTGAGGATGGTGGCAGTGCTAGGCTGACGGTGATCTCAAAGGTGTTTCTAACCTTAATGATTCTATAAAACTATGATTACGCATATATTTCAACACAAAGTGTACAAAACACTGCCAGTGCTACACTGTTACCTCGCTAGTAGGTCAGTGTTTGTGATAACTCTGATGAATTTGTTGCATGCTTTTGGGTTCCAAAGTCTGAAATGGAGTTCTTTGGAGTACTTTGTAGGTAAAGAAAACCTAAACTTAAAGCAGTTTTCATCCATATTGACTTTGTGAGAAGAATTTACAATTAAATAACCACCCAAGTCATGCTCAGTCTTTCTCCTGGAAACAGCTAGACATGGTGGTCCAAAGTAGATACAGGGATAAAACTAAGAGGTAAATGCATGGTCAGGAAGTGATACTTTGGCTTACCTTCCAACGCTCTTGCTTATATCAGAGACATTATTGGAAGAAGAGAGCAATTTATTTGCTAGACAAAGATACATTTTCCCTTATTATTCCCCTTTTTGTCTTTTGCTTTTGAATCTCAATGAGAAGTAAACTGACAAGTCTGTGCTCATTCACTTGTAAATTAATGAAAATATGCTAAGACCTTTCATCTTCATTCTAAGTTGAGATAGAACAGGAATGTTCTGTATATCACCATGCAGAAGAGAGGAAAGATTTTTAGGTGTAGGTATGGCAAGAGATCAATGTATTCAGTGTATAATTTAATGCTCATAGGAAATGAGTTTATTCTTTATAATAGAAAGGTCTACTGTTTCAGCTTTGTTAATGATGAAAAGTCACAAAAGAGATAGAGTCTCAAATGAAAAAGAGATCTAAAAGAGGACAAAAATACTGATATACATTTAATTGGGATATCAGACAATACAATTCATTCCCAGTGGAGAAAATTATTCACATGTATTGTAACAAAGTTTGCATGAAAAGGGGAGCCGAGTATCTCTCTATGGTGATTTATTAGCCATGGTGACTAACTGCTTCAATAACTTTCCTTTTCCTTTTTACCCATTTTTGCAGCTTGATATAGTTGCAATCTAAAAATAAATAAATAAAAAATTATCCTCATTTCCTTTTTATCATTTTGGCACATATATAGCATAAAAAATATTTTCTCAGGTGTGAGGACTTAAAGATCACAGTTACCTATCTCAAGCACACTTAAGGCCACAGAAGGAATATGTTGTGAGATAAGCACAAAAGGGAGTGACAGGATGGTGCTAACTCCAGGCTTGGCAGAGGTGAGAACTGGTTAGCACATCCCAGGTAATGCATTCAGACAAAAAATCACACTAACAAACCATGTAAAGAACCAACTGTTCATACACATATCACTGGTCAAATAAAAATCACCCCAAGTTATGGGACAGATGTCATCTGAGACCAACAACAACCAAGGAAGCTCCCCCAAATATGCCTCCCTGGATTACCTGGAACTTGGACAGGAAGATAAGCCACAACACCTGGGAACATGAGATAAGATAAAGGTATTACAACTGTCCAGGTGTTATCTCAGCCCTAGCTGTCAGTTAACAAAGCTGGGGGAGAAGAATGGATCACTGATAATGGACACATAAAAAATTTATGGGCCACAAGGAAAGCCATCTCAGAAACTATGATGAGAACAACTCTGAATGGATGAAAAGCAATCCAGCAGAGGAAGATCACAACCAGGAGCCACCAAAGAAATGCACCTACTCCATGGGAGAGAGAGAATGAGAATGTGATTAATTAGCATTAGAAGTGAGGGAATCATTTAATCAGTAGAATAAGCAAGCTCTGTAGCCGATGAACATTAATTTCTTTGTTTGCTAAAACGTATAACTAGCAAAAAAAAAATGAATGATCCCTGCCACCTAGAAGCCCAAGGAGAAGGACCAACTGGCCACTGCTGGTGGTGGCTGTCTTCTGCTTGAACTCTCTCTACATTTTCTATTTCTTCCAGTCTTTCTGCCTCACATCATTGTAAAATAAATTCTGGACTATTGACTTTGGCATACTGTCTAGTTTGATTTAATTTCAGCTTAGATATCTCTCAATAATTGGATTGAAACACTGAGTGTTTAAATTTTGGTAGTTTTTGACAAAACAGGTGGTATTAATTTAATCTTACACTAAATAAATTAAACTACCTTACTAGTAGCCAATCAAATTCAGCTAGTCCTCCTAGTTTTTCTACCTGAGGATTAAGAAAAGAGACCTTACTAACACATAATTCATACTATCCTCAAAAGATTTCAAAGTTATATCGAAAATTTTTAGAAGTCTCCAATATCGGCATAACATAAATCTTTGTCTAAATCTTTGAGATGTATCATATGTCCCTAATCCTTGCACATGAGATAATATAAAATAAAAAAACAATATGTGAAGCATATTATGTAACTCGTGATCAAATATCAACATCTATTTTAGGATTGAATGAACTATATTTTTCCTCTAACTAGGAAGGCAGCCTAGTTTCACTAGTTCAGATATAAGGCATCCTCATTTAGTCAGTGTCAATATTACATGAACTTTATTATTTTTAAGAATTAAGATATTAATATAACAGCTCATTGGAAGAAAATTAGGGTATTTTGTTTTGTTTTGTTTTGTTTTTACATGGAGCCTTAGCTTCATTCATTGAATTTCCATTGTGGTCCTTCTGGAGGCAATGCAGCAAGTAATTCTGCAGTTTCTATCATAATGGTAATCTATCCGAAACAGTAGAGTGATTTAGTGATTAAAAAGTGCCAAAGAAAGAAAAAAAGAAAGAAAGAAAAAGAAAGAAAGATATTTATGCTCTCCTCACTCCCCTCTACACAAAGAAAATCAGAAAGGTCATTATTTTAGCTTTCTTTTTTCATTCTGACTTTCCCCCTTAGTATCCCTGTCAGACAAGTAGACTTTGCTCTTTTCTAATTTCTTCACAGGTAAAATATATTTTAAATTTCCTGACTGAGTATGGAAGAACCAGACAATACAAAAATCAGCCAGATCCTCAACTGAAATTCTGCAGAGTCAGTCTTCACAGAAATGAAAGACAAAGAATGTTCTGTGGCTAATTTTATTTAGCCTCACAAGAGTCCCCAGCTTTGCTAGGGGTTATGAAGTAATATTGTTTTTCTTTTCTTTTTTTTTCTTCAGAAAGGTCATTTAAAGCACAGCTTATCTAAAATCCTTTGAGTCAGAAAGTAAATAATGTAGTACCTTCATCCCAATAATCTTTATCATCCCAGTTACTGGATTCTTCCTCCCTTTGGGTATCATTTGCTTTGTTGCAGCAATTTTTTGCTCTAACATTTCATCATATGCTTTGTTTTTGCACATTTATTAAAAAGATTTTTATCAGAGTGAAAGTTAGAAACCTATCTGCAACTAACTTAGCAAATATTAATTGGCTATTAACCTCGCTTCCTACATCACTTCCTATTATTATTCAAAATAGATTTTATTTTTCTTATTTGCTTATATACTTTTAACATTTTTAATTATCATGTCTATATTCCCCATGATTTTTTTTATTTTCACTTCTTAAAATATGTTCAATCACATAAATTCATATATTACACTCAATCCTTTCTTGCTATTTATGGATCTATTAGAAAAGCTACTTGATTTCTGAAATCTGTATCTGCTAAAATAGTTTTTTTCCCCATAAAGTCATTTGTGGACATAGATATTGTTTGGAGTTTTGGGATAGGATCTTTTATTAGTGGAAAAGAGTTTTCTTTGTTTTCACAGCTTCCATTTCCTTTGGCCTTGGTATCTAGCTGCAAATGTCTTTCCAGCAAAAGCTATTTCTTAAAGGTACTCAGGTTTTTTAGTAGAATGAAATTCTGATGGTCTTTCTAGGCTAAGTCAAAATAAATGAACAACACCAAATTATTCTTCAGCATTTTTTATATTTCCATCTTGAATATCTCAACAGCACGCAGTTTATCTTCCTGAATAAAATAAAATTAATATATTATAGCTAGAGAAAAAAAAATAAAGTGTAGAATTGTATGGTATTATTAAATATTGCTCTGCAGCATTGCAGCCATTGCAAATTTTGACACCGGCTCTTGTGAGCATTCACATGAGGCCATCTGTTTGTGAAAAGGAAAAGCCTTCTTTGAAATGCAAGTCGACAGCTGGAGGTGAGTTGTCCTTTCACAGGCTGAAGATAGTTGTGTTTTGAGAGCAAGCAGATATGCCTCTAATCAAACACTCTGTAAATACATTTATCTCAATATGATCTACATATTGGGAATTAGACAATACACTGCATGTATTTCATGTATTGGTAAAATACAATCTTAAGACTTCACCTGCCATCACCTTGCTCCCTTTGTCAGTCCATCAATGCATTTCAAACAGGATAAAAAGTCCTTTAAATAATACATATTTTGTGATGGTATAAATCACTTAAATTATTATGACAAAACCTGTTGCTTGGAAACAAAGCCATGCTTTTCCACAGTGGAAGTAGACATTATGATCAACATGTGGGAAAAGAGACATCTAGTCTTAATAAGACTTTGACAAATCTAAAAGCACCTGTTTTCAGGACTGCCATCTTCTTTTTCCTGATGCCCACAGAAACAGAATGCCAGAAATATTCTCACTGAAGCACATCAGGCAGGAGCCTGAAAAACTTTTCAAAGCCAGTAAAATGACTTAATACAGACCTCTGCAAAGTACATGCAATGGAATTTTTCTACTTCCATTCTTTTTCCTGGATTTACATAATAATTATCCCACATTTTATTAATTAATTTTTAATAGTTTAATAATTTTAAAGGTGGACTTTTCACAGTATATTAGAGTGCAGTTCTTACTATTAAAGTATTACAAAACCATAAACCTGCAACTATGGGTTACTGATAATACCTAAATCATACATGTAATAACCTTCCTATCTCTTTAATATATCAACTGTATTGTCTTTCAAAACATTCAAGAGAGCATCCTAGGTTTTGGGGATGGAACTTGTTTGCTTTCATTATGACCTGTCATTAGACATTATGAAAGCCTTTCTTTGAGTCAAATGTAATGTAAAGAAAAGCACTAAGTCAAATAAAGACAGTAAAATTGTTCAAAAGATAAAGCACGTAGAAATATTTAGTTCAAACACAATATTGAAGAGTAATTACTATAATCTCAGGACTGTTATAACTTTTCAGTTGACATTTATTTCTCCCTAAAATAGCAATTACAGTGGCCATTATATTTCACCTATTATGTCAGAAACTACTCTTATAAAATAATTAAAAGGTCAATAGAAAAATATTCAAAAAAATATGGAAAATATCAAAATGGAATATTTGAAACGTGAAGGAGAAATATTTCTAAGATACTTGATTCCTGGTTTTTCAGGAAGGACATAGTGTTTTAGACCTCACAATCATTGCTAAAAATTGCATTCAGGTTGGAGCAACTACAAATTACAGCACAGAAGGTCCTTTCGTGTTATCTGTCAGCCTATTCTTTAAAAAAAAGGTGATCAATGGACAGACTAAGATTGATTTTGGATAAAATCAGATAAATAAATAAGGTGTAGAATCAAAAGACCATCTGGTCCAGCCTTTCATAGAAAAGGGAACCTAGATAAGATTATCAGAAAGGGAGCCTAGATGAGATTTTTGGAAGCTAAAATAAAAAAAGCACAGTTCTGCTCAGTTTATTGAACACCTTTTGGAGATGCATCTTATCAAATTTCTTTTGGAAATCTTCATAGACTTTATCAGATTTATCACATATTTATCAGCAAGATTTCTTTACAGGTCCTGATAAATTTATCCTACAGCATTAAAGACCCTATCCTATTCCAATGCAACGTTGGGTATAACTTTAATAGACATAATTTCACTCAAGACTACTTAATGTTTTTTTTTATTTTGTTGGGTTTTTGTTTGGGTTTTGTTTGGACGTTGTGTTTTTGGAGGGGAGGGTTGCTAAAACTGCTACAGCTCTCTGAGTTTTATGTTTCAGGGTCAGTTGCTGGACATGTACATAATACATATGTATTATTTGTATAAATCTCACATGCTTAACAGTTCTGTAAATTCTACTGGTTTGGATTAGTGACCTATAAGTAAGAACCCAATGTCACAATATGCCTTAAAGTTATCGACAGCAACTACACGAGCAGACAATTTTCTCAGAGGACATATATAGGGTCTGTATTCAATTTTAATGACAGCTACTAGAGACGTAAAGAAACCAAGGTGCCCTCAAGTGGCATTTGGTACCTTGTGTATGCACAACTGAATCAAATCCATTAACTGTATTGTTGTTTTGCCTTTGGCTGTACTAAGACTTTAGCCACGGAACTCACTTAAAAAGACAGAGATTCAGATAAGGTCTGCAGACAGTTGTGTACACCGGAGAGCTGAATCCCAACTTCAAAGACAGATGTCTGGAATCTGAAATACAGTCCTAATCTAGCCATCTGATTTCCCAACTACTTTCTATTTTGCCTGAAAATAATGTTCTTTTTAAAGTCAAGGTGAATATAAATTCTGCCAGTAATCTGGCATCTTGGAAAGCATTGACAGAAAACATGAGGACCTGTGGTTTCCTCTAAGAAGTAAATTGCACTTCCTAAAACTAAAGCATGAGCAGTTGTGCTCAGTTAAGTGAGGTGGCACTGCAGGGTGCAGTACTCAGGGTGACAAGGCAGAGGCCACACCTTGGCACCGCGAGCATGAGCCCATGAAGTGCTTTCTCAGCAGTGCATTTATGTGCAAGGTGCACTGAAAGTCAGGGCACCCTCATCTCTCACAAAAGTCTGAGCACGGAGAGACTTCCCCACTCCAGGCAACGGTACACTGGTCACCTTCGTGACCTGTATCTTTGTGTGAATGAGTGTGTGTGTGTGTGACAGAGAGACAGAGATAAGGTCACTGGACAGAGAAGGCTGTTTAGAAAGAAGTGTTTATTGAATTTTTAAAATGTCTAGTACAGTGGTTTATCTTCTGTGTTGTTGTTATTGATTTTGACTGTGTATTCACAAATCGCTTCTTAATTACTTGTCACCAATAAATCAATGAATTGCTTAGATCATTTTGTTTAAATTACCTGAACTTAGAAATTAACTGAATTTACCTGCCATAGATATTCTGAGGTTCAGATTTTTTGTTGTGGATAGCTGGAAAACCTATTTAATTTTTTGCCTCTAAAAATGATCTTTTATTTCATAGGATGCAAACATAAATATTTTCTGTCATTTCAGACCCCAATATTTTAAAGTTTGATATTTCTGAGAACATTAGTTCTACAGATCTGTGTTTCATTATAGTTAAAAAAGAATGCTATTTTTTACAGGCTCTATTTAATAGTTTGCCCAATGGCATGCTACCCAGCCTCCAAACAACCCAGAAGTGTCATAAATTATAGCTCTATTTGCACCTCTTGGAAAACACTGTGGCATTTTAAATAATATTATGCATCTCCATTTGGACAATTCACCAAGCTCTCTATCAACACTTAAAGTAGGACTATTTACACGCAATGAGAAAGATTCCTGCAGAATGAGAGCTCTCAGCTGGATACAGAGTCATGGAAAGAATTATTGAAAAAATGATTCAAAATGTGTTGTGGAAATACCAGGAACAAAATCAGCACAACCAATCCAATGTATGGGAAAAAACTGCTACTGATGTTGAGAAAGAAAGAAGAATAAAATTGGAAGATTGTGACAAACACTGAATGAATTGTACATGTACTTAATGTTTTTCTTCCTCTAGTGAAGTACTTCATAAGTAAAATTTCCAAAAAGAAATTTTTTTTTAATATGTGATAAAATTTGATAGATTTAAAATAACAACAATTTGTAATACCCCTTGAAAAAGTAAGATCCTAATTGCTCAGTATGAGAAAACCCAGAAGATATTATCACACCAGCAAGTTTTGCAAAACCCTTTTAATTACAACAAGCTCTTTTATCAGGAATAGGCATTTATTAAGTTCAAACCTAAATCTATCAAAGATAGCTTGCTTGTCAAATTGTGAAATCCACATGTAAGTATTTAGTCAGCATTTGAGGAACAATTCATTGTTTCATTTACTATAAGAGACCTAAAAAAAAATATTTAGGCTAGAAGAAAATGGTTTAAATTACATGGTAATATCTTTGTTTTTATTAAAGGTATGTTTTCTCCAGTCTGAAATATTTAAATACACCTTGAACCATGATATGTTTGACAATGGGATATATTCTGGATTACTTGTTAAAGGCACAAGATGCAGAGAAAGTCAACAGAGGGGAAGAAGATAAATAACATTTACAATGAAGCACTTCAGCTACACTTCTTCCACCCTGATGAGTGACTTCCCTTACAATTCTGGGCAAGAGAAACTATAGTGAGAAAAACAAAGTTTTTCCCCTCTAGCTCCAGGTGAACTCCTATAATTTGCTAATCCCATGTGTAGGAATACAGTAATGAGAATTAAAGATAAAGAGTTTATAAATTTACTGTTTCATCAATAAAATATCAATTCACAGTCACAATCCTATTTAAAATGCCAGATAAAACTTTCGCTTTCCTTATTTTTTCTTTTCTTTTCTTTTCTTTTCTTTTCTTTTCTTTTCTTTTCTTTTCTTTTCTTTTCTTTTCTTTTCTTTTCTTTTCTTTTCTTTTCCTTTCTTTTCTTTTGTCTTTCATTTCATTTCATTTCATTTCATTTCATTTTCCTGTTAGGGACTGATAACACATTGAAACAACATTAAATTTTAATAAGAAAAGTAATTAAATTCAGCATTTATATGATCAGTTTTGAAGTACTGATTTATGAAGGATATCATAACCCCGTACTGCTAAAAGTATTTTTAAAAACACTATGTTCAGGACAGCTTCAAAACATTGGCACCTTGAAAATAAAGCAGAATATAAATTATTCATGAGTCCTAAACAGACCTTCTGCATATGGTGATTTTCTCCTTTGATGCACTTTTGTTTAAATTGTTTTGGCTGTGGCAAGTGTGTGATAGACTGATTTTGCTCAAAATTTTCCAGTAATGAAAAAAAATTATAAGGTTTGCCCAATTTAAGTCAATGAATACGTCATCTAAGCTGAAAGAGGTTTTCTCTTTCCTTCCATTGGTATATGACAGGAAAAGAAAAATGGTCTTTATTTCATTTTATTTATTTAACTGTATAGCATGAGAAGAAACTTCTATAGAGCTTCAGATATTGAAGATAAATTTAATGCAATAAAATTATACTGATTCCTATTGTTAAAATAAAATTTAATAAAAGTAAACTAAAATTAAATTAGCAATAATTCTGTTAATTTTGGCTTTGGATACTTTTATATATCCCTGGACAGAATCAGTTTGAGGAGGTAATTTAGTTTCAAATTTATTTTAATATTTTTGCCATTGGAAGCTTAAGATGGAGATCAGAGATAATATTTTTATTGGGAGAAATGGCACAAAATGGTATAAATATTAAGAAGAAAAAGCCTTAAAACTACAGAGATATTCAAATAAAGGGATTATTTTAAAAATGAAAAATAATTTGTCTAAGAAAATTAAAATGTTTATAAGTATTCATCAACTCCAGAACTTGGCACTAAGCATCAACTTACTCCTTATTCCTGATGCACTGGTGATGTAACCTTAATAATGCATTTCCATTAGAATAAAAACACCAGCTCTTCTCATCAAATACTTTCAAATCCAGGTATTTAAAAGGACACAATTGTAAACATGGGCATAGGTTTCTTAAGATTCCTTAAGATTATTTCTTATATGAACAGATAATTTGTTTTTCTGTCTTTCCTTGTTTCTCTGTCTCCTTCACTGAGTCAGGAATTTTTGCAGCCTGCAAATTTTATGTCCATTCACTACAGAGATTCTGCTTGATTACTCTTTCCATTCTTTTTACCTTTCTCCAAATTGCCCACTTTAGTTTCTTTGTATCTTGTGTCTCCCTTTAAATCTTCATTCATTCAAAACCATATACCTTTTTATATTAGATACAGGCAGCAGAAGGGAGTTATATAATTCTTTAAGAAGGGATTTAGATACTCTGCTGTTGAAGAACAGTATAAAACAACATGATGTGGTAAGGTAGCTAATGATTATACTACAGATATGTTGTTTCACTGACATTTTTTACTTAATAAAATAATTAAGTATTACAATCAATATTTTCAATGGACCAAATGAGATCTTATTTTAATAAACCATCCCACCTAAGTATCCTATTTCAGAATATTTGATTTTTTAAAGCAATTTATTTTTACCAACTAAAATATCGTCTTCATTGAGGTTGCATTGAGAGGTTTTTCACCAACATAACACTTCCAATAACAAATTTTGTATCCGGATCATTTTAATTGCATCCATGTTTTTGTTGCAAAAAAGTTGAGGTGAAGTTAAGAATCAAAGTGAGGAATATGAACTGTGACTGCTAGACTGCAACTTATATTTTCAAATATTCCTGACAGGCTTTCCTGTAACAAAAAGATGTGCACATAGGTGCATCAAGAAAAGAATTTACAGCATCCCTTCTAAAATGTGTTTTCATTACAAATGTAGTGTCTTCATAAAACACTGTACCTCATCTCTTCCCTCCCTATTTCCCTTCACTGTTATTGCTGTTGGAAGTGGAAATCCAGTGGGAATTAGTAAGGGATGATAACAACAGTAATAGCAAAACAAATTTACTCATTGGTCAAAAAATTCAACAGAAGTGATTCTTAAGACAAAATAAAAGATACAATATCCTAAGAGGCAAAAAGCTCAGAGGAGAGATGTAGGAAAATAGAATATACATTTATAGAAAATTGTATTGTAGATTTCCCATTCTGCTACTGTCAGTTTCTGAGTTTGACC
This sequence comes from Polioptila caerulea, assembly GCA_013397295.1. NCBI lineage: Eukaryota > Metazoa > Chordata > Aves > Passeriformes > Certhiidae > Polioptila > Polioptila caerulea. The sequence continues at coordinate 52,982 of VYXF01012173.1, read as the reverse complement.
AAAAAAAAGTCCTAACAACCAACACACTAAACAAACCAATCAAGAAGGTGAATTTCAGTCACATTGCTGAACAGAACAAAGAAGACTGACTCTGGACATCCTGATGTGGCAAAGAGCCATGCACAGAGACAACAGAAGGTGGTAAACTAGGTGAATCATGGACAGATTGTTCCCTCTGTCCCTTAAAAGACATGCAAACCCTTTCCATTTTAAGTACATGGTGCCCCTTAAATTCAGGATTAGGGATGGATCTTCGAGTGCTTTCTACTAAGCTGCAATGCTGACGTTGTTCCTACAGGAGCTTCCTGTGTGGGTTTTCATTTTACATTCTAATAAATAAAATGGATGAAGAAACATTCTTTGGTGCTGAGATCAAGTGGCATGGAGCATTTAATTTCATGCATTTCAAACTCTGTACCCCTCAGTATGGTTTACTTGGCTGTACTACCCTCTGGTAATGATCCCTGCAATTTTGTATCCCCAGACCATGGTGAGGTAGCCTTGGAAAATGCTACTCGGACTGCAGAAAAAACATATCTTGGGCCATCTTGATAATATGTGTGTATATGGTCCCCAGAGCAGTACCAGCTATAGTTTCCTTAATGATATTGACAGAGCCTTAGGAGGCTTCTGTTCATGATTTTCACCTTCTATGTGTTTTCCCCTGTGTAATATCAAAGCTGGACAAAGTGAGGACAAGAACTTAAAAATACGTAATTGAGGGGTTGAATGATCTGAATTCAGTGCAGAGAAAAAGAGGGAAGAGCAAACAAAGTTATTTCAAGTGAATTTTCTGACTCCTTCCTACAGGTAGACGAGGCTGAACTCAAGGACAAAACAGTCATGGGGTTGCTCCAAGCTTTATCAGTATCCTTTTTAGACATTTTGTTCAGCCAGGAACTTATGAAGCATAAGAGCAAGCAGAAAGGACTGTATGTCCTGGTATGGTTTTAATACTAAGGGATGGAAGAAGAGACAGCGGAAGTAAATAAGTCTGAATTTTACAGGACTTCAGGTGTTTTTCTTGGTTAAATGGCTTCTGTTAATCATTAATTGGTAGCACATACTAGAGAAAAACACCAATTTCTCATCTAATAAGAACTTCATAATTCTTCTTCAGGGTTATCACAAGTTTTTAAGGATGTTTAGCTTGGTAATACCAAGGTTAACTTTTAATTGCAGATTTCAGCAGCATGAACTTATACATGATAAAATAATATCTGTATGCTGACATATAATTATATGTATTTAAATGCCTTCCTGTTATGGGAAAATACACTACAACCTGTTTTCTTGTCTAGTTTCAGTGGAATGTTCCTTTAAAAATGTAAATTTTGAAGAAGCTTGTCCTTTTATGAGCTAGAGCCTTGACATTACTGGGGGAACAAGTGACTTTGGTGTAATCTAAAGGATCCTATAATTTCATTTACTCAATCTGCATTTATCAGAAGACAAAATAAATAAATACAAACTGATTTCTGTTACCATGTGCAACTCTATATTGGGCTGGACTAAGCATTATTTTGCACATTGCTGTCAATCCTTCTATTAAAAGCATAAAGCATTCTGAGATATTTTATGCCGTATGGCTCTTATAGCTGCAGAGCAGCTGGGCTAAATTATCAAAGGAGGATGCACAATTAAGCAGGATCTTACTAGTTACAATCAAGATCTGTAATTAAGCCTCTGTCTCCATAGACGCATCTGGTCCCTGCCTCTTCACTGTGCTCTGGAATCTGAGATTTACTGTTTGGCAGTAACATGTCTGTTAGGGAGAGTGAGGGGGGAGCTTGTGTGTACACTGGTACTATACACATCAGAAAGATCTGCAGGATCAAGATCTTAGTGTTAATAAACTGAATTTCAGAGGAGGATATAATTTAACTTCTTACAACAGTCTAAAATTTCCATCAGTCACATATTTACTTACATCTATTTGCCTGTTTTTGAAAAAAACATGGATCTCTGAAAATAGTGGCATCAATTATTATATCACACTTAATAACACACAGCTCTGTTTAAAACTGTTTCACCTTTTCTAAAAATATATAAATTATATAATGTGGTGATGTGGTAATGTCTAAAGGCTAAAAATATTTTCCATTTCTATTCTACACTTTATTATTTGTTAGAATGAATTGAAAATGTGTTATTCGGTGTTGCATATGCAAAATTTAAACATGCATATTATAGAACATATATTAAGGATCAAAATCACATGACTCTAGATTCAAAGTAAGCAGATTAAAATTGTCTCTATACTATTCTCATGCCTGTATCAATACAACAAGAGGTTATGTCACTCATATCTGCAATCACAGAATCATAGAATGCTTTGGGTTGGAAGGAACCATTAAAGAATTTCTAGTTCTAACCATCTGCCTTTGTCAGAGACACTTAACTTTAGATCTGGTTGCTCAAAGCCCCCTCTAACCTGACTTTGAACATTTCTACTAATGGGGTATTTTCAACCTCTCAAGAGAACCTATTCCAACTTGTCACCATCCTTATTCTTAAAAAAAAATCTTCCTTGCATATAATCTACACCTGTATTCTCTCAGTTTAAAACCATTGCTTCTTGTCCTATCAGTACAGACCTATCGAAAAAGTCTTTCTCCATCTTTTCTTTAGGCTGCCTTTATATGCTGAAAGGCCACAATATGGTGTCTCCGCAGTCTTCTCTTCTCCAGGTTAAATAACACCAATTCTCTCAGCTTTTCCTCATAAGAAAGGTTTTCAATTTCTCTGATAATTTTCATAGCCCTCCTCTGGGCTCACTCCAAAATTTCCCCTTCTATCCTTTACAGAGGACCCCAGAGCTTGATGCAATACTCAAGATGTGATCTCACAACAGCAGATTAGAAGGGGGAAATCACCTTCCCCAACCTGCTGGGCACACTACTTTTGGTGCAGTTAGCTTTTAGCTAACAAGGGCACAATGGTAGTTCATGTCCAATTTTTCATCCAAAATATTGCCTACCTGCTTTTAATAACTTCATAACTCAGTCTGTACCGACACTTAGTCTTTAAACATCCATCCATCCATCCATCCATCCATCCATCCATCCATCCATCCATCCATCCATCCATCCGATTCTTCATCTATCTGAAAGTTCACCCAACAAATCCAAACCTGTCCAGTACAGAAGTAAGAATGTTGCGCGGGACCTTATCAAAGGTCTGGGTAGATGACACCTGTAGCTTTTTCTCTGTCCAGTCATGCAATCACTCCATCATAGGGGGCTACTGGTTGTGAGGCAAACACATACAAGTAACAGCTGAATAGAAGTGGAATGAGAAGTGAGGGCACAGAGAAAATCAATCAGCACATACATTGTCATTGGAAACATGCACACATACATATTTAATTAACATGAAGCATGCTTTCAGTCTTTGAAGGATATATGGGTTGTATTGAGTTAGTTCCTGTTGAGTCACAGTGGCATGAGTATAAACAAGTCTCTACAAGTGTCACAAATGTGACAAAAGATAATTATATCTGCACTGCAGATATTTCCTGCTGACAATCAGGTTTATATAAAGCCTATTGGAAACAGGGGAAAAGTTCTCAGTGATTTCAGTTGTTCTTTTATTAAGCACCATGTGAAGAGTTTGTTTATGATAGAGTAAGTAGATTTTGCATTTAAATAAAAAAGGTTTTGTTAATTCTAGTGGACAAATTAAAAAATCCAATTGCTGTGCAACTGACATTTATAAAATTAAAAAGTGTGAGATTGATATTTTCTGTCTAGATCGCATATTCTGTTGTATTTATGCAATGAATATATACTAATATACAAATACATGAACTCACCTCTTTTAAACTGGAGTCAGAATAAAATTACTGCTTCACTATTACTACATTCTACTGAAAAAACCCTGAACATCTTAAAAATCCATTCTTTAATCAAAAGAGACAAAAAAGCTATGCTAAGTTTCAACATCCAGCATAGTACAGTCTCATAGGTAGATGCTGGCATACTGAGGTCAGAAACACACTGCTGGCTCTACACCCTTGCTACAAAGCAGACAGTAGCTGACCTGCACATGTAAGGAAGATGATATTAAAACTAAAAGCAGGAACTTACTCTATGTGGTTTTTTTCCACTCTATTTTGCAGACTTTATGAGTAAAATCTTCAGGACATTTTTTGAGCCCTTTTATAAGTTTGTTAGGACTGAAAGATACTCATAACTTGAAGGTTTAGTTATTTAGTATTTCTCTGGCCCATGAGAGACATCTAGGGTGTACTATAATGACATTTCTTTTCAGAAAAAAAAAAGAGAATAAATACTTAAAATCGTGATGCCTGCTTGTTACTAGGCATTGGGAGTTTTGAAAACTGCCCCTTTGAATTTGATCCTATTTTTCTGGCAAAAGTCTTGAACTGCATTTTGTTACTTGACTCTATCTCGGTAAATACGAACTATTTACTGTGGTATTCTTGTAACTGAGGAAACATTACAAATGTTCTACCCCTGTCGCATTATAAACGATGGCACAGAATCCTTGTGCTTTTCAGAAAAAAAGGAATGAAAGGAATGGAGAGCCAGAAATCAAAGGACTGCAGTAGGTAGGTAGCCAGCATTAAACTGTTGAGAAATGTTAGAACTATTTAGGTCACCATTTCTAAGAATTTTTTTCCACATTCAGAATACATGTGTGGAATACAGTCTTTCCTTGAGTCTGGGAGAAGAGGAACAGAAACCCACACGAAACATTAGAGTTTCACTTTGTAGCTTTGAATATTGTATTGAGTTAACAAACACAAAGTCCTATTTAATTCTAATTAATAATTTTACGAATATCTGTTTTATGAACAACAAATACTGGATTATTTCATAAGAACTGTATGAGTCATAGGTTATGGAATTTTAAGAAATAATTGTATCATTATTGTTCATTATGTATGTATAAGGTATTTTCCCAGGACATTTCAGAATGTGACTTCTTCTACTAGTTGTTTGTTTATCATAAGGGAGTAGTAACAGGAAAAAAAAAAAAGGCAACTGGAATGAATCTATGCTTTTTGAGAAACCTTACCCTTCAGCTGAATGACTTTTACCCTGAAGCAGGACAAAAGATTTGAACTGGCTTTACCTTTATGGAGAGATAAAACCTAAACCCAAACATTTTTTGCCAAATGTTTTGGGAAACAAAAATGCAGTATTTGCATTCACAGAAACTACTATTCAATGAAATATATTATGATGTCAGATCAATACTTTCCATTTCTTGAGAGGCTGGACCTCCAACCATCTACTTTTCTATAATAAAGAGGAGAAAAGTAATTTTTTACTCTATTTGTTCTAAACTACAGTGAAACAGCAGCCTATGTTCTGAACATAAGTTGTATACATAGTGTGATATGGACTAAAATGAGGTTTTAGAGATAATAAAGAAGATATAATTTCACAGGGGAAAAAAATGTTCAACCAAATGGCATAGACAAAACTATTGAAACAGCATGGCAGCCAAGTCAGATACTCTGTAAAATGAGAAGCAGAAAATTAATTTCCCCCTTTACTGTGTCGGTAATTAAGTAACAGTTGATGCTGTATTGTATTATTTCATGAATCCTATAGAACATTCTAAATACCAAGAAGGGATGTGCCTGTTTTCAATAAAAATTTCAAAAGAAACAAGGTTTGGGTCCAGTGTAGATGTTTGTCTGTACCTGGCAGTATATTTGCCCTACAGATGTAATGAAATGTTTGACTCTCTGAAATACAAGGAACTTTATTTCTGTGCACTCTAAGAACTGTGGGAAGTAAGATAACTCTATAGACAAGCACATTGATTCACGGTTAAAGATGCAGCGGTTTTCAAGAAATCTATTTTGATGCTGTTATATGTTGTTTTCTGCAAGGGACACTTTGATCTCAGGCTTAGGTGGCAAAGCCTTTTTGTGTACTCTTGCTTAAACCCTCTCATCACCACACAGGGTTCGTTCCTCTGTACTGCCTGGGGGGATGTGCTGTCCAAGCCCAGATACTTCCTGGGGAAGAGCTGGCATTCAGAAAGTAATGTTGTAGATGGTGCTGGCAATTAAGCAGGAAAAATGGCAAACCTTCCTCCTGTCCCTGTGCTACTTACACTCAGAGAAACAGCCTCAGTGTCTTGCGGATGTTTATTAATATCACAGGCGTCAGCATTATCCCTTACTTAAATATAAGGCACACTTTTAAGACTTTTGTTTTGAAAGTTAAGGTGCATGACAAATACGTTCACAATATATGAAATGAAATCCTCTTAGTTTATAGTCTAGACCTGGAAGAAAATAGACTGTATAAAATCAAAGTATGCACTTGGGAACAAAGACTCCTGTATTCTTGCGCTGCAGGCAGGTATTACCTATTTAGCAAGTCACTGCGCTGTTTATGCTTCATAAATCCCATCTACAAAAGAAGGCATATTCTAGTCATTAACTCTAGAAAAATACTAATAACCTACAGTAAAAAAAAAACAAATAACAGGAGGGAAACAGGTTAAATAATAGTGATTTTTATGTTTATTTAAATATCAGTGAACTTCGTCTTTGAAGAAATCATACATTTTGATTAAAAAAAAGAGAAAGATATGTATGGGTAGAGAGTCAAAGTAGTCTATCATAAAAGTAAGAGACTAGTTCTGTCCAATAGACAACCTGACAGGACACATATGATAATATTATTCCATCTAACTGAAAATCATAATTTCATTTTAAGATTAATGGGAAATATCAATATTTAGCAGTACAAACTCCCATCTTATACTCACTAGAGATTAATGAGCATTCAAAGAATGAGCAAAATCTGCAATTAGAAATCATTTGTCATTTGGAAGGGGTCATTGATCAACATCAGCTTTCAGTAGTGTATTTGATTTCTATAAAAATTATTTAATTTCTATTTTTAGTAAATATCCACAGAAAGATCCTGCATCTCCCATTCCTGTGCATACTGTGTGATCATAGACCAGACAGGGTTTGCCTGTTTCTGAGGTCTTTTATTGGCAAAATTCATATGAGCATGCTTAATAATGGTGAAAAAACAATGTATGTTTGGTGTCCTAGAAAAATTTTATCTAAAAGTGCGGCTACCCAATACTTCTGTAGCCAACTGAGAACTCCTAGTTTATTAATTTGATATGTTAGTTTGTCTCCTTTGATTCTTCTAGGGAGCCTGCTTTGATCATGTTTCCAGACATGCCATGTGCCTAAAGTGAGATTGAAGGTTTCTACATCAGGAAACACTGCAGCTACAACAAATAGAAATATGTTAATGTCACTATTACTATATGCTTTCCCACTCTTTTTGGAAGAATGTAATAATACAAGTAATAATAATAGTGAGAAAAAAGTCTGTCCCAGTCCTCAAAGAATGGAGTTGGAATTTTTATGCAGATTTTTCAGCTTCACATGATTTAGGAATTGATGGAAAATTGTACATTGCCTCACTGCATTATCACAGAGTACATTTATCATGGCTTAGTTTGAATGACAAATTTGGCATTTATTTCTCTGTTATTAAGATTAAAAAAACCCACAAAACCCAAACTAAAATCACATTAAGGGGATAAAATAAACCTATGTGAAACAAGCAAAGTAGTGTAATTAGATGTACTGTTTTAGGGAGATAGTATATTCACTGAAGCAATGAAATCATGTTGCCTGAAGAGAATATAAATATTTTCACAATAACCTGCCATTACTTTAGCTGTTATTGCCACTCAAAAGGATTCAGCCAAAGAGGCACATGAGCTGTTTTGCGATCTTCAGCGTCATGGAGGAGTCTTCAAAGCTGTACACCAGTAGGGGATGCCAAAAGAAAACGTAAAAGACATCTTGTCTTTTACAACATGTGTATATACCTGAGTTGTTAGTGGATTCCTTCATATTTCATACCTCGGTCTTTGAATTCTGAAGTCAGAAGGCTGAAGAAAAGAGTATTAGTAGAAGAAAAATTACAGAATAATCACTACAATGTAGAGATTATTATATCAAGATACAATAAAATTTTGTAATGGAAGAAGCAGAGTACTTTAATGGTATGCAAGAAATCCTCTGAAAAATTTGAAGATATTAGGACTATTACACATAATAAATAACAGAGTTGTAAAGCATCAGCCAATATGTATCACAAGGAAAAATATCCGTTTTTTTTTCTTTAAGGAAGTATCTAGGTTTGTATTTATGACTTTAAAACATCAAAAGTATATATTAATTCATTGATATTTCTCTCTGAGTTTGGCGTATGTCTTATAGGTTCCCCTATGATTTATTATTTATCATTTTTAGCATATAATTTTTAAAACATTTTTCTAATTTAAGTTATATTTCTATACTGCATGGTATTTAAAACAATTATTTTTATTAAATGATATATTGGGTTGAAATGTCATTTTGCTTTATGAATTCATATTGACTTGCTTGTTGCTTTTAACATACTTTTTCTTTGCAGCATTAGCATGCTGTGGTGCAGTTACATTAAATTAAAGGAGCTAGGCAGGCATTCAACCAAAGGACTTCAGTTATATGATGCTCAAAATTGTGAAACGTAACTTCTCAGTTCCAGCAGTAGAATTTACAATGCAGATGATTATGTTCGCATAAACTGTGATTCCCTCTTTGAATTATGGAGTACACTGCATAAAAACAGGAGATAAGAAATGGATAGACTAAAGTGGGTTGCCTAAACTGAACTGTTCTGGTTTGGGAATCCTAAGACATGAAAGACATGGACCCATTGGAACAAATCCAGAGGAGGCCATGAGGATGATCAGAGATCTGGAGCAACTCTCCTGCAAAGGTAGGCTGAGACAGCTGGGTCCAGTCAGCTGGGAGAAGAAAAGGCCCTGAGGAGAACCTTACAGCGAGGAGAACCTTGCTCTTCAAGTATCTAAAGGGGGCCTACAAGAAAGCTGGAAAGAAACTTTTTCTGAGTGCATGTAGTGACAGAACAATGAGGAATACACAGAAAATGACAGATCCATCTATTTTCTATTGACCTCATAAGACTAATCATCTCATCTAGCATTTACACCACTAAAAGTTATGGGAGTTTGAGACAAGATGCAGCCAAGAAGAAAAGACAGCTTTGGTAAAGAATGCAAATTAGGAAAATGAACTGGGGTCCATATGTATATATTGCACAGTTATGCTCACTATGGTACAATTTGTTGATTGAGAAAGCAGACAGCTTTTTTTTAGTGTCAAGTGACACTCTTTATGGCTTGTAAATTAGATTTCAATGCTGTGCTAATCAGATCTTGGTGTCATAAACACCTTACAGAGTGTGACATACCTGACTTTGACAGGATAAGGTATTGTTCACCTTGAGACTTCATCCACCTCACATATATGTGTCCTGATAATGCCTTAAATTTAGCAGGTGAATATGAAAGCTACAAGGGAATTGAAACAGATGAAACTAATGTGGTTATACAAAGGATGCCAAAAATATTTTTTATATTTTATGTAATATAGTATATTTTCAGAAGGTTTTGAAATTATCCTGTAATTAGCAATTATATTTTCTTCCTCAGTTCAACAGGCTACATTAAGTCATTATTTCCACTGTTCAAATTATATTTCTTGAAGAAACATATTGATTACTTTGTATTTACAAGATTATTATTTTCTAATTTTCCGTTGCACAAATGGTTATCAGACGGATTGCAGCATCAGTTGAGTAAAAATAATGCTTTATTAAAAAAAAACCTGTGAATAAGGGGGAGACAAGCCTCCAGTCTTCAGGACTTCTGCTAACTTTTATAATGTTTAATTTACATAATCATTTTTATTATTTTCTTTCTAGTTTCTTAGAAATTGATAGACAAATACACAGACTAGTTAAGTAATAAAAGTGCAGAACCATTCTTCTGTTAAAATTAGCTGCTGAAAAAGTTTAATAAATTACAGGCTCAGTGCATAATTCCCATCTTATTAATGCTGTCTAAATACCAGTTTCCAAACGTACCCTCCATCAAGACACTGGACATCTCATTCATTTCACCTCTATCTGCTGCTGTCAATCCACACATTTCCTCCAATTAAGAACTCAGAAACGAACATTTGAAAGAGCTTTTGTCTGGACAGGAGCATACTGAAAATATTGTTGCCACAGTAGGAAATAAATAAATAAATATGTATTTTATCTAATTGGTATGGCAGCAAAGTCTTTTGCCTGGGAAAATATACTAACAAAATACAAAATATATTCAAACAATTGGGTTATTCATATAGAAAATAAGAAGAGGTTCTGGAAATGTCTTGTGATGAAAAGAATTTATATTCACCTTCACTGATTCCCTTCTGAAACACTTTTAACTTCATTGTTCCTTTACATGTCAATTTGTCTACTCCAGCACATAGTAGCATTCCTGACATACATCTGTTTTGCAAAGCCTCCAAAGTTAGAGGCTCTAAAGACTTGCTATTTATTTTTCTAATATCTTTGAGCCATTAGAAAATTTAAATAGCAATTTATTCCATTAGTTCTTATGTAGTTCACTATGCAGAGAGGACTCAGATTGTTGCTCTTGCAGGAAGCTTTTATGGATTTGAAAAGTATTATACCCGAGCCACAAGAACATCCCCACATCCTTTTACCCTTTTTAATTGTCTTCAAACTAAGCAATTCTCACAAAAACCTAAGTCATAAATAACTTGCAAGTTAGTTGGAGAAACACGGAAAATATATGTGTTGTTAAACTGCAGAGGACACCATACCCTAATATTTTAAATAAGGAAGCATGGATGAAGCACTTTTTTTTCTTAGTGGACTACAGAAGCTATGGTAGGAGGGTGTTTGGATTCAAAATGACACTTGCAACTAAGAGCATGGCTACACAGAAGGAGCTGCTTTTAGACCAGAACATTCAACTAGTTAAAGGCAGGTAGGGGAATAGCTGACTAGTGACAGCTCTGACAGGAAGAGTGAGGATTAAACCCTGGGAATAATATTAACACATTTCAATTTAAAAAAACCCCATTAATTTCAGAGGACTAAGCATCAGTAAAAATAAAAAGTCAATTAAAGACATCCTAGTGCTCTGCTTATCAGAAATATGATCCTCCATATGAGGGTATTTAGGTAAGGACAGCGCATTCGTAAGGAACAGGTGTGCCAGTTAGAAAATCCATGGAACAATGCAACACAAAATTACACAATATACATCATAAAATGCAAAATGAATAAATAATAATTTCAATCTTCCTTTGATTAATTACATTTTATTTGTTAATTTAGCTTCAGTTGCTAAAAATTTTTTTTTAGACTGAATTCTAATAATTCTGCAAATCTATCATTTTGAATGTCTTCATATCTGTAGCAAACACTGAAGTGACAAAGAGAATGGCAGTGGAAGGAAACCTGGTGCATCTCCTCTTCGTTGTAGCTTCAGATCTGTGAGTGATTAGAAGTTGGTCACTTCATTTGAGAGAAATAAATAAAGAATATTATCCAGCCTTTATCTTTCCTCTTGGAGCTGTTCCACTTTGTAGTAATAAATTATTGACTCAGTTGGTGAGAAACAATGGCATTACAGCCATGGAGGTTAAAGTGCACTTTATGGGAAATGAAATTTTCACGTTCAGGTCCTTGCTTCAGTGACTATTCAAAATTCATCAGAAAAAAAGTTCAAAGACCAGTAATCCCCACTCAAATGACCTAATTAGAATAGTCTGTATGAATAAGAGACATAAGCAGGTGCTCTCATCTCTTAGGGGAATACCCATTCAGTACATTATTGTATAGTTAGGAGGCAAAAATTTCTGAAATAATTTCAACTTTTATATTGCAAGTGAATGGTCAATACATTTTATTACTAGATAAGGTAAAATAATGTCTTCTGGGTCCTTTCAGAGGGGAAGGCTACCTGGATCTAAAGCTGCTTAACTCCATGATAGGATGCTCTAAGAGGGAACTCCATTCTTTGTCCTGCTGGATTGCATCCATTGCTTTGCATTCACTCTGCAGGTACTTGTTAATATGTCCTGTTAGCCCATGAAAATTTTTATGGGCTTAGCCACTGAATTCATAAGTATTCCATTAAGTCCATGGGCCCTGTTGAGATAGATCCACAAGTCCCAAGGGAGCTACCAGATTTTATTCTGAGGCCACTTATCAATGTTTGATGGATCACGGTGACTGAGAAAAGTGCCCAAAGGCTGGATGAAAGAAAATGTCACTCCCATCTTCAAGAAAGGCAGCTAGGAGGACTCAGAAAAGTACAAGCCAGTCAGCCTTATTTTTATCCCTAGGAAGTTTATGGAGCAGCTATCCCCGGAAAACATTGCCTGGCACATTAAGGAGGAGAAAATAATGGAGTGAGCACAGATTCACCAGAGGAAATTCATGCTTGATAACTTTTTAAACTTCTATGAGGAATCAACTTGGCTGGTAGATAAAGGGAATATTGTCTACCTGGGCTTCAGGGAGGTTTTTGACTTTAATCTACATAGCAGCACACATACATACCTGAAGAGATAGTGCAAAGGGGAGGGAACCAGTGTCTTTTTGGTGATGCTCAGTGGAAGGATAGGAGGCAGTGGGCACACAGAAAAATACGAGAGATTGCCTCTGAACATCAGGATGTAATTTTTTCTGTGAGGGTGACTCAACCTTGGCCCAGGCTGCCCAGAAAGGTCATGGAGTCTGGATCTTTGAAGACATTATAAGAATGTCCAGATATGATTCTAGGCAACAGGTTCTAGACATCCTGTTTTAAGCAGGGGGGTTGGACTAGATGACCTCCACAGACCCCTTCCACCCTCATTCATTCTGTGATAGTGAATTCTCTCTGATACGCATTTCATGGACTGGCATTACAAATTTCTGTGCAGAGACAGATCCAAAGGGACATGGGATTTAAGTTCCTTAAGCGGTCTTCAAGCATAATGTAAAACTCAAGGATAATCCTCTCTTCCATAACTGAATCACTTTAAAGGGAAAATTCCTCAAGTATCTAAAGATCTTTTGATACATATGCATAAGACTGACACTAGCTGAGCAAATGTCATGAAACATTTCTTCACATGTGTGTCTAAGGCCAAATAAGATTCTTCACAGAAAGTGTTGTCAATATAGTTATAGAAGGTGTATCATTAAGAAGTGACAACTTATATCATAATGGCAAATATTGGCCCACAAAATGTATTAATGTATGGGAATTATGTACTTATGTTCAAAATAAAAATTAAGAATTCGTCTTTGTTTAACACTTTCATTGCAATACTCATAAGGGAAGAAAAAGACCTAATTCCTTAACTTTCTTTAACAAAGATTTTAAAAATTCTTTGTAAAAAATGCATCAGAATTATCAGATTACGAAACAATTTTAGCTGGAATAAAAGTTATGAAATTGTGTATAGTGTAGAAAATAGGAAAGGTACAAAAACAGGGGAAAAGAGTAAGCTTGAGTCTGTAAGTTATTTCTATAAGTAGTTTTCTAGAACAGGGAAACCCAAGTTGCATTTCAAAGATATTCATGCACTTCATTCAGTAACTAGCCAATGTAAATGTAAAACCCAATCCTTTTGCACAACTTCTCCCAGCAGCAAAAATTCCAACAGGTTGACACCACCATCATGCCTGTCCCAGACATATTTAAAATAGAAATGAAGATTTTCTTGAAAATCTATTTACATAAAACTTGCAAGGCATTTCAGAGATTCTCATTTCTCCATGTGGCTTAAAAGTATATTTGATAAAACATGCAACAAATTATATGCCTTATAAGGTAGAGTAAAATGGATCGTTTGGGAATTGATCTCTTGTTGACATTAAACTTGTTATCCACTCTCTGTGAAGTTTCTAAAAAGAAAATTATGAAGCTGAAGCATAAATCTGCCACTACAGGAGTTTTCATGCAGCATTAATTCTCCTTTTGAAAGTAACACCCCTCCTTAAACACATGTTTTTTACTAACTCTCAATTTCATGTGTGTTGATACTATCCCAGATTAAAGAATGCGGGAGAGTTTAACGCATCTATTTAAAAATACGTCATAAAGTGCACTATTAGCACCATAAATTTATATCTATTATAGAGAATGATATTGAAGAATGAGTAATATTCCAACTAAAGTAACAGAATCTAATATTATAGACAAAGCAGCTTAGGAAAAAAATGGTGCTTTTACAAATACTGGCCCACATTTTGTTTTTTACTTTTATTTCATTGCAGAATGCAAATAAAGTAAGAGTAATGAACTTGTCACATAACAAATACATGCAACATTCCAATAGAAAATAGATAAACAGAAGTAATTAGTTGGAATATGTAGAACAAAGAACTACCCTTAAAATATTTACAGCATTAGTTTTGATATTCCCTTTGAATGGATTATTTGCTTAAATTAATTAAAGTTTTACAGGAGCTTTCAAAAGGATAGTTGCAATTTGAAATCTTAAACATCATATTTTCCATGTATTAAAATTGACTGCCTATAGTTTAAATTATGAAAACAACAAAGGAAATAATTAGAAAGCTTGTTAAAATGAAAGATGTTAATTTATAGATAATTGCGCCATAAATATGTCACTTTTAAAACTAACTAGAGACAATACTGATGAAGGAAAATAAATGAACAGTATTTAGGAATTGTACAAGAAGTACTAAAAAAAAAAAAAAAGGATCAGGCTTTAAATTTGCAGCTTCCAAGGTCTAGGTCAATAACCATCACACACTGAAATTAGAAAAACAAATTTCAACTTCCAAAATTGACATTCAAGTAAACATTCAACTTAGAAGATTGACATTATATTACATCTTTTACAGTAAACAAAAGGAAGATGACAATTCATATTGATGCAGCAAAATAAATGGAAGATGAAGAAAATTTAAAGGGGCTAAATAAAATTAAGTGTGCAAAGAGATGTAAATTATTTTAAAGATTTATTTACTTTTCATATAATTTTATGATATATTTCTTTAGAAATTATGTATCTATATATTTGTTTCAGTATGGCTCTTTCCTCAGTGCAAAATTTTGCACGACTAACAGAAACTGGCTTAATTATAACCCTAGAAAGATTTTTATTCATGCTCCATTCTTTACCTGAGATCAAATAGACAATGTAATCATCCTGTCTGTGGAAGATAAAGTAATTCAAAATATACTTGTATTGTTAAGCCACACATATAATAGACCCATCAATGTATTTGTTATTCCATTAAGCAGATTAACAACATATGGTATGAACATATCTCATCAACCAGTTATATTGCATTGTACATCTTATTCATAGCTGATGATAAATGGCACAATAACACTCTAACAATGCTGAAGCTGTATATAACGAGCCTTGAATGTTTTTTTCATCATTAATATTTAATAAATTAATTAATGTGTTGAAGTAATAAACTTAAAGCTTACTTTGTGTTATAGCAGTGGAGCAATATATTTTGGCTACTAACAATAAAGTCACAAATAAATGCTTTTAGTTGGCAGCCTCAAAGAAAACTATTTACACAATGCTTGCACAGCACTTTTAAGAAAAAAGCATTAAGCATTCCACATTGAATTGATAAAAACATCTTAATAGGGTAAAGATGGAGAAAACTTCTCCTTTATTCATGAATTTACAGTTTTTCCCTTCTTATCACTACCCCACTAACTGACGAGGAGTTTAACTTCATGGAGTAAACTAGCACAAAATAACAGAGAAAAGAATTTGTCAAAAAACTTATCCTACTATCATTTTCTGTAGAAAAATATAATTTCTCTTGGTATTAATCATTTAAAGTAATTTATTTGTTTAAGTTTCTTGACGTGTATAGAAGTTCTGCAAGTGTTTGATTCCCATACAGTAGAATGTGAAGACTACTAAATTATAAATCCGTGCAAGAAAATTCTGAGTATTTAAGGAACATCAAAATGTCTGTATGGGGAGAGACCAAAGAATTATCTAGCACAACAGTCTGACAATAGTTGATAATGAATGTTTAGGAAAGAGCATAATAAAAACAAATGAAGAGGCAGTAAATCTGATTGAGAAACTTACATTACATAAAATTTTGTAGAGTATTAGTGAATAAAAAAATATATAGTCTTGATTTGCAATTACTTACATACAGATAGTAAGAAATAAGACAGTGACCTAAAATGCTGAGTATGTAAAGTTTTATGACTACAGAAATCACTCATCAGCCTAGATGGGCATTTGCTTTCTCCAGACTACCTGACAATAGCAGAATGAACATGCAGTGTAAAACTTAAAAAAAGTATACAATTCTCCATATTCAACCTTGAAATGTCTTATGCTAAGGGAACAGTGCTGTACAGTGGTGTGGGAACACTACTTATGTAAGAAAGAAATGGAGGAACAAATAGAATCAGTTTAGATGCTGACTTTGTGTAATGTCTGACTACAAGTCTGAATATAAATCCATACAGAGTCATTTCCACTGACATTATGAAGGGTACTAAATTTCTCTGAGGAGATGCCAGCATTATTATTTACTGACAGTGGAATGGTGTTAAAACAGAACAAAACAAAACAAAACAAAACAAAACAAAACAAAACAAAACAAAACAAAAAACACAACATTTCAACTATTTTGTTAGAAATTGTGAAACGTCAGTGCTTCGGTCTTCAGCAGTAACTGCGTGATTCAGGACTAAATTGGGCCAGTGACACTTTGGAATAGAGGCAACTTACAGCTTCTGTCTGTAGGCACTGAATTTATTTGTAAGTGTAAAAGTAACCACTGTCATACTAACTTCTGTGACATTCTAACTTCTGGCTTTGTGTTTCTCCACGTCCTTTCAAAGTGTCCTGTCCATGTGCTATATTTAGCATCACATAGTATAGCAACTCATGTCTGGTTTCTTTTTCTGCTTCAGTTTAGACTGTACGTTTGCCACACCCTGCTTCACCTTCCCTGCAGTGATTATTCAGTTCAATTCAGTCCAGTTCAGTCTTCACAAGTTACTTAGGAGATAAACTAACATAGCATAAAGTGTATGAAGCATCAGTGAGTCTAAAATGTGAATGCAGTGAGAACAAGTGCTTAGCAACTACTTGATGCTTGCAATATTTTTTTTAGTGGTGATTTAAAATAATTATAAATACACAAACCAAAAAGCTCTGCAAATAAGACAGTGCAGCAAATGGATGAATTCACTCTTTGGAATTATTCCTGTTTAATAAAATAAACATCATTGGATATCCAAATAATCCACAAGTTGAATGCAAAAAAAGTTCTTAAGTGAACTACTTTTAAAAATCAATGCTCTGATGAAAGATTGAACTTTCCAGATGGACATTGACCTGAAAGTTTAAACTTTTCCTTAATGTCCTGAGTATAGCAGAAGGTGCCCTTGCCAAACCTCCTGTCCTTTGTGAGAGGTATCCAATGAAAATATTTGTGATAACCAATGATAATAAATAAATATTTTTAAGACTGCTGAACACTACATATATATATACACACATGCACATTTTACTTCAAGATATGAGTGGTTTGACCAGCAAAGGGACAAAGAAATGTGCAGTTTTCTCTGGGAAGCATACTAAAACTTGCAAATAGTGACACAAGTAGCAGCTATGGCACTCAGAGACCATAAAAAATAAGACTGGCATACAGGGTGCAAGTAAGCAAGACATCCCGAAAAATGTATGAGAAGGATGGAACAAAAATGAAAACCAAGATAATCAGCAGTGGGCACAGATGAAATTCCGCATATTTTCAGAGGGACAAGCAGCATGAAAACATAGTCTTGAATGAGGGAATCCAGGTTAAAAAAATACTTCTGCTTCACTCCGATTTTCCTTGTTCTCAATGAAGTAACCACAATCTCAGTAACTAAGAATAACCAAGGACCACGTGCCTCAGTGTTATTTATAAGGCATCAATTGTGTACACTGGTTATTTGGGGTATAAGTTTCAAAGACTAACTGCTGTGTATATGAACTGCCTAGTAACAGCAGCAACTTTCAAACTATGCTCCTAAAATATTCAGTCAAATATTTAAAAGAAACCAAGTGAATCAGACAATTGTCACAGTGACTCCTACATCTCAGAGAGACATAACATGGGTAGGTGTATAGAAATATTTTCATACGTGTGTGCGTTTGTCTATTTGTATTCTCTATATATGTACATGTGTAAAGATATTCAGCTTGAGTAATACATATTTACTAACTCCATTCAGCTGTGATTTTCATGGACAAGCCAGATCAAAATGAGTTTTTGAATAGTTACGGTAGTTCTTTCACAGTGGGTCAGCTAAAATCAATGGAGCCTTTCCACTGACTTCCAATGAGCCCCATGTAAGGATGCAACCTCTGTGAGTTCAAACTATGATAGTAATTGCTGTTGAAAAAACCAAAGCATGTTTCAGTGTTCCAGTTTTAAAGCAAAGTTTTTGATATTGGTTCAAACTTTAAGGTCTAGTAATGAACCACAGAGGGAAAACATTAGTGGATTGCTGGCTTGTTCCACGTGGTAACACCATCAGCTATGTCAATATGGTACAGTCTGCTAATGGACATGGGGCAAGGTACATCCCTTCAGCACTGCTTCAAGTCCTAACTGTTCAACCAATCAGCCAAAACCCCACTCTGTACTGGATATTAAAAGGTAAACATCCATAAGGTCAAAATGTATTACGTTATAAGAGAGATAAAATTAGTGGCAAGGAGTTACTATCTTAGTAATAGTAATAGCAACAGCAATAAACTATTAATATCTAATAATTAATATTTCATCTGTATAATAGTGAAAATAGACATTACAAAGGTGATGAGTAAATTAGAGAAAGAAGTAGCAGTGTTTGAAAGTTTGAGATCTGTTATATGTGAAAAAAAATGAAGGGGAAAAAATGGTTAAAATACAAATTATGACATGCATTTTAATAATAGGCATTAATTAATAAAGTAGTATTGATAAAATAAATAATGAATGTCAGTACGGAAAACAGGAAGCTACATGGATCAGTCAGTGTGAAGGCTACTGCTCAAATATATTTACCAAATCATTCTTCAAAGTAATTTATAAATTAAGAAAACTGGAGGATGACTGAATAATGTTGATTTGGTAGTAAAGTTGTTGCTTCATCACTGGAAGAAAACTGTACAATTTTTTTGCTGCTCTTCCATAAGCTTTAAACTTTTTGTTCATTTGTTTTTTTTATATATCTTTACCAGTTTCCTATATACTGTGTGCACCTCCTCTCAAAAACTGTCTCTCCCTTCATGGCTTTTAATCTATAATCTGTGCTCCATCTCTATGTCACTGAACAGATTCAAAACTTTGGCAATATATAGTACACAAAAGCATAGCAAGCTATTTATAACTATAATTCAGTGGCTGACATATTCCACATGAGACAGAGCTTGCTGCATGAAGAATCCCTTTTCCATTTGACAGTGTACAAATCACTAAGTCTCTTGAAAAACAGTAAAAAGGCATTTGGACATGTTAGATGTTTGAAAACTAGCTAGTTTCCAAAAAGTTAATGAATTAAACATATTATCCTGGCTTACTATTCACTTCTTTTCCCTTAAAGGATATCAGACAAAATAATCTTTGTTCTATATGACAGATTTATTTGAGAGGGCACTTTTTTGTAACTATTTCATTGTGAAGACTGCTAAGCAGCAAATGAACGTAAAGACATGCTCCACTGAATTTAAAATGAACTGGCACTATTAGTTGAAGGGAGATGGACAACAATGGTTTATGAAGCAAAGGGGAGAAAAAACCCACAAACCAACACTGATGGTGAATTTGGTTCCCAAAAGCTGCTGTTGTGGATGTTAACACTAGAAATCTTGCTACTGTGTGGTGTGAAATTCATAATGTTCTTAGTAAAATAGGTGTAAATACAGCATCACAGAAAAGCTGAGATTACAAGGGTCACTTGAGACTGCCTAGTCGAAATTCCCTGCTAAAATTTCACCAGCTAGAGTATGTTGCTCATGACTGCATGCAGTAAGGTCTTGAATGCCTCCATAGATAGAGGCTGCACAGACTTTCTGAGCAACATGTTGGGTGCTTTCAGAAACAAAATGTATTTTTTCTCATGTTCAGATGGAACATATATTTCAGTTTCTAATGCTCAGGTAGAACTTGTATTTCAGTTTCTGCCCATTGTCTCCTCTGCATTTACTGAATACAAGTGAGAGGAGTATATCTCCATTCCTTTATAAGTTATAAACACTTATAAGTTTTCTTCTGTCTTCCTTCCCTTCTCCAGTTTGAATAGTCCCATCACCTTCAGCATCTCTTTGTACCAACAGATGTTTCTGCCCTATTCAACTTTTTGGCCTGTCACAGGAATATTCATATCTCTGTTATATTTGAGAGTCCACAAATAGGTCTGGAAGTCAAGATGCGTCTCCCCGGGAAAAGATCCCCTCCTGAACCTACTAGCAATAATATTGCCAAAGTAACCCAGTAGGCTCTCAACCTGCTTTGCCATAAGAGCACCTTGCTGGACATAATTTGTTATCTGTGGAAAGGGATGGTGTGATCACCTCTTAAAATTTGTCTTCAACCAAGGCACCTAGAAAAGAAAATGCCTGCTGGAATACCTTTAAGACTTATATGCAACAATGTGTTTCATCATAAACTAAGTTAGAATGTAGATGCTATTGCAACAGACAAAAATTTCCTCCTTTATGAAATTTAATTAATTTAAATATTATCCCCAAACTAGTTCAAAATTCTGGTCAAATTCACCTTTTATTAGAGTGAGATTAGAAATTCAGAGTTGCTATTTGAATGTCAACAAAATATCAAAGTGTATGAATTAATATTTGAAGGAAAAGATATGCTATATAATCACAAAATTATTTAAATGAATGTGTTAGTGCAATGTTGAATAAAGACTAATACAATAAAGATATTTTAATAAAATTAACATATTAAACAGTGAAAGTGCAAAGGGCTCAGTTGAAAGAGATGAAGAGTCACAACGCTTTCTGAAATCAGGAGAATTTTTAATTACTTTATGCATTCCAATTCATGTCTCATTAATATTAATACTGGCTAGATACCTAGGAGAGGCAGAACTGAATATATACTTCTCAGTTTTCATCTTTATCTGAGAATTGTTTTCAGGGGCTTTAAAGGAGCTCTCGTGGCAAAGCAGGCTGACATCCTGCTGAGTTACTTTGGCGATACTATTGCTAGCAGGTTCTTCCAGGTGATTCTTCTAATTTCATCTCATTCTTTTGTCTCCCATTCCCAATGCCAAAACTCTATTCACTACTCTTCCATGTCTCTAACAGATACTAGATAGAATAGCAGAAATCATAAGCATATCTTTCTTCCCTTGAGTCCACAACTGTTACTTTAAATCACTGGGGCCCATTAATATTTGCTAGATAGCAACAAAGCTTATTTATTTTTAAGACATGCGAACACGTCTTGCAATCAAAAAAAACCAAACCCAAACAAATGCAATCCAAACAAACAAATAAGCAAAAAAGTATGAAAGAAATACATACTAGCTCATTCCCATTTACAAAAGAGAATTGATAAAAACAGGAATGTGCCTGGAAAGTTATGAACCTGCTATAACATCTGTTATTTTAGTGTGAAAAAATCCATTATTTAATAAATAAATATATAAGTAAATAAACAAACAAATATCCGTGCAAAAAATATGTTATCTTTTTTATAAAAGTTAATATAATGTTATTGGTAAATTATTCAGTATAATAGAAAAATATTGCTCAGGTGTTCTGTATGAGGGTCAGACTGGCAGACCAAATGTAGCAAGAATGTTTATAGGTTAAGATGTTTATATATTTGTCAGAAGAATGTTTATAGGTTAAGATGTTTATATATTTGTCAGACTATGACAGGAGTAAAAAGCTTGGAAATTCACCCATTTCAATATAAACATGCCTGGTATTCCAATGATCACATTGGACTGAGGAAAAAAATAGAAATACTTAGCAGGGGCTATATAACTATACAGAAATCAACAAGTTAACTTCTGACTTAAAACATATACAAAATATATATCATATTTTGACAAAACAGATGAAAATTATTGATTTGTTTTGCAGTGTGGCAAAAGTGAAAGTTTGGGTCAAAAAATGCTATGCAACAGAGTTGCTTTGTGTGAAACAACTGCGGTAACATTTGGGAAAAACCTCAAATTAATATCATTATTTCACAAAAAACCCCACAGAAACACTGAAAAAAGGGAGCCTGGAGGTGATATTGGGTAAAGAAGGAGGACATGAAAAGTCTAAATATTAAGAAAACATCATAGGTATAGACATGGAAATTGCATAAATTAATTAGGAAGAAAGGGATGGCAGAAGTATCAGCCAGCAAAATTTCAAGAATGAAAAGCAGAAGTTGTAAAATATGAATTAAAGTAATGCCAGAACCAAGACTTCATGTTTTGCAAAATCTTTGCACAAGCTTAAACACCCTCTCCAAATGACAAACAAGCAAGCCTGGTCTTCTGAAATCTTACCTTGAAGGTTTTGTTGGGTTTTTTAAAGCAAGTTTTTTAATGTGAAAGAAAAAAAAGAATAGCATATATTCAATTCAATAAAGTGCTCTTTGCATCCAGTAACAGAATGGGTAAAAAGTTACTTTGAAAAGACTGCTAAACCAGTACAGGCAGAAGAGTAGCTTTGAAGTTGCTTTTGCAAAAGATAGAAAAAGTCCTTTGAACAACTTATGATGAACTGCTTGTGTCAAACCAGTAGCTGAATTTTGTGGTGGTCTGTGTAATTCACTGAGAGTGTAAGAAAAAAAAAGTCAGATGTGACAAACATTATATTGTCTTTCTGAAATTCTTTCTAGCTTGTGTATATGCTTCTTAACCTACTTTTAGTGTGGCATCCTACAGATCTATCCCTTTTTTTAACAGAGCATTCTACCTCAGGGTGTATTGACAGAGGGAGCTCAGTTGACAGGAAACCTCTTATGCAAAATTAAAGGCAGGATTTGCTTTGTTTTTTTGCAGCCTCATGAAAAACCGACATCGGTGGGACAGAAGGACACGTGGTCCAAACTCTGAGGCCATCATCACAGTCCACCTAATGCTGTAGGGCACTTGAAGGTTTCACAAATCTGTTCTAGGGTTTAGAACTATTTTCTGACTGGAATACTAAGCCTTTCCAGAACATTACATAATTTTGTTTATATGGTAATTGCAAGGTAAAACAGGCGTTACCCTAGGCATAAGGAGATGATATGCTAAACTACATTTTCTGTAGGTGCTCCTCATGCAGAGATATCACATTTTCCTGGTGAAGCTTGTCATTACTGTGTATAATTGTATTAAATTACATGAAATGATGTTTTAGAATTTTTGTGCAAAATAACTTTTGTTAAAACAATGTCTAAGATTATTAAACATAATTAAGATTATTACTAATAGGGAAAAAAACTTTAAAACCCTTTATGAAGACTCATTTGGCTTTCTTCAGAGAATCAAGAATTAATCTGATGATAAGACTAATGTGAATTATCTCTTTATACATATCTCTTTTCATGCCAATAGAAAATAATTAAACATTATTAATTTTATTCAAGGAATCTAATACAGTTGTGAAGAATTTTCTTCCTCTCTGCACTGATAAGGGGCACCACATTCAGGTTTTTTTATGATAACTAAAATATTTGCTGTTACATACAGGATATTACTACAAGTGAATTCCACATTACAGAGATTTCATGGTTTGTCAGACTGAGGGAACCACAGCACAAGCTGGTTCAGGGAGTTAAGTCCAGGGCCAGAAGTGTAAACAGACAAAGGTGTGATAATCCAGTCATTCATGGTAAGGAGCCAAGAATCTAATTACACTGAAAAAACAGTTCTAATGAAAACTCCAGTTCTACTTTCAAAACAGGTATGATATCTCTGGGCTTCTGAGACCCCGAGCACTCAAGATTTCATTTTTTCTATTGCCATCTCAGAAAAAGAAGACTAGTTGCATTGGAGGTTTTACAAACCCCAAGTTAATTTTGTGCCAGCTGGAATTTTGTGCCAGTCAGATGACTAAGAGTCTATAAAGTTTCAGAAGCCATAGTTTTCTGGTATTTTGCAGTATCTGGAATTGTTCTGGTAGTCAAGAAACTACAGAGCTATATATGTATTTAATATGTAAAAATTTATTCCTTATGATTCTTTCTTTTTTTTACTGTCCTGAGGTCATCACCTGGATTTGTATATCTTTATCAGGACATTAGTAAAAATCATAACATCATTTTTCATGGCACTCTCCCCCAAAAAATGGCTGCTGATAGTTTGGTCATGTGTGCTCATTGCTGGGTAAAAACCTGGATGGACAGCTGGGCTGAGAGAGTGATGATGAATGGAGATACATCCAGCTGGTGGCTGGATGTAGTGAAGTGGTGTTCCCCAGGGCTCAGGACTGAGACCAGCCTGATGCAGCCCACTGGAGCCCGGGGTAGCCCAGTAAGTTCTCCTGCACCATGCCAGGAATGGGGAACTGCTGTGGTGTGGGGTTGTACCAATGGCAGAACCTTTAGAACCACTTAGTCTACAGCAGAATGTCTCCAACCACGGTCAGGGGTGGATAAAGGAGAAGGAGGAGGCTCTCTGATCCTGAGGTTCCAAAAGGACATTTATTAAGGCCAAAAGCGTCAGAAGTGAAGAACTCAGAGCACTCCAGTGCATGGGATTAAATA
This sequence comes from Polioptila caerulea, assembly GCA_013397295.1. Taxonomy (NCBI): domain Eukaryota; kingdom Metazoa; phylum Chordata; class Aves; order Passeriformes; family Certhiidae; genus Polioptila; species Polioptila caerulea. Next base: position 28,365 of record VYXF01012173.1, on the reverse strand, counting down.
TTGTAACAAATCTGTGGGTGGGTACAAACAAACAGNTACCAATGGCAGAACCTTTAGAACCACTTAGTCTACAGCAGAATGTCTCCAACCACGGTCAGGGGTGGATAAAGGAGAAGGAGGAGGCTCTCTGATCCTGAGGTTCCAAAAGGACATTTATTAAGGCCAAAAGCGTCAGAAGTGAAGAACTCAGAGCACTCCAGTGCATGGGATTAAATATTGTAACAAATCTGTGGGTGGGTACAAACAAACAGCCAATGGGGAATCCTTAGGGGAGGAGTGAGGGGTTTCAACATTTCCTTGGGGGGAGGAGAGGGTAGTCCAATGGGGCATCGAGGAATAGGAGAATTCCAAAGGGGTGGAGAAACCAGGGATTGGCCCAACGTGAGATTGACAGGGAAGGTTCAACCACAAGGGGCAGGGTCACAGTGACAGGCAGGGAAGAAGCTGGAACTAAGAATGGAGAATACTGTGGAGGGCAGCTTTGGAGGTGGATACAATTCAGGGATAAACCAACTTGGAAAAACACAGGGGTACATAGGAATGAACCACTTGCAATAGAACCGTTAACAATAAATGAATTAAAAAAAAAAACAAAAACATGGGCTGCAACACCAGCCCTGTTAAATGGCTATCAATGATCTGGGTGAGGGGATAGAATGCACACTCAGTTATTTCACAGATGACACACAGCTGAGCAGGAGTGTAGATCTGCTTTAGGAGAGGAAGACTCTACAGAGGGATATGGACAGGCTGGATCTATAGGATGAGAAATGTTGTATTATTTAATGGCGGACTTGGCAGTGTCAGGTCAATGATTGGAGTCAATAACCCTACAAGTGTTTTCTAGCATAAGTAATTTTGTGATTTGTGATTTACCATTTGTTTTTTACCTTATTAATCAAGAAGAGAGAGTCCCTACTTTGTCTAAGGAACACTTAGTAATGTTAAGATGATAAATTATGTAGATTTTCACCATCTCAACACTAGCTTAAAACAGTCATGTATATTAGCAGCCCTGCTTTCCAGAGATACAGGAATATGTCAGAATGACCTTAAAATAACAAAGAAAACTTCAACTCAGCATAGTGTGCATAATTCTTAAAATGTTGGAGTGATAGTTGGGTGTCGAAAAAAACATTCACTGCTGCCCCAATAAGGCAAATGTGATGGCCTAATCAGAATTGTGTGAATGACATTTGCTGTCTTAGAGCAAAGAGAGTTCAGCACATATTCTCCAAAACACAGAATTTCCAAAGCCTTTTCAGGTTTTTGGTTGTTGGTGTTTTTTTGGTTTTTTTTTGTTGTTGTTTTTTTCACACTGAAATAATATCTGAATCTGTATTACTGGATTCAAAACAATCTGAATATACATCTTCATTGTGTTTTGATTTTTGCCAAATAAACCCTTTAACCAATTTCTTTTGACCTGCCAAATCCAACTGATGAGATCAAGTTCAGGCCACGAAAATTTTCCAAGAGTGAGGAACAGCCTCATAGTCAAGGGTTTGTTAGGTGTTAAGGACACATTTATTATTGTTCCAGAAAATAATCAGAGAAACTTCTTGATGAATGGCCAGAATCTGAGAATTCAGGAGAATTTAAATTTCAACATCTGTTTTAACAGATGTGAGTAAGCCATGTCAGTAGTTTTTCCTGTCTTTGAAAATTGTTTTTGGCCTAAAAGCAGAAGATGTTCTACTGCATCATTCTCAGTATCAGGTGTTGTATTAGTCTGCATCTCACAAACAATGATTTAATGCGGCAAATTAACCTAATGTACATCCTTTGGGAAAAAAAATTAATCCCTCTTTTATTGCTTTTTACAGTTAATTGAGCATGATCTGTTATTCCAAAATATGAGGAGAAATTTAAAGTGCCCTTGCACTACAGCAGTAATTTGGTAGAATGGGAACTCATTTCATGTCCTTCCCTGTCAAGATACTTGTGCATCAGATCTGGAAACCTAAATGCTGCATGACTGGGTAAAAAATTCCAAAATTTGTGGAGGAACAGAAGCCAGACCATCAGCAAAACTCACAATGGACTTAATGTAAGGAAGAGACTCTACAGAACAGGGACTGTTAACTATAATGAGAAAATTATTTTAATGAGAGCTAATAAGATGCTGCAACGGGGAATGCCAAAGTGGATATTTTCAGGACTAGTAGGCAGATTTTTACATAAGCCTACACATTCTTTGATCCACCTGCTAAGGCTAGTTAGAGGACAGTTATAAGTCCTTACTTGGGTTTAGCTGCATCTATAACAGTGTAACAGCAGTTACAATGATTTTAGAGCTTTTGTGCATGTTCCTTACATTCTACATTAGCTAAAATGGTGAGTGGATTTTTTGAAGTCTTTACTTTTCCAATGAAAGCCTCCTGAAAAAGTTAATTTATATTGCCTTTACCTTCAGGGAAAGAATCAATAGTAGGAGGCACAAAGACAAAAACATTTATTTTGCCTTATATCATGATTCACCTCAAGGCTAGAACAGCCAAGAGGGAACTAATAAAACAAGAATGTAAGGATGCAGTCAGAGGAAGAGATGATAGGTATTTATGCTCTCTCTGACCTTTTAAGTATGGTCTTAGAACCTGGCCCTAAATTAATACCCATAGAAATGATATGTGAAATTTTTATGCAGACTTTTTGAGGATTGTACTTAGTCTACAATTAGTTTTGTCTCTGTTGAGTTCACTATTTGTTAATTTATGTAATCTCTTTTCATGTGCATGTATCCATGTCTTGTTACTGACTTAGACCTTTTTTCTTCCTCTTTTGAGTTTTTATATTTGTTTACATATTTTTTAAAATTCTTACTGCTCACAATGAAGAACTGATTCCTGTTTTCAGTTCTCCTGAACCTGTCAACCTGTTGGCTGTTAACTTGTTTACTGCCCATTTCTCATCATAAGCCTTGCACAAGCTTCTATTGAAGTGCTGTAAAACACAAAATAAAACACAGTTCGGAATAGATGCATCAATAACACAAACTTGTGAGGAGACAAATACACACAAGATATTAGCACATCTGTTATGGTTCATGGTGCTTTGGTAATGTTTTTATTTGACCAGTTCCTATGTATATTTGAATATTTTTTCTCTTTATTTGATGTCTTGTTAAGATGTGACTTACCAGGATGAATTAATATTGTGCAGTGCTGAAAGTAGCCCATTGTTTTCCTTTTCAGCTTCCAGCTTCCTACCCATTACAAAAACAGCTTCTCAGTACTTTACATCAGACTCTGTGAAACACAATGTGCAAAGGCACGGTATCAAAAAAACCCAAAACAAACAGCTTTTTACAGAGGGACTTCTTACAAAACTACAGGTACACCTGTCATTTAGAGCATTGGATGGTAGGCCTTGATTTCATCTTCAGGGAATCCTCCTCACTTAACTTCCATTTTAATGAGGAAAGTGGACATCACTTCAGCCAGTCCTGTTTAATATATTTATCAATGACCTGGAAGAAAGGATCAGGTGCACTCCGTCAATTTTCAGATGACATAGAGCTGGGCAGGAATGTTGATCCTGGAGGGTAGGAAGACACTTCAGAGAGATCTGGACAGGCTGGATAAATTGGCTGAGGCTAATTGCATGCCATTCAATGAGGCAAAGTGCTGGGTCCTGCAATTCTGTCACAACAGCTCCCTGCAGCACCCAGGGAAAAGTGGCTGGAAAGCTGCCCAGCAGAAAAGGGCCTGGAGGGGCTGGTGGAGAACTTCTGAACATGAGCCAGCTGTGCCCAGGTGGACAAGAAGGCCAATGGCATCCTGGCCTGGATCAGCAATATTGTGGCCAGCAGGACTTAGCAGAGCACATTTGAGGTGTTGATGCTTCACCTGAAGTCATGTGTTCAGTTCTGGTCTCCTCACCAAAAGATGAATATTGAGGTGTCATAGTGTGTCCAGAGAAGAGTGACACAGGTGATGAAGGGTGTGGAGCACAAGCCTTAAGAGCAGATGAGGGAGCTGGAGCTGTTTAGCCTGCAGTAAAAGAGGCTCAGGTGACAAATAGCCTCAAATTGTGCCAGGGGAGATTTAGATTGGATATCAGGGAAAATCATCTTTTAACAAGAGTACACCTTTTTTGCTCCAGCACTTCCCCTTGGTTTCTGTGACCTGTGATTCCCAAAGACTGATCTAACAAATAAAGACTGAGGGAAAGAAAGCATTCAAGAATTTCAAATTTTCCATGGAAAAAATATGTATGTTAGAATTCAGTCTTGATGTCAATGCCAAAACATAAAAATATATCAGAAGAAACAGAAGCTGGGCTTTAAAGTACAATATTTCCGGTAGATTAGAAATTCACTGCCAGCAATGTGAAAAAAAACCCAAATCCCCCAAACCTATATCTACAGAATATCTATGCATAAAATACATAAACCTATGGAAAAGGAGAGTTTTAGGGCTCAGAATACTCCTAACACTGTTTTATTTGCTGAGGAAAATGATTAAAGCCCAGAGGGACTGAGCTATGAGCAATATATATGCATACTTAGAGTCACAGTCTTGACTGAGGCATTGAAAAAATATATTTCCTAACATATCACAAAACTCTTCTTAACAAAAGCTGCAGACCTTTCCAAGAGATATGTGCAATTAGGAAACAAAATATGCTTTTACGTGCTTCAAAATTCTCTATGACACGTATGATTCAATATTTGGGTTTTCCTAGATAAATCAGAAAATAAATTCTCCTAGTGGACTTCACAGACCTAGGCCATTTTTCTTCCCATCTGTATTCCTATGGAATACTTGTTTTAGCACTGCTTTTAATTTATATTTTTGTGGTATAGATAGTGCAGAAATAAATGTCATCAAATATTTGCTTGAACACAAAAACCCACACACAAACACACACACAAAATCTTCCAGCTGAACTTGAAATGCTGCTATTATCTGAATCTCTTAAAATCTCTTAGCTGTCTTTCCCCCTGGATGTTATCTTTTTGTGCCTTTATTTTATAAGTTACACTGCTTCAAACAAGCAGTGTAGGTTATACATGTGGATTTGACACTCAGGATCTTGAAGATCTCTAAGATGGGGCTGACATCTGAACTGACAGCAAAAGTGGACTTGATGAACACAAGTGACAATGAAAAATACTTGTACTGATTAATTTCAATGAGGAGACAAGCAATAGGTACTCTTTAAAGCTTTCAAGCTCAGCTTCAAATAGAACATGTGCAACCAGACATGATTCTCCTCTGGCTCTGTCCTCATCGTGAGTAAGGTATTAAGTTTACCAATCAGTTTATCTAAGAACTGTGATACTGTACTGCTGGATCTGCATTATTTAGGAGCAGAAAGAAACTTTAGTAACCATTCTCAAAAAAATCTTTTTCTTTTTTAAACTATCATTCATATGAGCACATTTTTAGATATATTGTAAACTACTAAGGAAAAACCCACAAAAGCTCACCTACACTTTTCAACTGCTGTGGAATGAATCAGAAATATGTAGCATCTAATCTGAAGAATAAAAGGGTAAGAAAGAAAAACGTAAAGAAAAACAGCAGACACCTAATTGCTACCTTCACCTATACAGTTAAATGAGGTCTGCTATAAAATTACATGTAATCAATAAGAATATGCAGTTATAAACAGAATCACACATGGCACCCTGCAATTTAATTCTGTCCCAACTACTGCTGGGTTCGACTTTTATATTTGTAGTATGTGTAATGAATGAATACATTTTAGAAATGATCCAAATGGAAAAAAATCTCTTTCGTTTTTGACACAATCAGAATCAACTACTTGGTTTTCTTAAATCCAAGTTAAAATGGATTTAAGAAAATCCATTCTCAGCTGTGGCTGAGCTGAGGAAGAATTGAGTTTGGTTTGTGTAGCAAAGAAGCTATGTGAAGGAAAACATTTCATTAAATAAAATAATATATATATATATCTTATAAAAATAATCAAAAAGTCAAATAAAGAAAATAATAAACAAATTTGCACCAGTAGTAAATGCAAAATAATTAAAAAGTGAGTATATATTTTTTCCAGATATACAGATATTTTTCTGTCAATCACTTATAAAATCTGCCTTCTAACTTACTTGAACAATAACTTTAAAAGTATTTACCATTTATATATAAGATACATAATTTAAAATATAATATGTGTTGAAAAATAATTTTCCAGGTGTTTGTGATTTTGGTCAGCTTATGCAACTCAACCTTAATTAATTTTGCTTGAAAACTTGAGTCCTGAAGCATCTATTGGGGCTGAGTCCTGAAGAATCTTTTGGGGATTTATTTTCTGTCTTGTACCATTATGATGGGTGAATTCATCCTCTGCAGTCAGATGTCTACTCTACTTTAGTGAAAAAAAAAAAAAAAATCGAATAACTTAACAATTCTATGCAGCTCAATAAGAATTTCAAATATAAACTCAGTGACTCATTTTTAAATAATTATGTTAAATAAAATTTTAAAGAAGATAAAGATTGCAACACAAACCTTATGAATAAATAAGTCAAAAGATTTCTCTATTTATATAGCAAAGGCATAACAACATTGTTATTATGCCTGGGATCCATAAGAAGGAGTGTGACCAGCAGTTTGAAGGAAGTGAGCAGGTCTCTACTCTGCTCCTATGAGACTCCTCCTTCAGTATCATATGCACTCGTGAGTCCTGAGTACAGAAAGGCCTCTTGGGCCTCTTGGAGTCTGTCTAGAGGAGGATCACAAGAATGCTAAGAGGTTTGCAACACCTCTCCTATGAGGAGAGGCTGAGACAGAGGGGGTTGTTCAGCCTGGAGAAGAGAAAGTTTCAGGGAGACCTCATTGCAGCCTTTCAATATTTAAAGGGTACCTGTAAGAAAGACAGGGACAGACTTTTTTTAGCAGGCCCTGTAGTGATAGGCCAAGGGATAATGGTTTTAAACTAAAAGAAAATAGATTCAGATTGAATGTAAGGAAAATTTTTTAAAATGACAGAGGTAAAATGTTGGAACACATTTCCTGGAGGGGTGGTAGATGCCCCATCCCTGGAAACATTCAAGGTAGACAGGGCTTTTGAGCAACCTGGTCTAGTAGAAAATGTCCCTGCAGGGATGTAAGACTAGATGATTTTTAAAAGTCCCTTACAACCCAAACTAGTCCTTGATTGTATGATGCTATTGTTACTACTTACTGAAAATAATAGGTTTAGAATAGAAGTATTACCTTCATTGAAATTAATTGCCAAAATATTTGCTAGCAGGACAACCATGAAGAAAAGATTTAATAAATATGAAAGAATCTTTTTCTGCATGCTTAAGAAGGCAGAGTGCATGCTAAACTGAGAGAAGAGATTCTTTTGTTTTGCAGTCTGCGCCAACAATCAGACCCAAGGTCTTTGAATGGGTCTTTGAATGCATAGAGTGTGCACAGAAGCACAAACCAACACTGTACACATCACATCTACCTCCATGTATTGCGTTATTGTCTCTCTATGTGCTGTGCTGCAACTCTGAAAGCTGAGATCTGTCCTTTCACCAGTCTGAATGTGGCAGATATGCTCATGTTATTGTCTATCCATACAGAAACATATCACATAGAGACTGAACTGCCCATGTTGCCATGGATCCTGGGGTCACCTTGGAAAACCATATGTTTTTCTTTGTTGCCAGAAACTACTAAATATTCTTCTGTTCAGACTCTATAGCATCCTTTTGCATGCCTCATCTACTGCTCTGATATAACTGTCATTATAACAGAGCTTGTACTTTGTATTCACAACATTATTATTCAATAACCTTTCTTTTCTCTTGAGAGATTGACTGCTGTCCTTGTGTTTGACCTTTAAAGTTAAGTAATTCTACCTAGCAGACCATTTTTTTTATTTTGATATTTCTAAAACATCATCCTGTCTTGCAAAATGATCCATAGACTCATAGAAAAGTTTGGGTTGGAAGGGACACCTTAAAGGTCATCTAGTTCCAATGCTTCTTCCATGTCAAGGAAATTTTCCACTAGACCAGGCTGCTCAAAGCCCCATTCAACATGGCCTGGAACACTCCGAATGGTGGAGCATCCACAACTTCTCTGGGCAACCTATTACAGTGTCTCACAACTTTCTCAGTGAAGAAATTTCATAAAATCATTCTAACAGAAGCATCTCCTCTGCTGCTGAGGGATTGTTTATTCAAATTTGAAGTTCCAACCTCTAATTTTCTCTGCCATTGATTTTCTCCATTACCTCAGACTTTTCTATGATTTAATTGGCTCAGTTTTACTTTGGATTGATATTATGTAATTCAGTGTGATTCTTCTGAAGACGTAGTAGAGTATGGTTCATGATATGAGAAGAAAAATGTTATATGAATGCATATTATGTTTAGATGCTATGCATCAGCCTCCTTCTCATTAATGGTGCCTCTAAGCAAGAATGAATGACATAAACCGCATTTGACAAAAATGTCTTCAGCAATTGCTAGCAGTAGTGCTATGAATATACTAAAAATAATGACACTGTCATTGTATTCAGGCTGACAGGCTTTGCTAAGAGGCAAGGAATGTTAACTTAGGCTTAGATCTGTTAAAATACTGTATTCAGGACATGGCTTCCTATGTTTGGCTGCTTTGCTGTGCCAGCAGGGTGAACATCTGATGGTGTGCACCAGCTAAAGCCTGTGACCTCAAATATATTGACCTGCTCATGCTGATATTGTTTATTTCCCTACTGGAATCAAGCTGATTTATGCCAAGTTGGTTTAGAGGACTTAAAAAACACTCTATAGCAACATGCATCTATCCAGAACCATCCATACATATCTGTACAAGCTTTAATCATTCACTAGTTTTCCAGATTGAAGGGAAACCTTTTTTTATGTTTTTTTGAAGTCTCTGGTCTACAGTTTTATTGTTGCATTAAAAGCATAGTATATTTCATATTAAGCAGTTTCATTAATATTAGACAATATAAAAGCTTTCTTTAATTAAGAAAAGTAAGTACTTAATTAATAAACAGCAAAACAAAGTCCATTTTTAAAAATTTTTTATTCAAAGTGATTAAATTTTGCTTCTGCTTTCAAATATACAAATAGACAAAAGATGCAGAGGAAAGGCAATAGTTTGTTCTCCTCAGAATCTCCATTTGAATATAAAATTTTCTTTTTAACAACTTCAATAAATATTTGTAAGAAATATACATATGTTTTAGGTATTGCAATAAAACTATGTATTCTGACCACCTCACCATGATAAATTATTTTTTTACTAATTCCTACTGAAAAGTTGTCTGGGAAGCATAAATTTCTTAATTTTGTTTTGGCACATTTATTCTACAATTTTTTAGTATTTTGAGACAGAGTAATTTCCTTACTGTATCATCTGAACTCTACTTATACTCAATTTTTTTTGACATTTCCATATCCTTGCTAGGATCCATTTTATGCATACTAAAAATTCCATTTATGTCTAAAAAAATCTCATTAGATTAAGCTACAGCTTCAGTGTTTACCCATTAAAGATCTTCTTCACTATAAAAGATACGTTCATATTTTGTTTCTTCTTTGGTGATTCCACTTGTTCTTTGTGGGCTCTTGCAAAATAATTTTTTTTCTTTGAGATATAATTTGTGAATGTTTAAGTGTGTTTTTGCTGCTAGATCTCTATTTTTTAAATTTTCTTTTTCTTCTGGATGTATGATGAAGAGTTGATATAATTTTTTTATCTCAGAAAAAAAAAAAATATTTTTTTAACTTTAAACTAGGTTCTTAATATCTTTTGCCCCAGTTTTGGGTCTCAGATTACAATTACAACACTGTTTACTGAGATGGTAAATATCTTCCAAAGAGCTCTCACTAGCCTCAAGACTTCTTTTAATTCTCTTTTTTGAGTTTCTTACATTAGAATTATGAAATATAGACCCCAATTCTTTTAAAGACTTAAATTTCCTTAATTTCTTTTGCACTCTTCTCAACAACAATGAATGTAATGTAATTGCATAAGTTGGAATTTTTATGGAATTCTATGACACCCTTTTTTAAACCATTTATCTTTTTCCTATAGGTTCAATTCTCATTCTCTCTCTGCCGCTGATACTTTGTAGTGCCAAATTTTGCTCTCATTTGCAAATTCTAGTTATATTAAATCCTCAAGATGACAAAGGAATGAGAATTTTTTTTTTCTTTTCCTCAGTTAACAATATGAAATTAACTTTAAATGGACTAGGATGCTGCAGAGGTTGTTTTTCTAGTTTGAACAGTCTATTATGCACAGGTTATCTTAACATTTTTCTACTCAGCAACAGTGTTTTTAAACTTTTCATCAGAATAGACAGTATGCATTTTTTATAATAATATCCATTTAAGGCTATGCCATAGTCCAAAATAACGACAAGCAAGTGTAGTAATATATATTAAAAAATACATTTTAATATGAGATTTATGATAATCAGGGAAAGTCTAGAGCTTAAAGTTACTGTTTTTTCAAGTGTGATTAAGATGGTTGACCACTATTTATTGGTCTGCACTTTCGGATGTGATAGAGAACAGAAAAAAGTTGATCATTAGAAGAGCGAAAGAAAAATGAAACTGTGGAGAGAAAGGGCTAAATTAAATGCACTGCTAAAAATTAGACAATGGCAGAAATCAGGACAAAAGTAAAATAATTTCACTTGAAAGTTTCTTTTAAATGATGAGAAATTCTGTAGTGTAGACCTTAACAAATGATAAAATTCTTTCCTCCAATCTGTGCTGCAGTTCTAATGGTATATTCTCCAGCTGCCTTATATACAGGGCTCCCACTGATATTAATAAATGCTCTTTTCATAGAACTCTTGCAGAATATGAATAGAAATCAAGAAGATAAAAAATTTGCTGTATAGAAGGTTTTCCTGATGTTCTGAGGGAACCTCCTGTGTTTCAGTTTCTGCCTCTGGTCCTGTCACTGGGCACCACCCAAAAGACCCTGACTCCATCCTGTTTACAACCCCCTTCAGATATTTATATACATTGATCATTTTCCCTTCAGCCTTCTCTTTCCCAGGGTGCACAGTAACAGCTTTAAAATATCATTTAAAAATATCTAATTGAAGAGTGTTAAAAAGGAATTTATAGAACATTAGGCAAATAATTGTTATGATTTATTCAATTTGAAACTAACACTGATCCCAATTCAAAAAATGTATTATGTTAGTTTACAAAAGAATTGCATTTATACATATGTGGTGTATTGCATATATTTAGATCTGAATGAATTTATAGAATTATTATTAAAATAGAACTTCATTTTAAAAGGAAAAACAAATGCAATATGTGATTCATTATTTTTAAAGTATTTCAGTAAACAATCTGCATGATCCCTAGCATTTCATATATGGTACAAAGTACTCAGTAAAAACAGTGAAATGGATTTTCAAATATGTATATGTAATTTCTTTCAAAAGGCAGATAATTTAAAATGTTATAGTTAAAAGAGTAAAAATGTATATTTGATAGACAAAGAAAGGGAAAGGAAAAAAGGAATTTTAAAAATTCAGACTACCTCAATAAAAATTGACTTTGAGTCTAAAATAGGTGGGCAAGATGGGTTTTTTGTTGTTTGGGGTTTTTTCATCCAAACTGAGATAAAAACAATAGAAAAACAGATTATAAAGAATCCAAAGGAATTTCTGCTCAGAGAAAGCAGATAGATTATTCCAAAGTGTAGTAATTAGTGGAAAGCCTTCAGCTTCTCATCTAACTTCAGACACAGGCTGTTCGCTTGTCTCTTTGATGTATTGACACAAGGATTTATTTTTAATCAATACAGATTAGCAGGAATTTTTAGGCTGTGATTTATCTCATCTTAAGTAGGTATCTTAATTCAGAAGAATTACACATTGCAACTGTCTGTTTTCTTTCATTAACTATAAACAAAAGCTGAGAACAACTAGCTATGATGCAGACTTCTCCCTTTAACTGGATAAACGTCTCTCTGATTTCAGTGGGTCTTGGGTTATTAGAAGAAAAAATATGCGTTTTTTAAAATTGCTTAATGAAATATATCAATATGCTAAACTAGTCCAAAATAACCCATGAGGGGAAGGGATGCCTATTAACCTAAACAGGAGTGATTCCATTCATTCTATGACTGATTCTGTTAGTTTCCCACTAAGACAAATTGATTTGGGGATATTGAGTGGACCAGTTTGTATTTAAGTGTAACTGAAGTCCTTGGTACAATTTCTGTGGAAAACAATAATAAAAAGCAGTAATATATTATCCTCAAATTTCTGAATTCAGTAACTTTTAAATAATTCAATATTTAAGCAAACACACACATTCTCCTTCACATGCACCCTCTTCCAGGCACACACAGAGATCAGCATAGCAGATCATCAACACCTTGGAAAAGACTGAAAGGCTAAATGCTTCTCTTCCTGTGCAAAATATCTGGTACAATAATGGGAAAATTCTGTTTAATGTCTACATCATAATTAAAACACAGCTTTTTATTTAATTGTATTTGCAGAGTATATTCATTTAATTAGTTTAATCAAATTACTTATTTCTCACCTGCTCTATTTCTATGAATATTTTCTTCTAAAAATAGAAAAAATGATTTGATATATTTTCAGGATAAAACATCAGTTTATACAATTTTAAACCGTAATGATATGGAAGAATTTATCTGTCCCTCACTAAGATGCAATAAGTATTTTAATCACAGATCATTTACAATGGAATACTTTACATTTTTAAGATGGCTTCAAAAAATTTTGATCCTCATTGATTATTCACTGTAAACAGAAATTTTTCTGTGAATAGAAAGTATGTGTGCTATATCTATATTAATTAAAACACCAATTACTACTAATGGCCTGGCTGAACTACAGAAAATAATGCCTGAATTATGTTTTGCCTTCTTTGTCACTTCATGAAATGCTGACATGATAGTGTTGAAATACAGACTTTTCTTCTTTGATAGTGTCTCATGTTGAAACCCATCTCACTTATTTTGTTCTAATTCTTATACATTTTAAAATTTTATATCTTCTGCATAGTTTTCATTCACCTTTATGTTACAGTAATGAAAATCACAGAGAAATGCAATTTCGTACATCTTTGAATTTACACCAACAGCTGAGAGAGCACTTGCTCCTATACTTAAAGCTGAGTCTCTTCTGTATTCAAACTTTGTTTCGCTATCACCAAGAGTCTCATTTGTTGCTGCTCAAAGCCCTGTCTAACCCGACCTTGAATATTTTCAGGGATGGGACATCCACAATTTCTCTGTTTGGTGTTCCACCATCCCCACAGTAAAGAATTTCTTCCTTTTATCTAATACAGGTCAGAAATAATAAATTTAGGCGTATAAAATTTGAGGAGAGATTTGAAATTTTTTGGAACACATTTTATATGACTAATAACTTACAGAGGACTAGAATGTGTTGATGGGCATTTGAGATTGACGCTTTTTGAAAAGTGCATGGAATTTTAAATTAAAACCAGTAAAATTACAAACTTCTTACAATTTCCTTTTTTTCTCTGATATTCAAAGTTTCATATGTCAAATATCTGTGCTTCATACAAATCTCTCAGACACCCTCAGGGAAATGTTTTTATTTCAGACTAAAATACGGTTTATGTAGAACACTAGTACTAGTGAAGGTTTTTCAGGGGATGGGGGGGGGAACACCTTCTCATTGGATTTGTGTGCACAATATATTTTATCCAAACTGGGAAATTCATCCCAGGTGTGTTATATTCACCATTCTTACTGCAGCAGGCCTCAAGATTCTGTGAAAAGTACCCTGTGGACCTTGAACAAAGTTCATGTGAGACAGATGAGAGGTGATGAAGAAGTTGAGGGAGAGAATAAAGAGCATATGGCTCAGTACAGACACCAGAAAGTACTTTTTCATGTGATCCACAGCCTGAAAAATTGTTTAGCACCATTTAAAGGCTGTGTTCGACAAACAGGGCTGAAATAGATCTTCAAAATATCTTGTAGATTTCAATTCCTTTTAGCATGTTACCCTGGCCAGTCACCTTGCTGCTGATAATTCATCCTTCATGCCAGCTGATCAGGCCTAACAATGCTGTTGCAAAAGCATTTTGAAAAAGTTAGGCACATTTTCACAGATGAAGGGGAAAATTCCCTGGATGGTGATTCCTCAGGAAAGTGTAGCAAGTTATGTACCCTTAAATTCTGTGAAATATCTAAGCTGGTGAGTTCATCATCTGTCAGCATCCCTTTGGAACATAAGGGTTTGATCCACAAAAAATATTTCATATGTCCTGTCTATCTGCTTCATTTCAGCCCATGAATAGGCTATGTGTCCATTAGAAAAGTGTTTATGGTCATATGTTTCTTTAAACTGTGATAATTCTTTATTTTTTTCTAAATCAGCCACTGTCTATCCATAATTTTCAGATGTCCATGATAGGGGTGTAATTAAGTTTCGTGCTCACTGAGTCAAAAAATATAATTCTCATTATCCTTTTATTAAATTACTGACATGTAACATCAGTCTGAGATCTGAAAAACAAACTTAATTTACTCTTAGCCAAGTATCATCTATGTGATACAAATTTTACTTGATAAATCACACCCACACATTGCCATATGATGCTACTAGTAATGTCTTCACAACCTTTTCTTCATCGTTAGTTATTTTGGTGGAGTGAATGGTTAGAACATAAGCAAAGGCATTTGTTCAAGATGTTCCAGAAAGAGCTGCAGTCTGTTCTCTTACTCGCTGCCCATGTTAGCACTGTGCTGTAAAATAAGAAAGATTACTAGGAAGAGTGTTACTTTTAGTCTAAATTTGTAAATGATATTTGGAATACCCTGTTAAACTACATGATGCTATTTTAAAATATGGCATCTTAAGGGAAAAAGTCAGCTTTAAAGAGGTTATGAGATGGTTGTTTCTGGGGAAAAAAATTGGAGGCATCTAAGGTCTTTAGCAGTACCATTTTGAAAATTGATTCAAAACACACTTTCTTCATATAGGAAGAATAGAGGACAATAAATGCAACTCATTTCAAAATGGAGTTATATATGTTTCTGATAGGGATTACTGGACATAATTTCTTGTAAAGTTGAGGGACTGAAGTTAGCTCTCCAATAGTTTCCTTCCCTGAAATTCATCTGCATTTGCTCCCATATCCAGGGTCCCCATTTATTAGTGATGGTAATAAAGTGATGCACTCCATCTATGCATTAGAATATTCAACTAGAGCATGTGTCTCATAATTTCTAGTTAAAATTGGCTGGAACTGAATCAGTATTTACAGTTGCATATATTACAATATTCTTATTTTGACAAATTTTCTTTAGACAATCTTTCATCAGCAACAGCAAGTAGTAAGTACAACTTGCAGCAGGGAAAGCCTTGTGAGAAGAGAAAACAGCTACACTCTTCTGTTTTCTCAAGTTTCCTGTAGTTAAATACATGCCAAAAACCTTTTCATAGTACTACTACTGTCTTGTAAGAATATTTTATATAATCCTACCTTTGATAAAATTATTAATGGGCTACTTTTCCATGAAGCAGAAAATTTTTCTTTTAATAATATGTCTTTAATAATTTGGAAACATGAACTTGTGCACCAGTCATGTGGAATGTACTCCTACTTCTTAATAAATTTCACACCCTAATTTAGAAAATATTCAGTCTGTGTGACTTCAAAATAAGAATTCTAGCCATCTTAATTCTATTAATGTAATTTTTTTTCTACCATGCTGTTATTTTTTTTAATATTAAACTCATTTTTACTAATAGGAACATTTTTCCATGACAGCTATGGAAAATACCTATGTTTACTAAATATTGCAGCATCAGTATATTGTTCATAATTATTTCAATATGGTCCCAAATATATCTGACAGCTAGACAACAGAGGTTAGCAACAGTGAATGGCAATAGCTTTTGAACAATTTTGATAGATTTCCCAGGAAATCTTGCTTTCTGTAAATTTTCCTGGTGATATTGTCTGATTAACAGTTGTATAAAAAGAATATTTTTGCACAAACCTTGAGGCAAGTTCTGTCTCAACTTTGCAAGTGAATGCAAAGAGGGTAAAAGTGCTGCTTCAAGCCCCTCTGTGCACTTTCTATACCAAGAGTAGGGTAACCCCAGAAATAAGTTTTTTTCCCTTTAGAACACAAGGCACGTCATCACTTCATGCATCTTTTTCTGAGACTCATGGCACATAAAGACTAAGAGGCTTTCTTACTTGCTAAAGTGTGTTCAGCAAAAAAATTTGTCCCATTAGCAAATTTGAACATGACTACAATAGAGTCAATTCAAATATTGGCAGGGCAATACTCTACCCCAGTAGGAACATGTCACCATTATAAGACTCTGTAAAACCATTTGTGTTGCACAAAGTAATCAGAGGGAAAAATATAATTGGGAAGAACTGCATATTGTTCTGGAAAAAAAACTTACAGCAACAGTCTTACAGACATAATTTGCTAGTATCACTTTTATAGTTGGGTTTTTAAAAATTTTGCATAAGATAAAAATATTGCAACTTTGTTTTCTTAATATAATATAATTGTACAAATGGCCTTTTAAATACATATGCTATAGCACACTGTGAAAGTAATTAGCTATAAATAGAAATTCAAAGGTTTGTAACTATTTAGAATAAAGTAAGTCTAAGGTGATATAAGAAGAGGAAAACAGCAGTTTTCTTCTTCTGGTGAAAAAAAATGAAGGAAATTGTAGAGTGCAAGGTATTATTTCTCTTCCTGAAAAACTGAGTAGTTTTTCTACGTCCAATGGTTTTCATTAAGAAGGAAAAAAATTCCTTTTGAAAAAAAACTTCAAATTGACTTTACATGAATGATATGATGTTTAGTTTCACCTATCATGAACAGAAATTCTCATCACTTGATATAGAAATCATTATGGCAATGGAGACAAGGTTATCTGAACCATACATCATGAACATAAAAAAGCATTAGAATGCAGGTAAGACTGTGCTCCTTTACTAGTGAGAAGAGAATGCAACATGGACAGTTTCCTTTAAGAGTCTTCAGGATTAACAGCAGACCAAATTTTTTCATGTGAAGTATTTATGAATATAATTAACCTTTAAAATTACATTGTTTTCAAAAACCTGTTTACAGTATCCCTTATAATGATACACAGTTATTATAAATAGAAAAATAAAAGCATTTTTTCAAACTGCTGTGCACTCTAAAACAATCTACAATGAAAATAGTGTTTTTTCATGCTGGAAATTATGTTAATTACAAAAAATGCCTTGTAGCACACTTGGCACTGTAGAGTCTTGATTAGCATAGTTTTTTAAATAATCTAACAAGTTTCACATTGACTATTTTTCTACCTTAATTAATGGTGCCTTTGTACTTATGCAGTATCCTTGAAGAATTTCTTGGTTTTATTGTGTACTCCATCCTAAATGGCAGATTCTGTATTCTGCCATCTGTCTAGCTTTCCCATTTGATGCAACTTCTGAGAGGTATTTTCAGAATTGAGGGCTGCCTGCAAAAATTATGTTAAATACATGCAATTTACTCCTTAGTTAATGCAAAACTACTTTTTCTTTTACAGCACAATAATAATAGGAAAATAATTATGGTAAATTCAGTTTCCATACTAATACAAAAAGGACTATTATCATTAGAAACCAAGCAAGTCATATTTATTGCACATGCAGTACAATCACTAATGCAAATTATCCTATACATTCAAAATGGATCTTTATTATAGGAGTGGATTAAATTTTTCTATTGATATTTTGCTTAAACTAGAAAATTAATTTTTTTGACAGCCAGTTCATAATTGCAACCTAACTTTCAACTACTGCTTTCAAACAGTTGAAACATGTCTGTTTATAAAACTATACAGTACAGTACACAATACCAGATCAGGTCATACACATTAAAAACAAAAAAAAAAAAAGGAAAGAAATAGGAAAAAATAAAACCAAAGGACAGATTCATTTACATCTGCAAACCCTCAAGAATGTACAGGTCAAATGTCTGCAGGAAACTAGGCTGGTCCCCTCTAAGCACACTGTAACTTTCTGAAGTGAAATATGTACAGCATGTCATGTGTATTTTGTATGTTATTTCTCCTTCACATTAAAATTTCTCACAGATCCCTGTGATGCCCTACTGCAAAAATATATAGCTGAAAAGAGTTGTTAAAGGAAGCTAGAATAGCCAGAAAACTATGTAAACAATCCAACAATAGAACCTTGAATTTCTGAATATAATTACACCATGTAAGGTCAAAATATAATACTTAAAAAAATTTCATATAAAAATGAGTGTGGGGAAGAAAGAATCCAGATAGGTTTTTGTTTGTTTGTTTGTTTTTTTAAATTCAGGAAATAAAATAGTCTTAACTTGGAAGTATAGTGTTAAATATTTTTATATAAAGTTAGTTCTCATTAATAATTAATATGACTTGTATAAATGAATTGGAAAACAGGAAATAAACTAAGAAAAAGATTCATGCTATAAAACTTTTGAGTTTTCTCTTACACTTTAAAATTTTCCTTCTATTTCAGATTAAAAATATTAGGTATCTAAGTGGTCACATATTATTTAAAGAAGCATCTGGACATAACAAATACATAAATTTTTGCAGGACTTGGATGTCAGGTATTTCTGAAAACCTTTATGAGGCGCTGAGTCCGAAATGCGCTCAGCCCCGGCTAAGCAGTCGCGAGTGGGCCACCCTTGGGAGCTACGTGACCCTGGGTGCAGCTAAGGCAGACTGCAGGGCGTACTGCAGGTGCCTTCCCTGAGGCT
>VYXF01012171.1:32813-47756 GCA_013397295.1 Polioptila caerulea | reverse complement strand
TGCCTCTGGAAGCCGGGAGGAGATGGGGAGGGAACGGCCCCGGATCTCCCTGGGGGAATCCCGGGAAAAAGCGCTGGGTTGGTGGGGACCTGTCCTGGAAAAGCCGGGCGCTGTGGAATTGAGGGAATCCCAGCTGGGGAGTCACATCCTGTCACATTCCTGGGGCTGGAATGTGAGCGGCAGGACCTGCCCTGGGTGCTGTAAGGACAGGGCAGGAGTTGTAACCTCACCCTGGGATCATGGACCGCTGGAGGAATTCCGGATTTTTGTCCTCTGCTTCCTTTCCCACCTGGTTTTTCGCCGTGAGGCCCTGGCACAGGAATCTCATCTCACAAAAATCTCATCCCTGGAAATGTCCAAGGCCACCCTGGGACAGTGGGAAGTGTCCCTGCCTGTGGGACAGGACGAGTTTGAGGTCTCTCCCAACCCAAACCATCCCGTGTTTTTCTGATTCCAAGGCGTGTTATGACCCTGATCTATCTGAGAAAGGAAATGTTTGAATTCCAGAGGGTAAAACAAAGGAACCAAGCTGTTCCTTGTCCCCTGGTGCTGCTCTGTGGTCGCTGCTTTGTTTTCCTGCAGTAAGAGTTAAAGTTGCCCAAAATCCCGTTTTAATGAGCTGCCATAATCACTTGGAGCTCTGGACTTGAGCCTCGTTTCCCAAGAGCTGCTGGAAGTGAACCTGAGGAAGGGATTGGCCAAATCCATCTGTAAACAAAGGACTTGGTCACCTCAGTGTGACCCCAAAAGCTGCAGGGCCCCCTTGAGCAACGTTAAAAAACAGAGAATTATGATTTCTTTTCACCCTAAAAACCCCCAAACCACAATATCCTCATCCTTCCCACCTGCCTGGAGCACACCTGGCTTTGGGATGAAGGTGCTGCTGGAGATCAGGATGTTCCCCTCCCGTTCAAATCCTTCATCTCTTGGCACCTCCTGCCAGCCCCGAGAGCTCCTTTATCTCTGAGACAGCAAATTCCACCAAAATGGGAATAAATTCAACCCCATGCAGGGTGCTGGAGCTTCTCCTGGTCCCAGCACATCCTGGAAGTGCAGAATTCCAGGTAATTAATTAATTATTACAATTAGAATGAAGTTCTAGCGTGGAGTTGAGCCTTCCCAAAGCTGCCTGGGGGCAGGGATTGCTCCAGTCCTGGAGAGCAGGCTGGGGTTATCTGATCCACTAATTACCCCCTGCACTAATGAGATTCCTGGAAGTGGGAAATCTCCTCCTCCAGGGCATGTGTGGCCTCAGGAGCTGGCTCTGCCTGGAGCTCCAGGGATTTCCTGCAGCTTTTGGGGTCGTTTTTGGTGCTTTTTGGTGAGTGGAGCTGGTTTTGCCTGGAGTTCCAGGGATTTCCTGCAGTTTTGGGGGCAGTTTTGGGGGCAGTTTTGGTACTTTTGGTGAATGGAACTGTCTCTGCCTGGAGTTCCTGGGAATTCCTGCAGCTTTTGGGGCAGTTTTGGTGCTTTTGAACAATGTGGTGCCACAGGAGCTGTCTCTGCCTGGAGCTCCAGGGATTTGCTGCAGTTTTGGGGCAGTTTTGGTACTTTTTGGTGATTTGAGCTGGTTTTGCCTGGAGTTCCAAGGAATTCCTGAAGTTTTGAGGCAGTTTTGAGGCAGTTTTGAGGCAGTTTTGAGGCANCTGCAGTTTTGGGGCAGTTTTGGTACTTTTTGGAGATTTGAGCTGGTTTTGCCTGGAATCCAAGGAATTCCTGACGTTTTGAGGCAGTTTTGAGGCAGTTTTGGGGCAGTTTTGGTACTTTTTGGAGATTTGAGCTGGTTTTGCCTGGAGTTCCAAGGAATTCCTGAAGTTTTGAGGCAGTTTTGAGGCAGTTTTGGTCCNGGAGCTCCAGGGATTTGCTGCAGTTTTGGGGCAGTTTTGGTACTTTTTGGAGATTTGAGCTGGTTTTGCCTGGAATCCAAGGAATTCCTGACGTTTTGAGGCAGTTTTGAGGCAGTTTTGAGGCAGTTTTGAGGCAGTTTTGGTGGATGGAGCTGCCTCTACCTGGATCTCCAGGGAATTCCTGCAGTTTTTAGGCAGTTTTGGTATTTTTGGTGAACCTGAGGCTCTCCCAGTGCTGATGCCAAGGAAGTCCTGATGTTCCTCCTGGCACAACTGCAACATTCCACTCTGCCTATGGAAAGGAGCCCCGTGGTGGCTCCAAGTGGTGCCCTCAGCACTTCCAGGGATTTGGAGATTTGAAGCTGCTTTTCTGTGCAGGGACTGGAGCATCCCAGGCCAGGCTGGAGCAACCTGGGGTAGCTGGAAGTGTCCCTTGCCCACGGCAGAGGTGGAATAAATGAGCTTGAAGGCCCTCCCAGCCCAAGCCAGTGTGAGATTCTGTGAAATCTCAGGGTGGTTTTGCTGAGCAAACCCTGAGCTCTTGTTTTGCAGGAAATGGGGTGAAATCTCCTCGTTGGTTCTTCCTCTTTTTGTTGCCAACCTCGTGTTTGGGGGAAACTGGGAGAGCTGAGCCAGGGCAGGGTGGGCACTGCTGAGTTCTCACCCTCTCCTTGGAGGCTTTTGCTGTGGGAATGGCTTGGAAAAACACCTGGAAAAGAGCAGCACTTGCTGGGCAGGGGGGAATTTTCCTGCTGGTGCTGTACCTGTGTGTGTGTGTGGGAGATAACAGGGCTGAGCTGAGCATCCAGCTGAGCATTCCCTGCCTGGAGCAGGAGCCTGGAGCTGCCGTGGCTGAGGGAGGGAGGGATGTGACAAAATCTCCGCGTTGGGCTCCACCAGGATTTGGGGAAAAAATTCCGGGAGCGAGCCCTGAGTGGATTCATTGCTGCTCTGGTGCATTCCCCCCCCTCCCAGCTAATTGTGTTTGGTTCTCTCCTTCTCCCAAACTCTTCCCTCTGCTCTCCAGCCCCAGCCCTGTGTCCAGCAGGCTCCGTGGATGCCGGGGTGGTGACGTCGGAGCGGGAGCACCGGCGGGCGCTGCCGTGGCTGCCCAGAGGTTCAGGTTGCCCTGTGCCCCCCTCCTGGTTTGTCTGGCACTTCCCTTCATCCCTTTGTCTCGTGAGATCCACGGGTTCCAGGCCTGAATCCATCCCTTGTATCCCCAGGGGTTAGATGGGAGGAGTGCTGCTGAACACGGCGCCGGTTCAGGTTTAATTCTTCAGCAAAAATAAAAATGAAAATAAAAAAGGGCTGGTAGGACTGGGGGAATCCCTGCCCAGAGTGGTTAAATATGGGATGGGAAGGGGGAAAAGCTTGGGGCTGGTATGGGGAGGCTGACTTCCAGTGGAATTTGGGAATTAGCTCATGGGGGAAGCTGCTTTAGTCCAGCCTAACTCCTGTTAATCCAAACCAAATATTCCCCGAAAATCTGCGTGACTCAACTCCTCCTCCTCCAGCAGCCTCTTGAGCTGCAGCCGAATTTCCTTTGCAGTCAGAGCAATTCCAAGAGGGACTTTTTAAATAGCTGCTGGAGCAGCTGCATGGGAGGGAGGAGGATCAGGATGGCAGTGCTGATGGAGGGGGAGTGGTGCCTTCAAAAACCCAAAGTGGTGGGGCTGGAAGTGCTCAGCTTGGCTTAGGAAATCTGGGATGAGGAGAAAGCTCAGCCTTGTGCAAGGGAATCTTGCCAGAGGGATTCATGTGGGTTGTGTGTTCATTTGAATCCTCAGCTGCAGCCACAATATTCTGGGATCTTCCATTATTCTGCTTTTCTGCTCTTCCCAGTTCAGATCCGAGAGGTTTGTGCACAAAGGGAGTGGAAATGCTCCAAAATTCACTTTATCCCTGCGGGATCTTCACCTCAGCAGGGTAAAACTGGGAGAGGACACAGCTCCATCCCTCCTGAGCCTGCCTGGAGCTGAAACTTCCCACTCAAGCAAGGGAAAAAAAGCATCAGTGTTCCCACCAGGGATTTAGTGTGGATTTAGTTGTAGGAAGATCCCTTTTAAGCAGAGCTCTGAGTCACACTTGGCCCTATATCTGCCAGAAATAGGGATAATCCTCCTGGGCTGCCCCACCTGGGGACAGGAGGTGGGAAAAGAAAATCCCCCCCCCCCAAAAAAAAAAAAAAACCCACGTTTTTCCCAGCTGGAATAAAGTTTGTTCCTATAGAAACTGCTGGGGGTTACATAAGGAACAGCAGCTGCAGTGCAAAGGGGAGCTCGTGCTCCAAAATGCAAAGTAGGTCTTGAAAGCAACCAAAAAGTCAGGAATAGCTCGGGGCTCCTTCAGGTTCATCCCTGGCAGGGATTGTTCCCTGTGTCCCAGGAAATCTGGGACAAAATTGGAGCTGTTGGGAGGAGCTGTGAGGGCGAGGCTGGATTTACCTGGGCTTTAATAATTTGGTTTATCTTTATTTCTGGCGATGTACTCCCTTCCTTCCTGACCCTTTCCCTAGGAATTTCAAGGGATAGTGCATGTTAAGCTGTAGATATTGAAAAAAACTCCTCAATCCATCAAAAACTGACCCAGGATCTTCCTCTGCTCGGAGTTTTTTTGAGGATTTGGTGGCTCCTAAAACATCCTCAGATTAAATTGGAAGAGAGTCTAAATATTTTAATTTTTCTTTAAGTGACGAATTAAAAACATCTTAAAAAGCAGCAAAATTCTATTTGCAGCATCCAAAGTCAATTTAGTGATGCTGGAGCTTCCATCCTGCTGCTCTTTTTACAGGTGCACCTATCACCTGAATTTTTTGCATTTCATGGAAATTCAGGCCCCCTTGCAATCTGGAATTTCTAGGATTGACTGATGGGTGGATTTGGTCAAAAATGATGCTGCAGGAAGCCCATGGATTGTGGAATTGAGTGATTTTTTTAATGAATATTTATATTTTTAAGCTGTCTCACCCCACCCTGTTGTTCACAGAAATTTTCAGTTCCTCCACCTGCACATTAAAGAACACAAAACAGTGATAANTGATGCTCCAGGAAGCCCATGGATTGTGGAATTGAGTGATTTTTAAAAATGAATATTTATATTTTTAAGCTCTCTCACCCCACCCTGTTGTTCACAGAAATTTTCAGTTCCTCCACCTGCACATTAAAGAACACAATGGCAGTGATAAAGCTGCTCAACTTTACTCAAAAACACCCAAATTTTGGTCATCAAGGCCACAGGGCCCTCAAATATTGGATATTTTTTGGTAAACTGGAGGATTTCAAGCCTTTTCTGGCAGAAATCAGAGCCAGCACCTTTGTTTTTAATGAAAGGCCTGTACGGGTTGAGGCCTGTAATTCCTGTGGGGGGGAAAAAAAAAAGAAAATAAAACCCCCAAACAACATTTTCTGCTTTCAAAGGATGGTATAAAGCTGAATTTTTGGGTGATTCAACTCCTTGATCAGGTGTAGGTGTTTATCAAACACCTTTTGAGTGTGCTCAAGTGAGGGTTTGGCTTTGGCATCCCCTAAAAGCTGCACAAATCATTTAGTCCGGGCCTAAACCTGGGATTAATCCCAAAGCTGGGGTGGGTCTGTGATCCCTGCAGCAGGATCCACGCTCAGCCCAGTGGTTAATAACTAAATAATGTCATTCAGAGGTTTTGAAGCTGATTTAAGTGGGTTTTTGGGGTTTCCTTTGGTTCCCCAAAGTCCTGGAAGTGCAAGAAGAGACATTTCCAGCGAGGAGCAGAGGAAGTTGGGTTTTAAGAGAGGATTTGTCACAGCTCTGAGCAGGATAAATCCTCGAGCAATTTCTTGCCAGAACAAGGGAACCACAAAGCAGAGGAACCTCTTGGATCCTGGGTTCTTTCCTTGTTTGACTCTGGGGGAAAAAAAAAAAATATATTTTCATCTTGGACTCGAGGAAATTTTTCCCCAGTGAAAAAAACCCTGAGGGTGTGAATGTCCCCTGGCAGGAATTCTCCTGCTCCAGGGAGAATTCCCCACATCCCTTTTCCTCAGGAGGTGACCCCACAGACAGACAGGGAGCAGTTTTGGGATCCATGGATGAGGTTTCCTGCATTTCCACTGGGAATATTTCATCAGGCTCTAAATTGTGATGCTCCCTCAATCCCACCCATGGAAGCAGCTCTTTTTTTTTTTTTTTTTTCCTGCTCCTTTTCCAAGCTTTGCAGCCAGCTCCTGGTTTATTTTTAAATGCTTTCTGCAGAGTTATTACTGCAAAAAGTTGCCTCAGGAACTTGGGCCAGAATTCAGTGCCTGAGTAAAGGGTGAGGAGTGAATCCCCTCAGGATTTGTCCATTAAAACCACTCCAGGCTGTGAACTTGGAGCAGACTCCTCAGGCTGGGCATTGAAAAGGGAATTAGGCCGGGGTTTTAAAGGGAATTAGGATCTTTTTCAGTCATTCAGATTGTTCAGCAGCCCTTGGAGCATTAATGAGCTGGGCTTGGAGCTGGCACGAGCAGCTTGGTGTGTGTGGAGTTGGGTTTTGACAGGCTGGGATGTAAAACAGCCTCTGGAATTGTCTCCTGGAGCACAGGCTGGGCACTGAACCCCTGGGAATGCTCTCAAATGCTCAGGAAAGCTGGGAATGAAAATTCCCTGTGATGCCTTCTGGGGGCTGAGCTGGAGGAGGGAGCAGGCAGAGCAAAGGGATAAATTGGGGATTTATTCCAAGGCCTCAGTGGGCTCAGCTGGGCAGTGCCTTCACCCAAGGTGAACCCCAAATGGGTGCCTGATCCTGAGGGCTCTCACTTTGATAATTTCTGCCCCATTAGCACATTGGAGTTAATTCTCCAATTACAGCCCCAGGTTATGGAGCTCCCTCCATCCTCCTGGTTTTTCCTTCTCCATTCACTGTTGGTTTTGTTCTTGGGTCTGAAAGTTGTCCTTGGTCCCAAGCTGGAGCAGGAATTGTTTTGTCTCCCTGCTCTGTGCAGAGAGCTCAGTATCACTCAATACAAATCCCAAACTCACCCACTAAAACAGCCCAGAATTTGAAAAATATAAAAGTTAAACCTGAAGGCATCACCTGAGCAAGGGATGTTCCTGCAGCCCCTGCCAGGCTGGGAGTGCATCCCAAGGGGGTCTGAGCTAAACCTAAACCTCCTGCCAGAGCTGAGGGGGCATCCAGGCTCTGAAAAATGTTGGGATTCTTGCTCCAAATCCATTTCCTTCAATCCAGGAGGGATTTGTGCCGGGCCTGAGGTGAAGCCCAGGGCCACGAACTTGAGCAGAGCCCAGCAGGGTTGGTGCCAGGTGACTTTGCTTTCCATGGGTGTTAAAATTATCCATAAAGCTGAGACAAAAGTGGTGGCACTGGAGCAAACTCCCAGTTTTCCAGGTGGGAATGGGGTTTCCATTTCAGCCTGGATGGCTCTGAGGGCGCTCAGCCTCAGGGGAATTGATTTTTATAACATCAACCAGAGGATTCATGCAAGAAAATAATTTTTTTTTAGTGGTTTCAGGAGCTGAATGTTTCTGTTGGCCTTGTCCTCAAGCCTCTGGGAGATAAATCCTTAATTTCCTGAGCCAGGAGGGTGAGGTGCTCCCTATCCTCAGTTAGTGGTGGGGATCAGGGAGTGCCCAATTTTTGTGAGGGGTGATAATTCTCCCAGGCAGCTCAGCAGCGCTGATTAAAGCTGCCCTGTTGTTATTTATTGATAACACCTCATTTTTCTCACAAAATTTTACCCTGAACTCCAACCCAGGGTGGATTTTTTTCCCCCCTTTTATCACTGAAGCTGCTGCAGAGTCTGAGCTGGGGTTGGGTTTTGGGGAAGTGAAAAGCAGCAGCACAAAGTCACATCTGGAGATGCCACCTGAGGCTTTTTCGAGTCAGGTCACCTTGAAAAGAGCTGTGAAACCCTGAGGAAATGCCTGCAGAAAGCCCTGAAAAGCAAAATCGGAGCTGCTGGGCACTTCCAGGGAGATTTTTAGTGGGAGATGTTTCAAGTGTGAGCTGCTGCAAAGAGGGAAGTGGGAGGTTGTTTACATCTGCACCAAACCCTTCCCCCCTCCCACAAACCCAGGCCTTCATGAGACATTTTTGGAGCCGTTTTTAGGAGGCATTTGAAGGTTAAAGTGTTGGTTGAGTTAAGCTGGATGTCTGGGTGTTGGATCTGACCTGGGTTTGCTGTTGGCTGCAGGCTCAGGGAGCGTTTTGGAAAATCCACATTTGCTCCCTGTGTGGCTCTGGAGTCTCAGAATCCTGAGCTGCTGGGGTCACAATGTGGGCATAAAAACCAACCCCCCAACTCCTGTATTCCCTGCAGCACCTTCTGGCTGTGCAAGGACACCCAAATCCCAGCTGGAATCTCCCCAGGGAAGAGCTCACCCACCCCTGGTTGTATAACGTGTTTATAGCTGGGAGGAGTTCAAAAACCCCGAAAATATTCATTTTAATTTCAGTGTATAACCCAGCTGCTTGGTATTGGCTCTCCCAGAAGTTGAGTTTAGGAGTTGCAGAACATTCCAGCTGTGATTCCCAGGTTGTCCCAGACCCCTGAGGGGACACTGGAGCAGCAGGAGGATGTGGCAGCAGCCCTGAGTCATGTTTTAGTGGGAGGTTGTGGTGGCTTGGGCTGGTCCATGTGACAAACCCAGTGAGCTGATTACTCCAGGAGCTGCCCCGTTAATCCTTTTAGTCCTATCAAGGCTAAATTTATCTGGAGTTTAAATCTAACCTTGAATCTCAGGATAATCCTTGCAGCAGTCTCACGTTAGAGCCCTGGGGGTGGGATCTGGGAGAGAATTCCGGGTAGAAATTGCAGGAAGGATCCTGGCTGAGGGATTTATTCCCATTTTTTTTGGGCATGGTTAGGTGGTGCTGAAGTTGGGGGTTTTGCTTTGGTGATAAAGGGACTGAAGTGTAGGCAAGGATGAAAATGAATTCCTCAGCTCCATTAAATTGATATCATTCCCAAAGGCCACTCCTGGAGAGGGAAAAAAAACAGCAAATAATGGCAGGAAAGGCCAGAAAACTTAATAAAGGCATTTTAGAAGTGAATTCCCTGGAAGAGGTGCTGGAGTTACCTGTTAAAAGTTGGATACCTGTGCTCTGGAAGGGTCCCTGCTTGCATGATCAGCACCAAATCCCTCAGGATGCTCCAGGCTTTCCCCAGGAATAGGAATTAAACTGTTAACAGCATCTCAAATAACAGCACTGCTTTTTTAGGGCTTGGAAATGACACTTTTCCCCCTCTTCCCCCTCCCACCTCCCTCTCATTAACTTGAGGCTCTGCTATTTTAGCTGTGGCAAGAAAAGCAGGATAACTCTTCATCATCCGGAATAATGTCTGGGAAAAGGGCTGGTGGAGGCTGTTTGATCCCTAATTTTGTGTTTTCCCAGTTTCCCAGGCACTGGGACACCTGTTTGTGCTGGGAGCTGGAACTCTGGACTGGGAGCAGGGGGTCGAATTTTGAAATATTCCTAAAATATTCAGCAGGATTGAGGGTCTGGCCTGGCTGGGAGAGGGGTGGGAATTCCTGTGGATCTCTGTATCCCCTGGGCAATGCCCTGCTGGCATTCCTGGGTGCACTGAGTCGGTCTGAGCTCGTTCATCTTTCCCTTGTGGGTGTTTTTTTTTACCCCTGGCATGATCTCCCACCCACACCTCGGAGCTGTCCTGCCTGCCCAAGCCGCATGAAAACCGGGAATCTCCGTCAGAGCCGTGGAAACTGTGGAGTGAACTGATCATTCCTTGGGCTGGGATTGCTTTGGGGGCCAAATCCTCGGCTCAGTGCTGCTCTCCTGGCTCAGCTGGGAATTCCTGCCCAGCACCGAGGAGATTGGAAGGTGCTGAGTGGGTTTTTGGCCGTAGGGAATCTTCTGGAGCTGATTCCAGGTTATCCAGGGAAGAAGGGGGGAAAAAAGCAGGATCACAGGCATGGCAGAGCTCGGAGGGTTGGGGTGTTTTGGGTGGTTTAAATTCCTGTTTTCCTCTTCTGTTTGGTTTGTGTGGATGGAAGAGGGAGGCAATAAATCCCCAAGGATAACGATTGGGGTCATCCTGCTGCTGTGGAATTGCAGTTTCCAGCCTGGATGAGAATCCAAAGGCCTCAATCCCAGTTCACTTGGTGCAGTTTCCCTGTTGCTCCAGGCAAAAAAAAACCCAAAAAACAAACAAGGTTGGATTGGTGGGAAACACTTTGCTGTCTTTCCAGGGCCACGATGGGCATCCTGGAATATTGGGGTGTTCATCTGCATCCGCTGTGCTGGGATCCACAGGAACCTGGGAGTTCACATATCCAGGGTCAAATCCGTCAACCTCGACCAGTGGACGCAGGAACAGATTCAGGTGAGGGCTGGGATAACACAGGGAAGGGATTTTTTTGTGTTAGTGGAGCTTCATAAATTTGAAATTAAACCAAGCCAGGATAGGCCAAAAAAAAAAAAAAAGTGGGAAGTGGAGGAGGAAGAAGAATTCCAGCCGGGATAGGTTGGGAGGGAAAATTCTCCTCATTGGAGGAAGAGAATAAAGCTAAAGGAGCTGCAGGTCTCTGTTAAATTACCAACCCCTGCCTGGGGGTGCTGCCCACCTCTCCTCGAGCTTCCCAGGGATTTCCAGAGGGCTTTTGGATGGCTGACAGGATATTTATCCTGCCTTGGACTAAATCTTCCTTAGGATTGGCAAATGGGGCAGGAGGGGATGGGAGCAGCTGCCTCAGGATCCCCTGGGGGGTGGAGAGTGGCTTTCAGGAGGATCTCCCTTCCCTGATTTCTCTTCCTTGGCAGCCTGGGATGCTTTAATGTCCAGGAAAGGAACATTTTGAGGGATTTTTGTTTGGATTTCAGTGCGTGCAGGAGATGGGGAATGGCAAAGCCAATCGTCTCTACGAAGCCTACCTGCCCGAGAACTTCCGGAGGCCCCAGACAGACCAGAATCCTTTTTTTTTCCCTGGAAAATCACGGAGCCTTTCCATCCTGGAGCTGTGTGCTTCAACCTCCCTGAAGGAGGAGGAGTTCCCTGGGGCAGGGAATGGGGATGAAGGAATTGCTGTGGAGATCTGGGGCACCAAGGCTGCTGCAGATTTTGGAGCCTGCAGGGAACGGGAGAGTTGGATTTTTCCAAAGTGCTGAGTATTCCAAAGGCTCCCTGGAGACCAAATTGTGGCCTTCCAGGACCTGAAGGAGCTACAAGAGAGATGGAGAGAGATCATCTCCTAAAGGACAGGATAAAGGGGGTGATTCCCACTGCCAGAGGGCAGGGACAGGTGGGATTTGGAGCAGGAATTCCTCCCTGTGAGGGTGAGGAGGGGCTGGAATGGATTTCCCATAAAATTTTGGCTGCCCCATCCCTGGAAGCATTCCCCAGGCTGGATGGAGCTTGGAGCAAGCTGGGAGAGTGGAAGGTGCCCCGGCCCATGAGCTTTAAGGTCCCTTCCCACCGAAACCAGGATTCTCTGATGGAATTTTCAATGTTCCTGAAAACTCAGCTGTAACTGCCACCTTGCAGGAATGCTGAGTAAACAGGGATGTAATGATGTGAACCTAAAAAAACCCCACTAGGGCACCTTTCACCATCATTTTTTTGAGTTAATCTGGCACCTGAGGTGCTTTTTGAGGTGCAGGATCCTGCTGTGACCACTGTGATCTGTGCTGGTGACCTGAATGTGCTGAGGGGATGCTTGGGACAAACAAAAAAAAAAACCAAACAAACCAAAACAATGGAGAAAACACAGCAAGAGCCTAAATCCTGATTTAATTCCCTTTTTATAGCACTGAAATAACCTGGAATAACCTATGGGCAAAAACCGAGTTGGGATCCAGCAGTAAATTATTTTAAGAAAGTTGCTGCTGGAAATGCTCTTTAAACAATGCTTTAATTTAGTTACAGCCTGTACCTTGTTCCTCCCTGTCAAATAAGGCTTCTATTCTGGAATCCTTTGTCCTTAACCAGCTGCTGTAGAGCTGTGGAGAGTTTTATCCGGGATAAATATGAGAAGAAAAAATACATGGACAGAAGCATCGACATCAACGCCTTCAGGGTGAGTCTGGAGGTGGAAATTTGTGATTCAAACACTTGAAAATGTTCCCTGGGTCAGGTGCAATCCCTTCTCCAGGGCTGTTTGCACTTCATGGGGTGAATTCCTGCCTTTTGAAGATGCTCAGTGGGTTTTTTTGCTCTAGGGAATCTTCTGGAGCTGATTCCAGGTTATCCAGGAAAAAAGGAAAAAAAAAAAAAATAGCAGGATCATAGACATGGCAGAGCTCTGAGGGTTGGGGTGTTTTGGGTGGTTTAAATTCCTGATTTCTTCCCTCTTCATCATTTAGCTGATTGTGTGGATGAATATCCAATATGATAATGATTGGAGGAGATCAATTCCTTGCTTAGAGCAGCAAAAGTGCAAAAATTTTACCTGAAATTCAGCTGTTTCTGAGGGATTTCAGGTCTGAGGGGTTTTAGATCAGCAATGGGTGAGAGTTTTTTCTTGGTATAATCAGGAACTTTTTCCCTCATGTCAGTGATTTTTTTCCCTCACAGAAAGAAAAGGACAACAAAATTGTTTAAATTCCTGTTTTCTTCCCTCTTCCTCTTTGAGCTGTTTGATTGGAGGAGATCTTGGAAAGGCCTTGACCAATTCCTTGCTCAGAGCAGGAAAAGTACAAATTTTACCTGAAATTCAGCTGTTTCTGAGGGGTTTTAGATCTGAGGGCATTTAGATCAGTAACAGCAATGGGTGAGAGCTTTTTCTTGGTATAATCAGGAACTTTTTCCCTCATGTCAGTGATTTTTTTCCCTCACAGAAAGAAAAGGATGATGGATGGAAGAGGGAGGCAGTAAATCTCCAGGGATAATGATTGAAGGAGGTCTTGGAAGGGTTTTAGCCAATTCCTTGCTCAGAGCAGGAAAAGTACAAAAATTTTACCTGAAATTCAGCTGTTTTGAGGAATTTTAGATCTGAGGGGTTTTAGATCAGTAACAGCAATGGGTGAGAGCTTTTTCTTGGTATAATCAGGAACTTTTTCCCTCATGTCAGTGATTTTTTTCCCTCACAGAAAGAAAAGGACAACAAAATTGTTTAAATTTCTGTTTTCTTCCCTCTTCCTCTTTGAGCTGTTTGATTGGAGGAGATCTTGGAAAGGCCTTGACCAATTCCTTGCTCAGAGGAGGAAAAGTACAAAAATTTTACCTGAAATTCATCTGTTTTGAGGAGTTTTAGATCTGAGGGCATTTAGATCAGTAACAGCAATGGGTGAGAGCTTTTTCTTGGTATAATCAGGAACTTTTCCCCTCATGTCAGTGATTTTTTTTCCCTCACAGAAAGAAAAGGACGACAAATGGAAAAGGAGCAACGAGTCAGAGAGAAAACTGGAACCCATCATCTTTGAGAAGGTGAAAATGGTAAGATCAGGAAGAAAATCATGGAGCAGTTGTGGAGACATCCCTGAGGCAGAGCAGAGGGATTCCAGCCTGCTCTGGGAGCATTTTTCTGGCCTCAGTCACACCCTGGGTGCTTTGAGTCACTGGTGGGAGTTTGTTTTGCTCTGCTCACCAGACACTGAGCAGATGTGCAGGTTGGAATCCTGCTATTCCCTGCTGATTTTTCCAGCTCCAGCAGCTGCTTCTCCCTAGTTTAGAGCCTGCTTGCATTTGACAACCTATTGGGATAATAAAAAAACTCAAAAATATTCACTCTGAAATCCTCATTTTGGAAGAGCAAAGAGAATTTTCTTTTAATTTTTTACTTAAATCCACTGGGAAAAAAAAAAAAAGGATTTTTAAGGGTTGATCTAGTTAAAACCTCTGACATTCCAGAGTGAACCCAAAAGCTGCACAAGATTTGTGTTGTTTCTTTTCCCCCCAGCCTCAAAAGAAAGACGAAACGCAGCAATCCAGGAAAAGTTCCCCCAAATCTGAGCCAGTCATGGACTTGCTGGGCCTGGGTAAGAGAAATTGGTGTAGAAACGGTGGGAATTTGAGGAGTTTCAGTCAGGTGAACAATTCCAGGAATCCTGCAGGAATATTCAGCCTGAAGTGCTGCTTGGGAGCAGT
Organism: Polioptila caerulea; assembly: GCA_013397295.1. Lineage (NCBI taxonomy): Eukaryota > Metazoa > Chordata > Aves > Passeriformes > Certhiidae > Polioptila > Polioptila caerulea. The sequence goes on along the minus strand of VYXF01012171.1, from coordinate 33,889 downwards.
TTTCCACGTGTTCCCTGGAGCCTGTGGTGTTCTAGGATGGGAACAAACAGGATCCAGGGGCACTTCCCAAGTCCTGTTCCAGTCCCTTTGCAGCTCCAGAGGGCTGAGGGGGGTCGGGATCTCTGGGTGGGGTGGCTCTGGTGGCACAGAGGTGGCAGCAGCCCCTCCCTGTCCCCGCAGACGCTCCGGTGACAACGCCCGTCACCAACGGCCGGCCCAGCAGCCTGGAGAAGGACCTGGACCTCTTTGCATCCATGGGATCCAGCTCGGACTCCAGGAAGGTGAGCTGGGAATGCTGGTGCTTGGAAAAGCCTGGTTGGGGTCACAGAACCACAGGATAAGGTGGGATGGAAGGGACGTTAAAGGGCAGGGACATCTCCCACTACCCCAGGGTGCTCCAGCCTGGCCATGGACACTCCCAGGGATGCTGTGCCAGTGTTTCACCACACACATCAATCACCCACCCTAAATCCTCCTTCCTCTAAATTTCCCTTAATTCCATCCTAAAATCTCCCTTTTCCACCCCAGCATGGGATGGATGTTCCCCATTTTCCCCCTGGGCTGGATTTTGCCCTGATCCCATCTCTCTGTGCCAGGTCGTTGGCTCCATGCCAACCTCTGGAAGCGCCGGCTCCGTTCCCGAAAACCTGAATCTCTTCCCGGAGCCTGGAGGCAAAGGGGAGGAAGTGGGGAAGAAGCAGCTCTCCAAAGACTCCATCCTGTCCCTCTATGGCTCCCAAACGTCCCAGGTGCCAGCACAAGGTAACCCTGGCATGAGCTGGGGCCTGCAGAGCACCCAGGGAGGGCGGCTGGGCTGTCCTGGGAGCTGACACACGTCAGGAGAAATGGGAATGTGGTGGTCCCTGAGAAGCCCAGATTGGGTAGGGTGGGAAGGGAATGTGAAGCTCATCCCGTTCCACTGTCCCAGGTGCTCCAAGCCCTTTCCAGGCTGGCCTTGGGCACTTCCAGGGATGCAGGGGCAGCCACAGATTCTCTGGGAACTCCAGCCCCTCACCAGCCTCACAGGGAGGAGCTGGATTTGGTTTCCAGTTGTATTCCCAGTATCCAACCCAACC